>OY986438.1:193450461-194020461 GCA_963920525.1 Dichetophora obliterata
AAACTGATTTCAATAGATTCACTTGGACACTTGTGAATTCATTCATACCATGTCGTAACACATGAATGGATCGCTACAGTTAAACTTTTGTCCAACATTTCAACTGACCTTCGATGTAACGTTCAAGGACATAGTCATAACTTTAATTTTCTTATTCAGACCAGCACAAGTGCATGAAACAGTTTAAAATAAACTATTGAGAAAAGATTCGATCGATGAGCCCATAAATAAAGTTGACAACTAGTGTGCGTGCATAAATAAACGATTTAAGTAAGGATAAAAAATGGGCCTACCAAGAATAAGAAAGGACGAGGCGAAAAAAACTTGCAACTCTGTGGAGAGCCACACAACGTTACTTGGAAGGCAGATAAGGCAAACAATTTTGCACGAATGATAAGAAAAAATTGGCGGTGTTTTTGAACAGGTAAGCAATACAGAAACAGCAGGAAGAGACAGGAAGAAATGAACGAGTTTGCAGTTAAAAACAGGTTTTTTCAAACTGTAGTAAATTAATTTAAGTGCTTTGTTGCCTGCAGGTTCTACACACAAAACACACACACACACACACATAAACACAACCAAGTGTGCAACAAAAAACTCAAAAAGGTAGCAACATGCGACGTCAAGGAATGCCGCTGCGCCTGAACTTAACCAGCATGTAAAGGAATATAAAATGAATCTAGTATTATTGTTGCTCTTGCAATGGAACCAACCACATATGGCGGCTTTAAATGCTAAATAATCCAAAGATTTAAATTCTTGAACGTTTTGAGCCAACATGTCAATAAATAGTTTTGTGCACGCATGAGTGTGTTGTAACGCACGGCAGTGCGATTGAAATAAATGCGGCGACACGTTCAAATTGTTTGCAAAGGAGCAGGAGGTATAGCGAGTGTAAAGGAGCAAATAAATATTATTGTTTGAATTATGACAGAAGCTGAGAGTCACGTAGGTTATGTCTAGGCTATAGTTGTGTGTGTGTCTAACTTATTGGACTTAAGTTTAAGTGTATTAAAAGGTAGAGGGAACTTGCAAATTTTGGTTCTCTTTTTCTAGGATGAAAAGATTTGAGTTTATTTTAGCTCAATTTAAAGCAGTAATTTTGAAGGGTAAATCTATGTGAAGCTCTTTTGCACGCTTTACGTGATATTGAATGGGTTATAAAATTTTCGCAACATTGAATGTATACTTAAAGTAGCTTATAAGGATAACATCGAGAAAAATTCAAGTATTACGTGTAGCTAATAAAGCATACATATTTATTTCAATAAAAGCTTTCAATATTTTAAAAGGTCACAGGCAGGCGATTTATTGAAAGGACCTCATAAGAAAACTTTTTAAATTGTTTTCTTAGAATTCAAAAGTTAATAATAAAGCTGAATTAAAGCTTCTTAGAACTTCAGTAAAGCTTCTGGTTTTTTATGGCAGAGGCAGAAGAGGTTACCCTTTTGAGTGTTCTTCAGTTCAAAATACATAACTTTAAATGATACACTAGCGCGAATTGGTGGCAGAATATATCGCCCAAAGAAAATTCTTCCAAAAAATAAATAAGAAATAACCCAAAATTTCGCTATACAAAATTGTTTAATTTTTTAAATGAAAAACGCTCAAAAAATGGTGGATTTTGCTATAAAAAACGAACAATGTGAGCGGCAAGTTGATAATATAAATGAATGGTTCAGAGTTGAAGCGAACTAAGTCATATAATCTGTGTCTCGAGATAAAACGACCCAAATTTCATGACATATATCGAATCCTGTGCAAAAGTAGTGTCACTGACTTAAACTTTTTACAGTTTTTTCGTAAACGAAAATTGGATGACTTAGTTTTATACAGCACTGAATTTTGCACAAAATTCTACAATGTCTCTGGCTTGGTGTTCCAAATTGTGGACGGGGGCACTACTTCCCCTCCAAAATGGAGGCGCCTTAGGCTATGGGCTGCCGGACATTCACATAGAATGTGTTCGGGGGTCTCTTCTTCCTCCTCGCATAGTCTGCAGACGTCTGATTCAGAAAGATCCATCTTTTTAAGATGGTATCTGAGTGATCAGTGACCTGTGAAGAAACTGGTGAGACTTCTAAGGTCTGCTTTGGTAAGCTTAAGTAAATCTTTGGATTTTGCTCTACTTGGAGTTAAAAATTTCTTAGATTGGCTTTGTCCATTAGTGTTGTTCCAGTGGCACTGAAATTTCTTATCTTCCCATATTCTAATTTTTTCAAGAATGTAGCCTTTTGCTAAGCTATAGAATGGTTCAGGTCCTATAAGAGTTCGAGGCGCTCCTCTTTTGGCAAGGCAGTCCACCCTTTCGTTGCCCTGTAATCCTTCGTGACCTGGAACCCACCATAATTCTATTTTGTAGCTTTGTCCCAGCGTATTTAATAGCTCTACGCAGTTGGAGACTAGTCTTGATTCAATTTCGTAGGCTTGAAGGGCTTTTAAAGCCGCTTAACCATCTGAAAGTATGTAGATGTGAGTCCCCTTTGCTTTCCTGCGGAGACATTCTCTGGCACAAACTTTAATGGCATATACCTCCGCCTGGAATATTGTCGGCGTGTATCCTACTGGAAGAGCTTTTTGGAACTTGGGATCATATATCACCGCTCCCGTTACTCCATTTTCGAATTTTGACCCATCAGTGTACCATATCTGTGAGCCAGGATCAACTGTGATGTCATCATTCCTCTATAGTTGCCTATTAGGTATAACGACCTTGTAGCGTTTTGTGAAGTTTACCTTCGGCAGCATCCTGTCGGGAATTTTTAAAAAGGGGTCATTTTCGAAGGTTTTTAGTATCTTCATGTGATCCGTAAAATTCCCTGCCTTGTAATCACCGATTTCCTTCATTTTTAGTGCACGTAGACATGCTTCTTTTTCGATAATGATCGTTAAAGGGGGTAGCCCTATTATTACATTCCGAGCTTCTGATGGGCACGTTCTCATTGCCCCAGTGATACTAATGCTGCACGCCATTTTTTGCAGCTTTGTCAGTTGATTAGCTGTTGTGCGTTCTTGGACCTTGGGCCACCATGCAAGTGCTGCATACGTTACCATAGGTCTCACAATTGTTGTAAACGTCCAATAAATCATTTTCGGTTTGAGGCCCCACATTTTGCCATGGAGGCGTTGACAGACAAAAAGGGCACGTGTTGCCCTGCCTGTAATTGAATCTAAGTGGGTGTTCCAACGGAGCTGCTTGTCAAAAACCACTCCAAAGTACTTGACCTCATTTGAAAAAGCAATAACTTTTCCATCCAGGGTTGGTCTTACCAGATTTAGGCTCCTTTTCCTGGAGAAGGGTACCAGAATAGTTTTGTCAGGTTTTGAGCTTAACCCTTTTTCCTTGCACCACTTTGAAGTTATACGGAGGGCACTCTGCATTCTGTCCGATATCGTCGGTTCATGACTGCCCAGACTTGAAATAACCAGATCATCCGCATATCCCTCTGGTGTCAAAACCCTGGTTGTTGAGACTTGCGATAAGTTCGTCCATGACTAGGGTCCACAGAAGAGGTGAAAGTACCTCTCCTTGAGGGCATCCTGTAGTGGCAGTAATCGTGTTACGTATTCCATCAAGCTCAAACGTTATGATTCTGCTTTTCAGCATGATTAAAATCCAGTGTATGATTAAAGATGGTATATTTTTAATCTGCATTGCTGCTTTGATCGCATTGTATGATGTGTTGTCAAAAGCCCCTTGAATATCAATGATGGCACATAGCGCTGTTTGTTTTGCTTCAAAAGCCTTTTCGATCGTGCCGGTAAGGCTGTGTATGGCAGTGACAGTGGATTCGCCGGCTAGGTAGGCAAATTGAAACCTGTTTAGAGGGATGCTCTGCAAGCTAGTCTCCCTAATGTTTAGTTCCAATATTTTCTCCATTGTCTTTAAAAAGAAGGAACTTAGGCTGATCGGTTTATACGATGTAGGCAATTGTTTGGGCTTTTTACCCACCTTTGGTATAAAAACGACCTTAACCTTTGTCCATTCGCGAGGAATGTGGCCTAGCAAAAGGCTGGATTTAAAAATCCGAGTGAGTGGAGGAACAATGGAATCAATGCCTTGCTGTAGTAGGCACGGGTAGATACCATCAGGTCCCGGAGATTTGTATGGGCTAAATTTAGATATGGCCCAACGTACACTATCGGACGTAAAAAGTTTACCTGGAAGTCCGTTTTGACCACCTATCACTGAATAGTAAGCCCCAGTGTCCGATGGAGTGTCTTCTTCAAATACACATCCCGGGAAATGCATCTGCAGTAAGAGACGATTAGTTTCATCCGAGTTTACAGTGTAGCTTCCATCAGGTTTAATAAAAAAAACTAAGTCAAAGTCCTTTAAGACACTGAAATGGTCATTACGCCTTTTTTAATTGTAAGAGCAAAATAATTTATTTGGACAAACAAAGTTTTGAAATTTGTTGTTCTTAAAGTTTAAAGCATTAGCAGCTTATTCGGCACACATTTTGCACACAACAGCAACAACAACTTAAAATGTCCCAAAATTAAAATGCTTTATTCAGTATTAAAAATATTTGACAAGCCTTAAAAAGCTTTTAAACCTCTATACTTAGACCCAGACACATCGTTTGGATAAAATTTGGCCAAGCAAACAAGTCTTAATGCCAGTAATGCTTAAACACACACACATAAGAGTTGCATACCACTAGACCGTGTCGACAAAACAATTTTTTTAAATTTATTTTTATTCCTCTATATTTCTTGTTTTTGAATTTTATATTTACATAGGATAAAGTCTACCACTCATAAAATAAGCAAAGCAGCAGTGAAGAGAGAAAAAAATTTGCAACAGCAGCTGAAAATATTCTTTTCGCAGAAGCCTGTTAAAGCCAACATTTGCTCAGGGTGGCAACTTCTAAATTGAATGTTTACACTTTGTAGAGCCCCCTTTTGCGCTCCGCATTGTCCACCGTCATCTATTCAGCAAAACTGCAGGAATTATTTCTGCAGACGGCGCGCGTAAAAGGAAGCCAAGCGTAAATTTGTGAAATTCTCGCTTGGCGTCTGCGTACAAGTGGTTTAAATTGATGGTGCCAACGAAGCTGTTTCAGTTGAAGCAGTGGCAGAGCAGCGCGAGTTCGCAACGCAGTCGAGTCCTTGAAAGAGACCGCATTAATGGGAAAACTTTTATTTTTTATTTTATAGCACTTTTTAAACTAATTGTCGTCGTTAAGTTTTCAAATTGGCTTGAGTTTTAGACACAGTTCTTAAAATTGCGGAACAGCTGAAGTTGGTTGAAAAAAATTAAAGTAGGAAAAGAGTTGATATAATATATTTTTTCCTTATATTTAAATTGTTCATTTTTTGAAAAAAGTAAAGTTTTTGTATTAACAGCCCTATTCAGCAAATTAACAAATTGTTAACCAGTATTTTGAATATTTCTATGTGTTTCATTGAAAAAAAATAAACAATATTGAGAAAAATAAAATAATACTACTAGTTCAAAAATATTATAGGCCTGGGTAATAAAGATTTTAAAGTCAACTCTAAATTTAGTGTGAGCTTTTCTGACACTTTTTTTATAGAATTTGCTGTCAAAAAGCTTACACTAAATTAGAATTGCCTTTAAAATGTTTAGTACTAAGGCCTTACATCTTTAGGGGTAAACTTGAGAAAGATAAAAGGAACTTTAGACATTTTATTTTTTTTATCATATGGGGACATATAAAATATAGCAAATATGGGCTGGATATGTGTAGAAAAATTTTTGGAGTAATAAAATAATAGGAAGGATTTATGTATATTTGTTTTCCCTATGGGTTAATTCTAAGGAGAGTAAGATATTTGTTGGGATTTTCGTAGGTGGACGCACAAATTATGGCACATGAGAGTGGGTGTGCTCAGAAGAAATATTGGGAGTGAAAAAAAAATTTTACGACCAGCTCAAACATTTCATAGCATAGCTCTTGGGGTCAAATTGAAAAAGGTATACATAACATTTTGGACATTTTTTATAATATCATGTTTTTCGTAGTGGGAAACTCAAAGTATGGCACATAAGGGGTGGGGATGTTCAGAAAAAATGTTGAGAGTGAAAAAAATAATAGAAACATATCATACATTTTATACCTCTTGGGGTCGATTCGAAAGTGATATACAATATTTTCGACATTTTTTCAAATTTTTAGTGTTTTTCGTATGAAGACTGGATAGTTGCTGCAGCATAAACAGAGTAGACAAGTATATACAGTTGCAGTCAAAATAATAGCAGTGCTCTTATATTCATAATAGCAGTGCTCTTATATTCAAACATTTTTGAATAATCAATACTAGTCTACAAATTTTGGATCTGGTAAACCCATTATCATTCCTATATGTACTTTCAACACTGGTTCCAAATCTGTACTTAGTTTCCTCCCATATTGTAAAATTTTTAAGAAACAGGGTGTTTTACCTTTTTGGCACGTGTTTTAGAAAAAATATCAGCTTTTTCAACCACTATCGTGTCATGTGCGGTAGTTGAGCAATAATTGTCGGCCTTTGTAGTCTAGTGGAGAGCTCGCTAGACTATCAACCCTGAGGTCCCTGGTTCGAATCCGGGCTCGGGCATGGTTCTTTTCACTTTCTTTATTCTTTGCTGCACATTTAAGAATTATGGAAAACAAAAAATCCACAGCTAAATTGTGGAAAATGTGGAATTAATGGACAGGAACAACTAAGGGCTGGAAATGCTTGCCGAGGTTAAGGCATAACACTAGCCTCGGTTTAAAGCAATTCAAATTGTCTTTCACGGTTGTTTCGCCTAGTCAATAATTCACGTATGGTCCCAATCAATTCCTCTAAATAATCTATTCTTTTCTTTCAGATCAAAGACCAAACCTTGTTTGTATAAGGCGCATGCATTGGTTCTTTGATCTTAAAAAAAAAAAAATTTGAGATTATTCAACGAAATATCAACAAATTTTGTATCTTTTGTTTTAGCGGACCTGTTAAAGTCCTGTACGTACGCACGCTAGAGGGTGCTCTAGGTAATAAATTAGAGGAGCTACTGAAGTAATTTAAATAGCACCATAGATCCTCAGAGTTGTTGCATATTCATAAGTTTTAGCGAGTCATTGGGTAAATAGAGAATTTGTATTTAAAATATTCATAGTTGAAGTGATCTAGATTTTTGTAGGCAGAGTCATACGACATAGTTTAAATCGCCTCATACTCAAGCCCGCTGAGTGTCTTTTTTGCGAATATACGTCAGAGTGGAGCATTTTTGGAAGATTCTTCACACTGTGCGGGAATGTCTTATGCTTTTATGGTCTTCTTAACTCATCTGGATCATTTGGAGTTTCCCGTGGGATTTTTTTTTGGAGCGAGAGAAGCTCCAATGAAACAGCTGGTTTGAAGAATGTTTAACTAAGCATATATCCAAAATGGGTCGACCGATTTTAAAAACTTTGTTTCCTAACTACTATACGCTTCTAAAATTATTTCCTTACGAAGCCAAAATTTCGAAATTCTATTTAGTTTACCAGTTAAAGTAATTGAAGAAAACCGGCCATTCGAAAATTTATTATTTTTTTATTGGTTATGTGTATTAAGACATTCTAAAACCAATCGCAAAAAATGTCAGCTCGCTCGCAAGAGAGTTAGAAGTAAAGGGGTCAAAAGTTCAGGAAATGGGGCTGAAAAACTTGTTTTTTAAATTTTCCATCTAAGCACTATTTGACTTAATACTCCCACGCACACACACTGCGCACTCGCCCGCTACCCAGAAGGAATTGGCTGCGCTGCTAGCAGGCCTTCGTTTGGATTTTAGAGTACTGCCGCACTAATATACAATTACATTTGCTTTTTTATATGAAATGGGAAAATTTGTCAGGCCTTCCGCTCTCCTTGCTCAAAAGAGACCTGCCAGAAGCGCTCTTTCGAGAAGTCACGTTAGAAGGAAAAGCAATATAAATATCAACTTGAAATAAAAACGACTAACAATTTCAGATTTGAGCCATGGTCCTCTCTTGTGGCGGTCCGACATCTTACCCACTCGTCTATCGTGGTTGTTAAGAATCAATAGCTTATTTTGCATCAATACAAATGAAAGTAAGCTTTTGGGAGCCCGGCTTCGAGAACCAACTCGGATAAAAACTTTTTTGTTTTTTTTTTAAATCTACATTTTTTTACAAACTGTTCTGTGCATTTAAAATTCTTTTTTTGAAATTTTTTATAAATTTTCTTCATACAAAAATATAAGAAAAGACTTGGGAGTTTTTCCGTATAAATATTTTCATATAATATGTAATGTGTTAGTTTTCGTGAGCACGGGTTCGAGACACAACTCGGACAAAATAAATTTTTTGTCTTTTTTTTTTAAATCTACACATTTTTACAATCTGTTCTGTGCATTTAAATTTTTTTTTGGATATTTTTTTGTAAATTTTTTCATATAAAATAATATGACAAGAATTAGAACCTTAGGCCTTACAGAAGTACTTATCAATGCAGTAATCATGGAAGGTATATTGACGCCAATAATAGCAGTGCTAGCATGCCTTCTTTTGCGGAGCACTCGCTACAATGCTCACTGGGTAGTTTGTAGTCTGTACTGTTTGTAGTTTGAGGATACTCGCACGCATATTCAAAGAACAATCTCACTGTTACGTGACGATTTCTACCAAGTCACACCACCCGCAAGCCGCGTAAAGGAAATTGGTTTCGAAAACGTTTGGTTTACAAAACAATTAATGAAACTTGTCGTTATAGCCAGTAAAAACTCATGCGTGAATTTTACGCATGATTATCTTTTACGTTCATCACAATGTGACTATCTTTCTGGGGTTAAAAAAATATATGACAAGAGGTTGGTTAGAAAATGCCAAGAATTAAATAAATGAAATGCTTATGAGATCGGTTAAGTTTATTCATTACTCACATCTCCTTTACAATCACAAAACGTGGTATAATCATTTTTTTTTAAAACAACGTAACATAAGACCTTTACTTTTATAGTCTTGAGAAAAGTTTATTAGAGCGAGCGACCCAACTGCATCTTCAACGTATTAAATTAAGAAGCCAGTTTACGCGTTTGGCAAGCAACTGCTACACCCACATACTTTTATATTTCGTATGAATTTGGGATCAGAAATCGGGTTTTGAAGCTATAACGAACGCAATTTCGCTTTTTTTCCATTTAAAAAACAACAAAAAAAAGTACACTATGACACAAAATGAGGGTCATTGTCTCGGGGGTGAACCAAACCAATCTCAAACGATAGTATTTTACATCAATAACAAAAGCCAAAGTCCCTTTATACGTCACAAATATTTTTTACAGTGGTTTTAAATGTGACTTTTTTGGTCAAAAATGGAATTACACAATATGAAAAATTATATGTTTAACTTAATTCAGGGTGGTTCTTGTCTGCGGAAGGCTAAATTGAAATTTTAAGGGGAATATTTTTATGGACTAATTTAACCCTCTAGCTCCTTCCAGTATGGTTCAATTTGACCCTTTTTTGGAAAAGACCCTATAAGTCAACTTTGGAGGGAGGTCAAAGGTTAAAACCTTCCAAAAAATATTTTCCAGAAAATTTCACTAGGGGTCACCCAAGACAAGTAACCTCTACGAGTTAAAGGTTTCACGTAAAAAAACGGACCGAAAAGATAATACATTAATTTTTAAGCAACTTTGCATCGTGTGATAATAAAATCTTCATTAAGTAATAAATTTGTAATATTATAACGGTCCAGCGTAACGGTTTAAAGCTATAATTATATTCGCAATGAAGTCAAAATCATTTGATGAAGACCTGGTAGGTGACGAGCTTATTGGATGGAATGCAGTAAAGAGACTATGAATGGTCTTCTAGGAAAAAAACGCTCTAATGCCTATAAAAAGGATGTAACTAAAATGCGCAATGCGTTAGAGAAACTTGGCGTGAATATTTATTTTATTTTTTTATTTTTATTTCTGGTGACAATTTTTTTTTTATTTATTTTAAAAACTTGTTGACATATAAGAATAGTTCTTTTGCATGCCGAATTTACATTGGATATAACATTTAAGACACGAAATGCAAATTAATATTACATAATGCTATCAATAACAATACTACTTAACCCATTAATGACTAATGGGTATTTAAATACCCATAAAACAGTGTTTACGAAAAAGGCCATATCTCGAAAGTGGTAGGAGATATCAAAATAATTTTTTTTAAAACATTACGGAAAAATGAAACTATTTATTGTCTTTATAATGTAAAACAAAATTCATACAATTAAATGTTCCTTTTCGAGATCGAAGATGTGTGATTTTCAAAAATGACAAAATCCATATATAAAGCTATGTAGAAAATTAGAAAATGGAAAGATCGAGGGAAAAATTCGTGGTCAGTTTGCCTCTAGTATCCTCTATTGATCAGGTGTTCATTATGACAAAATAATGTTGCCATGTATGCAAATTTTTATTAACACCAAGAACCAAGAACCCGGATTAGCTGATTGGGTATTTAAATACCCAATGCAGATCTTAAATACGGTGACCGTTGCAAACCTGAAATTTTGCAAAGCAACTTCTATGGCCTATATAAGCTTCCTGATAAATTTTGAAAAAAATCGTACGGCGGAATCTATGAGCAGTCTTTAATGGGTTAAAAAGACTAAAATTTAAACAATTAAAAATTATTCTTTAAAAGGTAATTAGAGAGCAAGAGAAGAACAAGAAAGAGTAAGGAGAGAAATTGGAAGTTAAGAGAAGTGTTTGAAAATTAAATGCTTAAAGTTAATTTTATTAGAAACGCTTTTAATACTATTAGGTAACGAATTTCACGACTTAATGACACTGACGAAAAACAATCTACAGGAGTTAAAACGTTAAAAATTCATTTTTTGCACTTGCATCTGGACTATTTTGAAAGGCAACTCGGCACGGAATCGGATGAGCAAGGGACACAATTTGATCACGTATCCTTGCCATTTGAAATGCGGTAATTCTAAATGTAACTTTCCTTACAATCAATACTTTTGTACCAGATGGGATTATTTTCAATTTTACAGATACAGAGGATAGAAAACACCAAAAGCAGTTCTGGCTGAAATTTGTTGGTGGTCCAAAGCAACATATGAAGAAATTAATAAAAGCGGAAGTGAAGACGAATTTTAAGAAATATATCGCCCATTTCAGATTGAGGTACTTATCAGTCGCACTGACCGTCTCCGATTTGGCTCAAATTTTGTTCCTAGATTGGTTTATTGCTTAGAAAACCAAATCCGAAGTTATAAATGTTTAGAACCATTTTTCAAGGCCAAAATAGGCAGTATTTTGAAACAATGTAGCTCAGTCAATTTGAATCCGATTTTCGTAAAGAAGGTATCATTGGAAAGGTTATTTTGTCTTTTTTAAGGAAAAGAATAAAATTTTTGGAAAAATTGCAGTAAGTTGGCCTAATCTTAATTTCAAACTTTAATGCCATGCCAACAACAGACGCTATAATTTTTTTTCAGTTTCTTTATTTTGGTTTCTTGTACGTTTCAATACCTTTCAAACGATATAAAACAAAGGTGTGCTCTTGAAGGGTTCAGAAGTTGTGGCGTAAAACGTGCAGTATTAAGGATTTTCAATACAAATTCAACTAGCTATCAAAGCTTTACAAGATACATGCTCACCAAGTAGTCTATTTCGCCCGCTTTTCCCGCCATTCACATTGTTTTCTATTATAAACTTGTGTTTTTATAAAATTAATAAAATGTGATTTAAATTGACTGAGCTACGTTGTCTAAAAATAGGCCCTATTTTGGCATTCGAATGGCTGTAGCTTCACAAAAAAAATTTTTTAAACTTTAAACTCCGGAATCGGTTTTCTTAACAGAAAACCAACCTAAAAACAAATTTTGAGCCAAATCGGAGATGGTCAGTGTGACTGATAGGTCACCTCAATCTGAAATGGGCGATATATAAGCCTCTTTAAAGTAAAAGATATTTCATGACATAACATGACACTTCAGTGATAATGATATGGATACTATTTAAAAAAAAACCATTAAAATTACCTAACAGGAAAATAAATGTATTATCTTTTCGGTCCGTCTTTTATATGAAATCTTTAACTCGTAGAGGTTGCTTGTCTTGGGTGGATATGAATATTTTTTTGGAAGGTTTTAACCTTTGACCTCCCTCCAAAGTTGACTTATAGGGTCTTTTTTAAAAAAAAAGGATTAAATTGACCCATACTGGAAGGAACTAGGGGGTTAAAATTTTCCGAAAAAATATTCCCCGGAAAATTCCGAAGACAAGAACCACCCTGTGCTTAGTTTAACACACACTTTTTTATAAGTTTTAATTTCATTTTGACAAAAAAAATTTAAATTTAAAACCACTGTAAAAAAAAAATTTGTGACGTAGCAGAGCAAAAAGCGACTTGGGCTTTTGCTATTGATGTTAAATTCTATCGTTTGAGATTGGTTTGGTTCACCCCGAAAATATGTGTTGCACTGTGTCATAAATCTGTTTTAGTGAATGATTGCGTGGCTTTTTCTGATTTTGTTTAGAAAAGAGCTGTTAATTAAAACTTTCAGAACGAGTTTTGGAGACCATTTCGCATAAACCAAGAGTTGAAGGCAGGGATTTGGAAATTTTTTTAAAAATAAACGTTCTATTCAAGAGCACTTGTACTTTGTTCCAAAATTCTAACTTAAAGTACACAGTAAAAAATTTGAGGGTAAATTTTATCTTTTTTGTAACATTTGTGTGGTATAATCTTTTTTTTTTCCAAATAATTTATAAATTTTATACCACTCAATATTATAAAAATAATAAAACGAATATAATTAAAAAATTTTATATGGATATCATGTGTAAATCAAAATATATTCTGGTTCGAAAGAAAAAAATTCACCGCAATCGGGAAATTTCAAAATATAGTGGTTTTGATTGGTCTGACGAGAAAAATGGTCTTGAAAAATTTATAAAATTTGATGGTATAACTTTTAAAACATTTTTGGTTTGGATTTATATGTATACGAAATAGTATAAAATTTATGCTCATATTTTTTACTGTGTAGTGATATATATATGTACTTGTAATTGAAACTTTCGAATTCGGTTACATGCACTTGCACCCGAATCTTATTGAGTTGATGTACTCATACTTCATGTACTTCTAGAGTATCCAAGAATGACCAGGTCTCATTAAAATCTAATGTGCTTTTTTTAATTTTTTATCAAATGGTGGTTATATAGTATATCTCTACAATTAAAAATTTTAAAATTTAAAAGCTCTGTAAAATAAATAAACTTTGTGTGCTTGTATTTCTGCTTGAATTTTTTTTTTTTTTTTTTTTTGTAGAAAGTTTTCAAGAGTCGGGTCAATATTGAAATTTTGGATCAATTTTTTTCTCTCACTAACAACCCCGTTTCATGAGACATCAATGTCTATGGAGTTCATTTAGATATTTACATAATTTCGCATTGTTTCCGAGAATAAACATGATCTACTCAAGTGCAAAATATAATTTAACTGCCTTTGTTTGGGGCATCAGCTTCATCATCATCATCATTTGGGAATTTGGCAGCAATTTATGATGTTGTCTGATTGTATGTTTTTCAAGCAGCAAGAACATCAAACAGTGAGTTTGTATGTTAAATCAGACAGAATGGACTCATTGAGGCCAGTGAAAGCAACAACCAAACATCTAGCCATCCATCCATTTGACCAACCAACCAACCCAGCAGCTCTGCGTTCATCCAAGCACGGAATCAGACACTGAAGCAACAGCACCAATTCATTCATCCTGATTCCCATATTTGAGAATCTCGAATCTCAGCCCATTCCTCATGTTCGGTCGTGTGCATCATCTATGTTTGAGTATAATTATGGAATTTGCCTTAAAGTGTTTTGTGGTATTGGTTGTTTTTGTTGTTGTTGTTCTTGTTGGTGATGATATTGTTCTTGTTCTGATTGTTTTTGTTGTTGTTATGTGCCGCCAGTTGAGTTAAAGATAGACACAGTGCTCTTAGAGTGTCATGATGGAGAACTCAAAGCAAAACCAACCAGCTGACAATGAAAAGAAAGATCTTAATGATGATGATAATGATACTTTTGTTGTTGATGTTCTTGATGGTATTGCTTTAAATAATGATAATGATAATGTTGCGGATGATGACGGTGATGATTGTGTTGAAAAAGTGTAATGATAAGACTTAAATGAAGCAACTTTTTTAACCATGCAATTGAAGAAAATGTTGTCAGTTTTGTTGTTCGGTTGGTCGGGTTGGTTCCCTAGCAGCACGCATTACCGTAGCTTTGTAAGACCAAGCCTTTGAGTGCTCTGTACGAAGAATAAACAAAGCAGCAGCAACAATAAAAACAAAAACCACAACATCACCAATCAGAACAGAACATTTGCTAACAAGCATAAAGAAAGATCTCAACATCACGATTAGAAGAGATATCAGTTGAGTTAAGAAGGCAGCAATTAGAACCAAGTTGAATGAATAACTGGATTAGTTGAGGTTGCATGTGGTTTTTCTTTGAAACAATTTGCCAACACAATTTATGAAGTGCAAAAATTGGTTGAGTTTTTATACTAATTGCTTGGTTGAGATGAAGCACAGCTTTGCAGCGATTGTATAATCATTTCGAGTGTTGGCGTCCAATTAGATGAATTGAGTTCATTTTGGGGAAATGTTTAATTTGAAGTGTGCCGCCATGGAATTAATGAGGGAAAAATACGCTATTTTTTTGAAGGAATGTCTATTTCTGAGACTGATATATATTGCTTTCATTAAAAAAAAACATAAAACTAAAACAGAAACGTTTTTTAATTAAAATATATTAAGTTAAGTTTCACAACATACATATCTTCGCAGATTTCTATGTTATACAGCTGTGTGCAAAATAATAGTAGTCCTCTTATATCCAGACATGCTTGGCTAAATAATATTAGCTTCAAATTTCGGATCCTGTAAGCCCATTATTATTCCTCTATGTACTTTCAACACTGGTTGAAACAAAAGATACAAAATTTGTTGATATTTCGTTGGATGATATGAAAATTTTAGCTCCGCTACAGTACATGAAACGACAGTGGTTGATACAGTGATGGAAAAATTTATTTTTATTCTAAAATACAAAATAGTTTTTACTTTATGGTGAGGAGTCTAGATTCTAGATCAGTAATACTAGGCACGAGCTGAAACACCCTGTAAAACATCCTGTATCTTGAAAATATTACGATGGGAGGGAAAACTAAATACAGATTTGGAACCAGTGTTTAAAGTACGTATAGGAATGATAATTAGTTTACCGGATCCGAAATTGGTAGACTAGTATTATTTATCCAAACATCTCTTCCAGTGAACCAAAACTATCGTTTTTTAATTCATTTACTAACTTTTTCGGCAATAAAATGCCTCTCTAAAGCGAACCTTTAGTGAAGTGAGTTAATAAAAGAATCATCAATTGTCCATTTTTTGTTCGGAAACTAATTGAAAAAAAAACTATTGAAAAGTTATTTTTCGGCACTCATAAATTAATAATTTTTTTAAGTTTTTTACATTTTTACAAAAACGAGTTAAAAAACGAACTATAGAAACGCACTTTTTAATAATTAATATTTTTTATGGATTGAATTTTCACGAATTTAATCTTCTCTAGCAAGAACATCATTGATCATACAGATTAAAAAAAGAAAATATTCACAAAAAATTTCTATCCGAAAACGAACTCAAAACTATCACTCGAACTCAAAAATCTTCGCATATGGTTCAGTGGGCTGAATATAAGATCGATACTACTATTTTTCACTATTATTTTTTACTATATTTTTCAGGTAATGAATCCATGGATACGCATCTAATATGATAAAGTTTAGTCCCCGTATTTTCTAGTTAATTTCATTATTACCCAATTAAATAATTTTAACCTAAACCTTTCGGCCTTTATTCCAAAAAATATATATGTAATGGATTCGAGTTAATCTTTTAGTCGATACGATGCTAAAAACACTATCACTGACATGAGTAACTCAGACATGAGTAACTCAGCGCAGCGATGCGTTATTGAGTTAAAGCACTAACCTGCGCTATTACGCTGATACAATTGTTCTAATAAAATATCGTAGTAAAATAAACAGGTTCTAGCTCTTCATGCTTTTTTTTGAACGTGCTTAATTTCAAAAGTGCAAGCAAACTTGAATCCAACTTATATTTCAAGATTTTGTTATCAATTATAAAATATGAATGTATGTGTATGAATCTATTTACGAAAGTCCGCACAGCTTTTTTTCAGAATTTGTATATGCTGTAGTGGAGAAAAAGTCTTGAAATTACATGTATTTTACGAATTTCGCTGAGCCAGACCTCCAAAAAATTCGTCCATACAAATTGACCCGCCCTAATGTATATATTTGATTGCTGTATCACCAATATTCTTTATTATTTTAATATTGTTTTGATGAAAGATATTCATACAAGACTTTCATACGATTTGTTGTATTTTTTTTAGTGAGGCTAAACTGAGGTTACTTCATTGCATAATTCAATGCCTTTACTAACTCGTCATAATCAATATATATCTCATAACTCAACGCGATATTGAATTCAAAAACTTATTGCATTGATTAAAGTACTTACCAGTACAGAAAAAGGAATTATAGCGTTTCAAACTATGTCACGGCGCAATTGTGTTAACGCATTTCGCTGATACAGTAAACTGCGCTTGAGTTGGTGTGTTAAAAAAACAGAATATTTTTGCCATGTCAAATTTCGACTTAATAATAAGTCTCTGTTATAAAAACTATCAATTATTTTTATTGCAGACTGAGAAACAGTGGAAACCATAGCAATTTCCACTGTTCCAAATGGATAAAATTGGGATGTTCTTTTATCCAAAATGGATTAAAGAATCTGTTGCAATCGAAGCTTCAAAAAAGTCACGTCATTTCGTGCGTACTTTTCGCTTTCCTCAAAACAGCGGACAACAAGTGAAGAGACGAACATGCAAAAAAACGATGCTGAAACGCACTCTAAGCCACTGTAAGTTGCTTTAAGCCGCGGACTTGTTGCAGCTGGTTGCAGCTGGTGATTTCTCAGTGGAAATCATTGCAATTCACAAAAGAAGTTGTAGCAATCCAACATCAAGAACCAACAAAAGCGCTCTAAGGGCGCGTTTATAGTGGTTACTTGATGCTTTGCCGAGCCGAGCTGAAAGCGCGTCAAGCTAAAAGGAGCTGGTAGTGCGTATAGTGCGCGCTTACTGCCGCTGACTTGTTGCAGATGGTTTTTGACTACTTTGGGTTGTTTGTATTTATTAGGGTTCTTTTTTGTTTATTTTTGCAATAAAAGCTTAAAAAAGTCACGTGATTTCGTGTATGCTTTCCGCTTTCATCAAAACAGCGGACAACAAGTGAGGAAACGAACATGCAAAAAAACGATGCTGAAACGCACTCTAAGCCACTGTAAGTTGCTTTAAGCCACTGACTTGTTGCAGCTGGTTGCAGCTGGTGATTTCTCAGTGGAAATCATTGCAATTCACAAAAGAAGTTGTAGCAATCCAACGTCAAGAACCAACAAAAGCGCTCTAAGGGCGCGTTTATAGTGGTTACTTGATGCTTTGCCGAGCCGAGCTGAAAGCGCGTCAAGCTAAAAGGAGCTGGTAGTGCGTATAGTGCGCGCTTACCGCCGCTGACTTGTTGCAGATGGTTTTTGACTACTTTGTGTTGTTTGTATATATAAGGTTTCTTTTTAGTTTATTTTTGCAATCGAAGCTTCAAAAAAGTCACGTAATTTCGTGCGTACTTTTCGCTTTCCTCAAAACAGCGGACAACAAGTGAAGAGACGAACATGCGAAAAAATGATGCTGAAACGCACTTTAAGCCAATGTAAGGTGCTTTAAGTCACTTTAAGCTGCTGACTTGTTGCAGCTGGTTTTTGACTATTTTGAGTTTGTTTGTATACATAACATTTTTGTTTTATTTATTTTTCAAATCGAAGCATCAAACAAGTCACGTGATTTCGTGTGTGCTTGTTGCTTTCCTCAAATCAGCGAAAATCAACTCAAGAGCCAAAAATGCGAAAAACTATGCTGAAATGCACTTTAGCCACTGTAAGTCGCTTTAAGTCACTTGCTGTTACAGCTTGTTTTAACTTTTTTGCAGTTGTTTTGTGTTGTTTTTTGTGGCCTTGTTGCTACGTTTTTAGTTTGAATTGTTTTTTAACAGAACAGGAAAAATAACAACATCAAAAATAGTGGGGAAAAAAGACATTTGGCTGAATAAGCGACTTACTAAAAGGCTTCCTAAACATTTGCCCGAATGCGGACTTAGCACGGTCAATCATTGGACATCAATCATTTATATGTGTTAGTAAATATTTGTGTGTGTGCATTACAAAGACTCGTTGATGGCCTCATTCATTGACCAATATCTAATTATTTTGATATTTTGCATACACACAAAACAAATTGATCATGTCAAATGATTGATTTTTGCACAACAAATATAAAAGAAAACAAAAGCTACTTCGCTAATTTTTATTTTTTTACCCACTTGCATTTGATACCACGAAAAAACGAAGAAAAGGCGCAACAACCAAAATAAAAAAATATTTATGTATTTTATTGGAGCTTTCCTTGTTGCTCTAACTTTTTTGTGTTATTTAATGAAAATAGTGAGTAAGCATCGTGTAAAATAAAACATAACACGTGCACACCGTGCGAGCGAGCGAAAAAGTAACAATCGGCGCTCTGAATACCAGCGCACAAGTCGCTTTAAGCTGCTTGTTCGGCTGGCACTATAAGCACTTTGAGCTTATTTCATATGATTGTATGTACAGTGTTAATCAGCTTTTTTTCGTGGTTCGGTTCGGCTCGGCAAAGCAACAAGTCACCACTATAAACGTGGCCTAAAGCGAAACGGTTTAAGCCAAAAACTATATGAAGCTTGCGGAAATATCTTAAGACATCCAGTTCATAAAAAACGTTTGAAATCCTTAAATTGCAACAAAAATAAAATGGTCTATTTTAAAAATAAATACTTTGGCGAAAAACCCTCACACCAAAACAAAGTAAAGTTTAAACTACTTAGTTATTTATTGTCATTTCAGTAATTCAGTGAAATAACACCAGATAAAAAGTTCTAAACTCAATTTTTTAAAATACAGTTAGACGGTAAGATGTTTTCCTACCGGTTATTAAACAATTTTCAAGATAGCTTTAACAAAAAAACCCAACAACCATAGCTTATTGTATCTGACTTAATAAACTAAACACGCTGAACCAAATTGCTAAGTCGTAAAGCGCTTAACTTAAAGCATGCGAAATTAATTAACGCGTAATGAACATGACAAAGTCCGAAAGGAACATCAGCAAACTGACTAAAACCAAGGACTTTAATGATAAAGTTAAGCCAATAGTACTGAAATCAAGTCGGTGCCAAATAAATATCAGCTTCTAAGACAGATTTTTATCGCCATAGCCAAAGGATACTCAGACTCATAAATTAAATTGTGTCAAGTAAATTTAATGCGTTAAGACACTGTTCTAGTTTACCGATCATTACCATCATCATCGTCGTCATCGTCATCAAAGTGTTTTTAACTGATTTCGCACTTGAAATGCTTGAACAGACTTTCAGTACAGATGTGGATTTGGATAAAATCCAAACGCCAACAACACCGACAAACAGTTCGGGACACAAAAATGTATCTAGATTTCCAGCGTGTAGTAATAAAATTTGAATTTTTATTGACAGACACACAAAACACAGCAAAGTTTTTTGTAACTCTGTCCGTCATGTAGACTGGGAGCAATAATAACAACAACAGCTCAAGTTTTGCATAGAATTGGCAATATGCATATCTTTCAATAGAGGGAGAACTAAAGAATGTACGTGTAAACAAGGCTTCACATGACAGCCATAAAAAGGCTTAAAATAAAATTTATGGCATAACAAATATTACGTTTGGCTGCGTCATTTTGAACGTATTTTTATCAAGCTATCACTGCGTCGGTTTCGTCAGTCTGTCGGTGCGTCGGTCGGTATGTCTCTCTGCATGTCTGCTGATAAAGCAAATGTCAATTTTGACGTAATAAATCGAATTTCGCCTCAAGTGTTTCAAACACTTTGGTCTGAATGTCATGCCATAAAAAATTCATGCAATCTAAACAGAGCAGGCAACACTGGTGCTGGGGAAACAGAGTGTGCATGCTGTACATCCTGTCTGTATCGAAGCTTCAAACCTGAGGCAAATAAACAAACAATCAAACAAATAAACAGTCATCCAGTCGATCCATTGCAGTCTCCTGCGGTTTGACGCTGCGTCACCATCAGAGACTCAGTTAAGTGAGTCTCAATCAGGACTCCATTCA
Organism: Dichetophora obliterata; assembly: GCA_963920525.1. NCBI lineage: Eukaryota > Metazoa > Arthropoda > Insecta > Diptera > Sciomyzidae > Dichetophora > Dichetophora obliterata. The sequence goes on from OY986438.1 coordinate 193,470,774, forward strand.
GTAGAATTATTTTGGTCACAGCATATTTTTTTTAACATAGTCCCCCCTCTCTTCCTCTCTCTCTCTCTCTCTCTCTCTCCTGGCTCATAAATTGTTAACATTTGCATGAAATCGAGCTGGTGTGCTTTTTTTCTTCCGTCCGAATTTCATCTTATCTGCTTGCCACTCAACCAACGGCACTATTTGTCTCTGACGTTTTTATGGAATTCTGACAGCGTAATAGATTTGCTTTAACGCAATTGGTTTTATTACTTTTTTGTTGTTGTTGGGATTGTTGTAGTTTATTTGATTATATTGCACAACGTGTGCGTAACTTTGAATGAATTAAGTAAAAATAAGGTTATTCAACTTGAGTTGATTTTGTTAGTCATATAACATAAAATTTTCAGAATACTCGAGGAAAAATATAAGCGGCTGAACAGCGGTCGAACATGGGCCGTACAAGGGTTGAACATGGCTTAAAAATAATCCAAAAAGCCTAGTGGTCGAACAACGGCCGTACTAGGCCTAAATTAAGTTGAACGACCGCTGTACGCCAATTGTATGTCACCAAATTTTTCAAAGCTCTTAGGGGTCGTCCATAAACTACGTTACCAATTTAGGGGGGGAGGGGTTTTGAAATGCACTACGATAAGTAAAGGTAGGGGGGGAGGTGTTTAGATATTGTAACGTTACCAAAAATTAAAAAAATCGACGAAAAACCTCTAATTAATAACACAATCATTTCAAACATTTTTAACCTCACATGTTTATGTTTGATCGTCTAAATTGATGGTTAACTTTTGTTTCAACGATTTCTTCCACCGCCTTTTCCCTCGACACAGGAACCTTTTGGTATTCCTTCACCATCTCAGCACACGTCTGAAAAATTTGGGTCTTTGCTTTTGCGACAGGCTTTGACGTTAAGGCCTGAATGTTCTTGATCAAAGGAGATACCGTATGACATGTACTGTCCTTCTCAGAAAGAAGAAATCGGTTCAAGGTCGTGTCCTACCTGCGGCTTGTATTTCGTTTTTAAAACTTCCATGAATTGTCATAAGTTTGTATTATATCGTTTACAATAAATCGGAATAAAACATACTATTTAAATAAATCAATTTTCAGAAAGCATTTACACAAAAACACAGAACTTGGTGCAGCTCGGGTGCAGCCTTTAAGGGTACTCTGTCAAGGACCAGGTGAATTTCTTTGCGTTAGAAATGAGGATTCACCTGAATGGGTCGACATAGAATCCGATGAAAAATTCTATTTTGAAGAATCCTCAACAAAGAACCAGCTTCTTCTATCCCAGTGATTAAGAGCATCGAATCTTGGATCGCAGATGGAATAGCTTTTACAGATGATATTAATTATTGATTTCTTTCCAATTGTTCCTTTAATATATCTAGTCATACTAGAGACTAATACTAGTGAAAATTGTCAGAGATAGTCAAAATATATAATCATTCGAATGAATTAATTTCATATGTCACGTTACTTTATGGGGGGGGGAGGGGTTTTGAAAAGCACTACGAAAAGTAACGCAGGGGGAGGGGGGTAAAAAAACCGGAAAATCAGTAACGTAGTTTATGGACGACCCCTTATTTAACAGAAAACGTATGCGCAACAACAAAAGCAAGCTTCACTCGGCGATGCTGATGTTGATAGTATCGCCACACGTGTGTGGCGCTAAGAATTTTTTTCATATGAACTTAGTTGTTGGCAGTGGCGTAGATAGCTTTTGGTTGTGGGGGTGTCCGTAAGAAATATAATATCCCTAAAAAGGTTAACTTTTGAATACTTGATTACATGACTGTTTTGTGACGCCAAATGTCATGTTTCACATCCTTACTTGGTTGAAACGTCGAAAAACGGTAGGTAGGTGCAAAAACTATGGGCTTGTTGAATTGAATATAAACAACGCCAAATTTCTGGAAGCTAAACATGTCACTATATTATTGACTATATTGTCACTCTGGTAATTGTTGACCAATTTAGAAAAATTAAACACTGAACTAAATCAAGTTTTGATAACTTTCTTGTGAAAAAGAAGAATTTTTGCCAAAACATATACACTTGGATTCGGGCTTAACTTAAAAGAATCGATTCACAATAACGTAAGGTATTTGGAAATGTATCCATGGCTCTGGGAGGGGTCCAGACCCGCAGTGGCCCCCAAATCTACGCCACTGGTTGTTGGACATTATAATTTTGTTTGTATGATATTTCATTCACTGAATTCAATATTATTATCTGGTTTTCCAGTATAAACCTTTTCCCCAACTGTAATTAACGCTGTAATTAAATAACACAAACTAAAAATTGCATCTATATTAACAAGTTAATATGTATGTATAAATATATATATATATATATATATATTATATATATATATATATATATATAATTGGGTCAAATTCTGGCTCAGCGAAATTCGTAAAATACATGTAATTTCAAGACTTTTTCTCCACTACAGCATATACAAATTCTGAAAAAAAGCTGTGCGGACTTTCGTAAATAGATTCATACACATACATTCATACATTCATATTTTATAATTGAGAACAAAATCTATTTACGAAAGTCCGCAGAGCTTTTTTTCAGAATTTGTATATGCTGTAGTGGAGAAAAAGTCTTGAAATTACATGTATTTTACGAATTTCGCTGAGCCAGACCTCCAAAAAATTCGTCCATACAAATTGACCCGCCCTAATATATATATATAAATATATATTTAATTTATTTCAACTGCTGCTGTGGCAACAAGTGAAGAGACGAAAATGCGAAAAAAACTATGCTGAAACGCACTTAAAGCCACTGTAAGTCGCTTTAAGTTACTTTAAGTCACTTGCTGTTCCTGCTTGTTTCAACTATATTGCAATTGTTTTGTGCTGTTTTTTGTTGTCTTGTTGCTGCGTTTTTATTTCGAATTGTTTTTTGAGGCAGAACAGGAAAAATATAAATATAAAACACAAAAAATAGCGGGGAAAAAAGTCAATCGGCTGAATAAGCGACTTATCGAAAGACTTCCTAAGCATTTGTACGAATGCGGACTTTGCACGGTCAATCATTTTGCATCAATTATTTATATCATTTTATCATTATTATATCATTTAGGAGATATTTGTTTGTAAGCATTACACAGACTCTTTGATGGATTCATTGACCAACATCTAATTACTTTGAAATTTGGATTCACATGTAACAGATTGATGTGAAATGATTGATTTTTGCACAGAAAATAAGAAATTTAAGAAGAAAACAAAAGCTACTGGTCGCTGATTTTAATTTTTTCACCCATTTGCTCTTGATCCTAAGAAAAAACGACGAAAAAACGCAACACTTAGAACAAGAAATGTACTTATGTTAGTATTTTATTGGAGTTTTCCTTGTTGCTCTGCCTTTTTCATGTTATTTAATAAAAATACTAAGTAAGTATCGTTTAAAATAAAACTTAACAGTAAACAATCGGAGCTCTGAATACCAGCGCACAAGCCGCTTTAAGCTGCTTGTTCAGCTGGCACTGTACGCACTTTGAGCTTATTTTATATGATTGTATGTGCAGCGTTTTTCAGCTTTACCTCTCGGTTCGGCTCGGCGATGCAACAAGTCACCACTATAAAGGCGCTACTAGACAGATCCAAAGAGACTTATAGTAAAATTTTATAAATTATTTAAATCCTCTACAACAACGTTTAAAATAACTTTTTTGAATTTTTTTTTTTTGGAGGAGTGTAAATAAATACACGGAAAGAAAAAAAATCAAGCATTCTGTGCTTGAATCAAACACTTAGGCTATCAGTTTTTACTCAAGCGTAAATTTATCAATTAAGAAAAAATACTCAATTCAAGCAACATTTGCATAAAACTCAAGAATATTTTTTTTACATTCGAGTCTAATATTTACTTGAAAAGAGAAAAATTTGCTTGATTCAAGTCAACAATTTGCTGAAAAGTAGAATGATTTGATTGATTTGAGAAATTTATTTTCCTTCAGTTGAGAACAATTTGCTTGATTCCAGTAAAAAATTTACTAAAAACTAAAATAATTTACTTAATTTGAGAAATTTATTTTCCTTCAATTAAGAACAATTTGCTTGATTCAAGTAAATAATTTACTGAAAACTAGAGTAATTTGCTCGATTTGCACAAAGCAACAACACTTTTGTATGCTTTGTTGGCACACATTGGCGACAGTGATCTTGAATGTAGATTTTGTTGTCTAGCGACTCTTTTACAACAACTTCAAGATTTTCACGATTGTTGTAATTCGCTGAATTGTTCAAAGGCGACAACTCTGCGTTTGGTTAAATTAAGAAAATATTTTCTTGATTCACGACTTGTTCCAGGTTCTAGAATCAAGTATTTTATGCTTGTTTCAGGCTTTTGTGTATTTTGCTAAATTTTGGCAATAAATTAACATTATACTTTTTTCTTAATTTTAGTTTTTGATGCATGATTTGAGCAAATGAGACTTAATTTTAAGTTTTCTTGTATCAATCAGAAAATGTTCTTAATATAAGAATATTATTTCCCTTCGTGTAATAAAAAAGGGCACTACCCAGCAAAATTTTTGATACAAATGTGACATGCATTCTTAGGAAACCTGCTTCCAGATGAGATTCTATAGATCCAATCGTAATTCTTCTTAGCCTTATCAAGAAGCGCTTTCAAGAGACATTCTCATAAACTACTTCTGGAAGACATTCAACTAGCATTTAAATTCAATCAAAGTAAAAAAAATTATATATAATTGTAATTATTGTTTAAGATATTTTGCCGTGGGATTTTTTTGAACCCCCAACAAAACCCAACCACTTCTTACTTCCAACACCAAAATGCCGTGAAAATTGAGAAAAGGGATATTTTACGTGGGATTTTTTACACCCCAACAAAACCTTAACACTTCTCATTCCTAATACTAAAATCGCGAAAAAATTGGGAAAAGGGATACATTCCGTTTTTTTTTAAACCCCCTTCCCAACCACAAAAACCATTCCGTTCCATGGAAAGCCTTTTTAAATTTCTCCTGGAAAACAGCTATTATAATCCTTTCAATGAAGGACTCAAAGAAAAATTCTGGAAGCACTTCTAGAGAAGACTAAGAAAAGCATTCCTTCCAATGACATGCATATGTTAAAAGAATGCCTTCTGGGTATGAAAGTGGAAGGGATGGAATTTAAAACTTTCTCTGCCACTTTAGCTTCTTTTGGAAACACTTTTTTGCTGGGTATATATTCTTAAAAAATATTCTCATAACATTTTACTTTAGGTTCGAGAATACAATAGCTATTTCAAAGAAACATATTAAGTAGTTGTCTCACGTTTTTTGTTAGTAAAGATCTAAATTTAGAATAAATTTAAAACCTAATTAAACAAAAACTAGTTAGGAATTACATATCTTCAACTGGCTCAAAATTACAATAACTTCACGGCCCTGTTGTAGTATATAAGCAATTATAAAGGTTTAGCATTGTGATGACGTCACTTTGTGTGGCGGATAGGTATAGTTTTTTAAATTGTTTTATAATTTCAACTTCTGTTAAAATATCAAAACCCTTCATTCATTTTCGTGGTATTTACGAAGGCATTTCTACTTTAATAATGCCATTTTGTATGGGAGGTAGGTGTAGTGTCCATTCCATTTTACCAAATTTCATGCTTACTAGTGCATATTAAGGCTTAAAGCTTAAGTGCAAAAATTGATTTAAATATTATTTTTTAAACAAAAATTGCATTGCTCATCCGTTTCCGAGCAGGACTAAATATCTAACATAGAAAAAGATTATTGATGAGTAGAAACTGTTTTAATAGACTTCATATTTTACAACCTTGAAAATGATCTTGGGCATGTTATATAGCAAAATTATAAAAATTCTGTAATAGCTATCATATTAAAAACAAGTTTTTATAGCATGAATGGCAGAAGAGTCAATGAAATTGACACTCGTCAATTAATAAACGTTTACTCAATTTAACGTCTCGCCATCCATCCATCCATCCATTCATTCCATCAAGAAAACGTGTGCATGCAAATTTGACGTAGTTGCATGAAACATCACACACACACACACACACATGCGTGACAAACACATATGAACTTCAAAGTGACAAATGTCAAAATTAATGCAATAACTATTTATTGCATTTCTTTTATTTTTCCTGTTGCATCGAACATGACGCATCAACTTTAGTGCAATGGGACGGACGTCAAACGACTGCACAAAAACGTGTCAATGAACGAATACGTTATTAAAGCTCCATAATAAAGCAGCAAATAAAAATAGCGTGAATAAAGTCAACAAATTATTTAATGCGCTAACAAAAGCAACAAAGCAGAAGAGAAAGAAAAAATGAATAAATGAGTAAGAACAAAAAAACATAGCATATGCATATAGTGTTAATTTCAAGCACAGCCTGATTCACAAATGTCACACGCCACTCGAGTTTAGTGGGTGAGCTCGTTGTCGAGTGTTGGACTGAAGTGTTCTAATGAAGAAAGCGGCAAGAAAGTCGTGTCAAAGTGGGTCACACTTTGCACGAGTAAAAAATCAAATGATGAAAAAAATATATATATGATAAAAAGTTTGAATAATGCATAATCGGAATTAAGAGCACAAGAATGAAGGTGAGAAAAGAGAAATGGTTGCGAAGAACACGCGAGCAGGTTAAATTTATATATGAGGTCAAAGCTGAATAAGCATCATGTTTTGTTGTCTAGTGTAAATGATGTGAGAAAAAAAAACCCAATAAGCAGCATTTAAATAGAAAATTGATTTGCTATAGGCAAAACTGGTGTGAAATGGCTTTTACATTTTTTATTGATTTTTGCATAAACTTGTGCCTAAAAGTAGACAACATTTGTTTAACGTGACGCAAAATGTTTCGAATAATTTATATGCTAGGTAATTTTCGGTAAAAAGATTCAACATTACACAACAAATCTTTGATTAAAATTACACATCTCTTTCTACAAAATTAATTATGCCTTAAAATATGCAACATTGATGATGATGTTTATTGAATGGCAAGCTTAAAAATTAGTCATAAAATATATATTTTTGAGTAAGTATTTAAAGCTTAGTATGCTGTAGGAACGAAAAAAAAATTCCATAAGAAATGCATTGAGATTTTTGACAACGAACAGGCAGCGAAATTTTTTTTCGCCAGCTAGTACGCTGTAGAAGTGGAAATTGTTATGTTGCCAAATTTTCATTCGTGAGTAGAGAGTTGAAATATCAAAAATTCGCTGTCGATAATATGTTCGTACCTTTAATTGGCGCGGAAATTTGCCATTCAACAATAAAAAATAAGCAGTAAGTATGTTTAAGTGTTGAATTTGTTATTTAACAGATTTTTTGTTGCATTTATATAGTTTGTTCATGTGTAGTCTTGCCTTTTTATAGGATATAAAATTGCAGCAACAAAAATATGAATCTGTCAATCAGCAAGTGCTTCTTCTCCACACAAAAATTTTGACTACACAAAAATTACGCGTGAAGAGTTATATGCCCAAAAATTTTCGTTGCTACAGCATACTAAGCTTCAACGAAAAACTCTTGAGATTGACTTTGTATTTCAAATATGCCGAAGAATATGCAATATTTTTAACAAATGAAGAATCTGGGGCGAGGATGGTAAATGATTTTCACGAAATTGTACCAAACCAAAATAAAAATTCTACTTTTTGGAATTAATTGTACTATTTACATGTATTCTCCATGAACAATGCAACTTTTTGGATATATTTAATTATTTATTGAAAATAAAAAAATGAACAAAAACGGACAAACATTTCGAGTGAAATTTCGTAAAATTCGACACCTAAGCAGAAAGTAGTAATTTTTATATTGTATATATATAATGGATATTACTGAAGTGTCGATGGAACAAAAATATTCTGTAAATTTTTTTTTTAAATTTTTGTTCAATAATTTATAAAAAATTTAGTTTTAGGCCACTGTTTTAGTAAAATTAATTCTGCTAAGTAATGGCTTGTTCAAATTTCAAGATTTTTTGGTCAAGTACTCTTAAGGGGAGGTTCTAGTAGGTTCTAGTAGAAACGCAACGTAATTTCAGAAAATTTTTAAAGCGAACGTAAATCTTTTTTGGAAACATCTTTTGTGGCATTTATTTCTGTATATTTCAAGAACATTATAGAATTTTTTGGATGAAAAATAATTCAAAATGGCGGCTGAAGGTCTCGCTGATCAAAGCCGTGCGCGGCGATAGCCGATGTGCGCTGTACACTCTACAGCCTTGCCACCTGATCTAAAACAAAAAACAAAAAAAAAATATTAACCTAGATGGAATTTGGGGGCCCTGAAGATTTCCGATTTTAATAAAACCCTTTTAAAAAAATGGCGGCCCTTTGAAAACAACACTGTTTTTCCTCTATTTTCTTTTGCTTTAAGCTCAGTATGCTTTAGGAACAAAAAAAAATTTCCATAAGAAATACATTGAGATTTTTGACAACGAACAGGCAGCGAAATTTTTTAGTATGCTGTAGAAGCGAAAATTATTGCTATGTTACCAAATTTCCATTCGTGAGTGGAGACTTGAAATTTCAAAATTTTGCTGTCGATTATGTGCCCGCAAATTTAATTGGCGCGGAAATTTGAAATTCAACAATAAAAAATAAGCAGTAAGTATGTTTAAGTGTTGAATTTGTTATTTCACAAATTTATTGTTGCATTTATAAAGTTTAATAATGTGTAGTTTTGCTTTTTATAGGATATAAAATTGCAGCAATAAAAAATATGAATCTTTCAAACAGAACAGCAAGTGATGTTTCTCCACACAAAAATATTGACTCTGCACCAAAATTTCGCGCGTAGAGTTATATAAAAAAATATAAAAAAAGTCTGTCGGTGGTAGGAAATTAAAGTAAGGCTAGGAATCTTATGCAAATGCATCTTTTTACTGGTCATCTTAAAATGGAAATGGTGAAGTTATTTTTACGAATCATGAAATTTCCTTTAAAAATGACATTCAATCGTTAGTGCATATTTTTGCATATTTTACAATAAATTCATGTGGTTTTTTACATATATTTGTCTTTTTATTTGCAAACATTTAAATTTAGTACGACATCTTTTGGGAAAAGATTACTTTTATGTTCACTGTATTTCACAACAGTAAAATTTGTATCCGCTTTACCATTATGCAGTTTAAAAGTGCTTTTTTCTCATTACAAATAGCGCTGATTATATAGCGCTGTATTGTTAGCACTTTCCAAAGCTATAAGGTAGCACTTAAGTAAAAGACACAAAAAGCAAAATAAAAAAGAAATAAGGCGGAATTAATTTGTTCTGAAAAAACAGCAGTTCTGAAAAAAAGAACACAAGGAACTAAAGCGAAAGACACGGCGCATTGAAACTTTCTGTAAAGGTGCAATTATTTTAAGCTATACCTATTTCTTTTAAATAGCAAAGTATGTAATATGAGCTTGAAAGAGAAAAAACGCTTTACTTTTTCAGTTCCCGGTATATTTTTATAAACTACAAAGAGAAAGGAGCGCTCTGCTCTCGTTACGATTTCTTATTTACTTTAGTGACAACAAAGCGTTTATATCTGATGACATGACAATGTTAAAAAAAGCTCTATCTACAAGGAGAACAAAGCGCTCTATTGCTTTTTGGGAGTGCTTCAAATGCGCTAATGAAGCGATCGGTTTCTTCTTGGGTTTTTATAAATTAACTTAGCCCCGGTGCCAAACGCGAATAAAATCTTATCAGTGAAACTGTATATGCAAATTGTGGTCGAATACTGAATTCCAAGGCTGTGCGAACTATAACTCAAAAGCTGTAGAATTTCTCAAATTTAGGTTGTGTGCCACGCCCTTTGTCCAACGCCATACAAAGTTATCAGTAAAACTGCATGTGTAAATTGAGTTCGAATATTGAATTCTGAGGCTGTGCGGCCTATAACGCAAAAGCTATTCGATATCGCAAATTTGGGTTGTATGGGAGGTGCCATACCCCTTTTTTCAACTCCCATAAAATGTTATCAGAGAAACGCCACGTGTAAATTGTGGTCAAATTGTGTTCGAATTCCGAGGGTGTGCGTCCTATATCTCCAAAGCTATTCGATATCGCAAATTTGGGTTATATGGGAGGTGCCACTCCCCCTTCCCAACTCCCACAAAATGTTATCAGCAAAGCGGCACGTGTAAATTGTGTTCGAATACCGAATTCCGAGGCTAAGCGGATTATTATTACAAAGATATTCGATATCGCAAATTTGAGTTGCATGGGACGTGCCACGCCCACTGGGGGTAGGAAGGTGAAATATACTTTACGACCTATTCTCTTACTTACAAAATATACATACAAAATTTTATGAAAAATCGGTCGAGCCGTTTCGGAGGAGTTTTATAACAAACACCGTGAATCAAGATTTTTATATATTAGATTTTATATGTATTTTTTTTTGTTTTATTACATGCAATATTAAGTTTTGTACCCATAATTATATATTAGAAAAAAATTTTAAATTGTATATTTTACCTGTTTTTTATTTTAGAGTTTTAAGTGCATGTTATATGAGCATTTTTTCGATCTTTTAGTGCATGAGATACCTGGCCCTAGTAATTTGTGTGTAAACAATAAGCACCTTTTTGCCGAAAAATTCGCATGTAAAACTTTCAATGTCGCCTGCTAGCCCCCCCACCTTTTTGCTGTTTCAATATTTTTTAATTTTCATTTTTAAAGTCCTGCCTCGAATAGTATCTGCGTATTCAGAACTTAAAAATCCTACATCTGTCGATGGTAGGAAATGAAAGTAATTTGTATGTGGGTTAGCACCTTATTGCCCGACCCCTTCAAATATATACATCAATCCTAGATTTTAAAAATTTTCCTTTTTTCTAGCTTTTAGCTGGGTTTTAAGAGTTTCGCTGAATTTTTGATACATTACTCATAATAAGCCCAAAAATATGCAACATTTTAAAAAATAAAGTTTCTTCAGTAGAATAAAAAGGATCAGCATTAGAAAATATCTATTTAATTTAATTAAAAATAATTCAAGTTTAACTGCAATTATTAATTATAATACGTCTAAAAATAAGACATTATTTCTGTGTGATAAGAGTTTTTAGAAAAATTAACGAATTCAGAGGAATTGAATTATCAAAAATTCCGAAATCGGTACTATTATTTCAAATTCTTGGATATGAAATTTATAACTTTTTTCATACAAATTATACCTTTAATAATCGTAAAAATATGCTACAGCTTTTGTGTTGAAAAGTGTTTAAAAGGAATTAAATCAAAATTATATGAAAAAGTGAAGTCATATTTTATGCCTAGAAATATGCAACATTCTTGTAAAAGAAAAGCAATGATAACAATTGGGAAAAGAGCATATAAAAAAGTTATACGGCTATTACACCTAACGAATATCACCGCCAAGGGCCTGTCAAAAATAACACACAGCAATGACAAACAATGGCAAACAAATGTCAATAAAATGACACAAGGTAAGAAATAAAATGTCCACCGCTGGAAATTTTCCCGGCATTGAATAAACTCATTGAATTGTAAAGACAAATGCGCACAGCAGGTCACTAGAGAAAAAAAAAAAAAAAAAAAAAAAAACAAGAGCAAATGTGCACAATTACTGGTCAGACAATAAATCAAACAAGTCAGTCTCTGTCAGAATTCCAAAAAAGAGATGTTTTACAGCCAGCAGAGAAGCAGAAGCGGCTGAATGACTTTGAAAAATGTTGGATAAAAAAAACTATGATGATGATGATGACGATGACCACCCATGCACCACATGTAAGATTGTCATGTCAAAAGGCTAACAATCAGTTGACACCGATATAAAAAAAATGTCATTGGTTTAATCGAAAAACAAAAATTACTGGCAATTTAATGGCAGTTAAGGAACATAAGAATGTTGAAACAAGAAGCCGCAATGCACAGGGTACAGTAAAAAAAAGCAATTCCATGAAATTAAATACTATTTCCATTGAAGAAAATATCGAACTGGGGCGTGAGGTATGGAAAAGATGCCTTTATTTATATAGATTTTTGAAACAAAATTAATGGACAATTAAGAAAGACGAAGATAATTTCGACGAAGTGAAAGAACCTTTTTTTATGAGAGGTTTAAACTCAAGATATGAAAAATATGGTTAAAAGTACATTATTTTTTTCCCCTAAACACAAACAGAAGCAGGACCGAAAATAAAAATCTATAGTAATAAAACTCATTTTCTGTTTGTTTGTTTGTTTCTTTGACCTTTATACAAATCTAAACGGCTCAACAGATTTTGCTCAAACTAGGTATACATATTAAGTGCATACCAACTTAAAATGTTACATACTTAGTTTTTGCCACGCCCCCTCTGAAATTTTTCAACTAACAGTAATTTTGTTATTTTAAAACTTTTTAGTATCGGAGATTTTTGTGTATTTAATTTTAAAAAATTAAGGTTATTCTGACATCAAAAACATTCACATAACTTCGAAATTGGAGAAATTTTCAGTACAACGACTTTTTCATAAAACATCGTTGCCTAAGAATGAGAAAAAAACGACATGAAAATCAAAGTTTGGTTTTTCGATGCAAATATCTCCGCTGCCCATTAATATATTTCATTCAAATTTTTTTTGTTCAATAGTTCAATAAAATCACTTCACAAAAATAGGTCGAACTGTACCGTTAAGTCAGTGTATATATGTTTTATGATTATGTCAAAAAAGGTCCAAAATATTGACTTTTTACTCAAAAAAAGACGTAAAAATTGTTGTTGTTGTAAAAATAAAATCAATTAAAAGTTGTACATCTGGCTACTTTTCAAACAACATAGCATTTATTTGCAAAAATTCTTCCAGCTAAGCGCAAAAATTATTTTAACTGTTTTTGTCATCAAAACAGCAAGGGTTTGATTTTTGACTTACTGAGGGCTGTAATCCCTAAGCAGCGGCCTATTGAAAAGAGAATTATATCCAGAAGTACTGTAAAACGAAAAAAGGGCATGTCCGCATAAAGCCCAAATGGTTTTTCTATTTATGATATAACGATTTGCCCATATACGAAATGTGGTTTTGAAATTCCGTACAAGGGAAAACCATTTTATCAGCCAAATATCATTTTATGTGGTGGGGCAATATTTCATTTCATACTATTTCATACTAAAAATCCCCAATTTGGGCCGTTATTTAATATTTCGTTTTGTGTGCATTTTTCCAGAGGTCTAGAGCCTTCCCTGCTTGCTATATGGTCGCGGTCAGAAGAAGCACAATTTTTTTTAATATTCTGAAAATTAGGACTTAATTTTTCATTTCCGTTTAGGTTTTATTTAGGAGTGTGTGCAACCTAAATGGTTTTATTTCATCTTTTCTTTAGGTCTTATTTCACTAGGAATTAGGAGTTATTTCATCTTTCAACGTTAGGACTTATTTCATTTACTGTTAGGAATTCTTTCATTAGGAGTCATTTCCCGGAGCCGGTAAAATTTTCCTAATTTTTTCCAAAAATAGTATGGGTTTTATTTTATTTTCGGCTTGGGCGTTGTTTCATTTTTTGGCTTTATTTCGTTTTTTATTTTGGCCGTTATTTAATTTTTTTATGCCTAAAATGTTTTGGGCTTTATTTAATTTTTGTATTTTGAACCTAATGTATATACTCAAATCTTTAAAAACCTGCCTAAAAGTATACACTAAATTTGCCAGAGTTGCACTTAATCCGACAGTTCAGCATCTACTACAACGTTTAAAAATGTCTTTAAAATTGGTTCGTGTACATACTTAATTCTATAAATGTATATGTTTGTCTATTTTTACTGTGGCTTTTCGTTTCATAGCGTTTAAGTCACAACGGTGCTAAAGAAGTTTAACTTAAAAAATAAGTGTTGCAATAACTCAAATGTTTTTGACTTTAAGATTAAATTTTAATTCAAAGAACTGTGTGTTTAGAAAAAATTTATACTTTCAATAAAAATTGTGAAAGTATAAAATGAAAATCAGCTTTGACAAATATAAAGATAACTGCAAAATGAACGTTTTTTAAAACAATTTTTACGCTAACCCAAAATCTACAACGAAAAAATGAATTTGAGGGGGGGACAGAAGGGCTCTGTGGCAATGTAAGGCGCCTACAAAGAAATCAGGATAACAGGCTGAAAATAATTTAAATAATTAATTTCGCAACAATCATTGGAAAATATTAGGGCTATTCCCGATTACGGGCAAATAGCGTGGCATCGTGGCATTTGCAAAATATGATGGCAAATATTTTCAACACAACAACAAAATGTACAGATTTGCATTTGCCCGACTGTGTCAAATTTGCAACACTAAAATCGCATTGCAAACAGTCGAGCATGTGCAAAACTTGTTTGCCAATCAATCAGCTGTCACATTTTAACCAAACGCCGCTAATAAAACAAAATTAACAGACTCTGATATGGAACTGACTGTGATAAATAATGCACTTTGATAAATAGTAATGAAAAACACCACAAATACTGTTCGTGTTGTTTTTTTTTTTCCTCCAAAACAGCTGTGAGTTTTGTTTGCAACAGTGTTCTAAAAAGTGTGCTCACAGTTGATGGCAAATATTTGGTAGGGCATACATTTGCAAAGCTATTTGCCCGTAACTGGGAATAGCCCTATTGTTTAAAGAAAGTCAGAAATCACGTGCAAAATCTTAGCATACTTTTGCTCAATTACCAGGAACTTTACGTATGTATTGTGTGCTGGTCTACGTGACCTTTGCATATTCTCTGCTAATTCAAGCAATTTTTACATTCATAAAAAATCCAAGCTATAAAAGAAGTTATCGCAGCGACTGCGTAAGATTTCACATAACATCACATCACGTAATGTTTTTGTCACGCTTTATGTAGCGGTAGTTTTAATTATTTGTGTGGTTAGCTTTTAAAAGCAAAAACCGAAATTAAATACGAGTATGTAAACGTGGACATTATTTCGTGTTAATGTAAAGCGAACTTGGTGCTTTGTTTATAGCTAAACAGGAAAATAGTTTCATGTTTGTTTACAGTGTAAAAATTTGCTAGAGTAAAAAATAAATATACACAACAACGTTGCAAAAATAAAATATTTAATCGTAAAAAAATTGGCATTCTTATATATTGCTTAATTAATGAAATTATTTAATAAGCGCAGATTAGATAACAACAACTTTTAACAACGTAACAGCGCTGTTACGTTAGCAATGTTAGGTGTTAATCAAATGCGTTGTAATTGAAACTGAGCCAGTTTGTGTGTCAACTAAAACGATTATGTGTGACAAGCTGATGATTTGTTAGGCTTAAATAACTGTCTAGCTTATGATGTCATGAAAATGTGGACAAATTTAAAAAGTGGTTTAATTAGAGTTAATTTAATAATTACAGAGCTCAAGCATTAAATAGAGAGGATCAAATTTACAAGTTATGACAGCTAGTATTTAAAATAATTTGCATTAAAAAACGAAAAAAAAAAATTAAATGAAGTAAAGGAATATTTATTATGCAAGCCGCAGTTAAATAAAGTCTATCAATAGAAATATGAATAGCAAGCAAATTTTTTACACATGAAAAAATAAACGTATGCTGTCTGTTAACATAATGCTAAAATATTTTTTTTCTTTATCTATTTCGCAAACCTGACCAGAAATAAATTACAAACATAAAATAACAAAAAATGTCAGTGGCTGGTATTTGACTTTATTTTGAACTCGACATAATAGTGGGAACATTTTTTTTTTAGACATAAACTATAATACTATATGAATATTTAAAACGCATCAACATTTTTTGTTGTATTGTTTACAATTGATTTCTGGCCATGTTTACACGGCTTTGTTTTAAACTTGGCCTGAACTTTGTTTATACAAACTTAATAAAGACTCTTTTATAAGCCTTTGTTTGCAGTACAATAAATATTTTGAAAATGCAAGATTTTCACTCTATGTTAAGATTAACATATTGCATTAAATACAGGAAAGTATTAACATTTCTGTAAGAGAGAAAGAAAAATTAACTCAAGTGCTTTCAGAACAATGTCTTTTGTTATCACATCACTAATAACTGCATGCCGTTTTATAATATTGCAAATATTATCAACATTTAATTTAATATAACAGCGCCCCTGTAGGCCGAGCAGGTGGCGCAAAGCGCGACCATGTATAATAATTGCATATGTCAAGGAATGGTTCATGTAATGAGTGGTTTTTTTATGAAGCAATAAAAAAAAATGTATAACAATGCCTTATGTTATTGTTGTAATAAGCGCCTCGAAGAAACTCGTGCACATCATAAATAAGCAAATTCATACAAGAAAACTGATGGAATCGGTGTTGCGTGAAAGAGGTTTTCTTTTATTTCCACATACATATTTATCATATTTTTATGAATTTAATGAGAACCTCTGTGTTGTCAAAATAAACAAAAATGTGTTATGGCATGTATTTCCGTATCCAATGAAGAACACTTCCACTCTGCAACAAGAGAAGCTGTAAAGAGCTTTAGAGTGGTTTTTCTATTTTACGTTGTTTCTTTAATTTAAAGAAATTGTCGTTCGGCTAACTCCAGTGCATTTATGAAACCTTTTTTAGTTTGAGTTTATAAAAAACACTCGAAATTTAGTAGATCATATAGGAACTGAAAGGTTAGATACACAACTCAAAGATAAATACCTAAAACTTAGATATTAGCGGGCGAACATGGGCCGAACAAGGGTCGAATATGGCTTAAAAATAATAAAAAAGCCTAGCGGTCGAAAGTTGGGTCGACCAACGGCCGTACAAGGCCTAAATTAAGTTGTACTGCCGCACAGTGAACTGCCTAGTAGACAAAAATCAAAAAATGTGAGTCTCAATATCCAGAAAATTTGGTATCAATCGACAGGTAATACTTTGACTATTGAGAATCCAAAATATTGGAGCAATAAAATGCGCTTTGGTTAAACTGCAACGCTTTGAAGTTGAGTATTTTTTTAAGAAATAATGATTTTGGACACAGCTTTTAGAGCTGATTATACAAATAATTGCCAAAAAATCCAGTTTTTAATAAAACTAAGCAAGCTCATAATTTCATAATTTTAATAAAAAAAAAGGAATTTGTTTTATTAAAAATTAAAAACAAAATATTTTTAAGTAGTGTCGAAATTTGATAAATTTGAATGAGAATGAAAAATTAGCATATTTTGATTAAAAAAAAACACAATATGTTCAAATAAGTGATTTTTTCGGATTATTAAAATACATATGGGCATTTCCTCCAAAAGGTCTACCACTACTGAAAAATTAAATGTTACTTAGAATTCGCTTAAACCTCTATAATAGAGAAAAAAATGTTTAAATTTGTATTGTGAGAGTACTGAGAGCTGATCTCAACTTGAATTTTAAAAAATGGCAGCAAACATAATGAATGGCAACAAAAGTTAAAAAGTGGTGACAAAAGTTGAAAAATTTTAACAAAAGTTGAAATTTTATAAGTATAATAAATACTCGTATAACAAGTACAAATATACAAAGTTTAATTAAATTTTTTTCAGTTTTCGATTGTAACGGTCCTGAATTACACTTTACATGTTTTTCTAGTTCAATTAAATAAATAACACTGAAAAATATTTGCACTTGGTTTGTAAAAAATAATTAAAAAAGATTTTTCAACGAAACAATTATGAATATGTAGCAACATTATTTCAATAATATTAAAAAACTTTCATAAAAAACTAGGGCACACTTCGCAAATTTTTTCGTTTATATTGATGCAGGTAAAAACCACTTCTATTTTATGTCACGTAACGTATCATTTTTGGTTGCTTCTATCTGAGAGCCGAACTATTGACAGCTCTTAGCTTTAACAACTTGTATAGTGCGCTTAGTGAACTATTGAAAAATCATAATGAGAAAACTATAAGTTTAAATTTTTTCTTTGTTTTTCTACTCATTAAAGTCGTAAGATTGTCACGTGCGTAGCTACGGAAATGCCCATGTATTGTACAATAAGGAACTGAAAATAACTTTTCCTACAAACATATTTTTGTTTTTGTTTGAAAAATGCTTAAAATTAAAAATTTACATACAAAATCAAGTAAAAAATTAATATAGGTGCAGGGAGGTACCCCTAGGGTCAAACCGATTTCGACCGTTTTCAGTACGCATCTGTAACCATACTGCACTATCATTTTGACGAATTTTTGTTAAGATTAGTCAATTTTTGTATGTACCTTCCATACAAAATCAAGTAAAACATTAATATAGGTCCAAAGGCGGTACCCGTAGGGTTCAACCGATTTCGATTATTTTCAGCATACATCTATTTAGCTCTATTTGACTACTCTTCTGACGAATTTTTGTTAAGATCGTCAAACTTTTGTTTGTACCTCCCATACAAAATAAAGTAAAAAATTCATATAGGTCCAAGTGAGGTACCCCTAGGGTCGAACCTATTTCGACCATTTTTGACATTTTTCTTAATTAGCTTAAACTAATTAAGCATACAAAATTGCATTATCATAGCAGGACTTCTTCTATTTTTGTCCATCGCTTATATGGAAACAGTTCACTGTGCGCCGCTGTACGCTCGCTGTATTCCCCCAAATTTTTCAAAGCTCTTATTCCACACCAAACGTATCCGCAACAACAAAATCAAGCCTCATTTGGTGATGTTTTTTTTTTTTATAAAAGATCAAAGAATCAAGGCATGCGCCTTATACAAACAAGGTTTGGTCTTTGACCTGAAAGGAAAGTGATAGACTATTTCGAGGAATTGATTGGAACCATACGTGAATTATTGATTAGGCGAAACAACCGTGAAAGACAGTTTGATTTGCTTTCGACTGAGGCTAGTGTTATGCCTTGACCTCGGCAAGCATTTCTAGCCCTTAGTTGTGTCTTAGTTGTTTAATTCCACATAAATCTTAAATGTAGGAAAGAACAAAGAAAGTGAAAAGAACCATGCCCTAGCCCGGATTCGAACCAGGGACCTCTGGGTTGATAGTCTAGCGCACTCTCCACTAGACTACAAAGGCCGACAATGTTGATATTATCGCCAGTTGTGTGTGACGCAAAAGATTTTTTGTCCATGAAGTTAGAAAAAACAAGTTACTCATTTTTATTGCATAATAATCACTGTTCGGCTCAAAAGGTGTTCTATTTTTACTCGGATACATATGAAATATAGACAAATTCTCTTTTTAATTTATTACAAGCAATGAACTCGTATCTATATTTGTAACATCTTTAATTCTTCATGCATTTTTTTTCTAACTTAAGCTGCAAATCATAAAAAAAATATTTTCTCTGTTCAATCTTTTTAAGCAGATTCAAAGAAGCTCTTACAAATAATGTTAACACCTCATAAACGAAATCTTTATTGCATGGCTATTTTCTTGTAAATCTTAAAACAGTTTTTAAAATAGTTTGATGGCATCTTTAACTTAAATTTTATTAGCTATAAATGCTTTTTTGTGAAGTCTTGTGTCTTAAATCAATATTTACTAACGTTTAAATGTTCCGTTTATTATTAAAATATTGCTTAAAACTAATGTTCAATTCTCTAAGCTCTTTCGGTTAACAGTTATTTGACAACTCCGGTTATTTAAAAAAAGGTATATATTTTTCTTACACGACATTTGGTGACAATTTGCCAATCTAACTGTCCATCTCTGTCCATTTATTTTTGTGTTTGACATGCCTTTAAAATTAAAATAAAAATAGTTTGCCATATCTGTAAAAAATATGAAAATTATAATGCGAGTTGAAAGTAAAAATTAAAACATTAAATCTGTATGCGACACAAGCGACCACAACCGAAGCCAACGAACTTAACTGCGGAAATTTTGACCCAAGCTTAAAATGTTCGTTAGACGAAACGACAAGCATTCAAATGAATCACAAAAGAACCCAGCGAAGTTTTAAAAAAGAAAGAAAGAAATTTCGTAATGACGAAAATTATGATGAAAATAATGTTGATGATGATGATGATGATGATGACCATGACAATGGCCGCATTCAGCACAGACAACTGTTGTGAACTGTAATGGTAGCGCTACCTTAGTTCACGATGTTTTTCTCTGAATGTGTTGCTTTTCTACACGTCAGAAGTTAGATTCAATTTAATTTTTATGTAAATTTAATTTAATTTGCTGCGTTCTTTCTGCGTTCATTAATTTAACAGCGTCAGTAACATCATCTGACAGTTAAGCAAACAGTTGTGTTCATGTAGCATAGAATTTGTTCGCTTGATTAAAAGGCGTTCGCTACTTTATCAGTTTTAGTTAGCGCTACCAAATTTGTACCATTCAGCGAATTTTTACACTACAGTTGCCAACTGTTGTCTGCGCTGAATGCGGCCAATGACGATGCTGAAATGGGCAAGTCTATGATAAGTTGATCATGACATGACAGCGAGCAGAATGACAACGACAAGTCGTTGTCTACTTTTAGTTTTTCACTTCTTATTTTGTACTTTAGTTAAAAACTTTGACTATCAGCTAGCTAGCTAATGACTTCGGTCTGGTGGGAGATTGGGTTAAACAAATTTGCCTTTTCTTTTGTGTGTGCATTCTTCTTTGATTCTGTGCTACATTTAAAGCTGCAGGCTAACTGTCTCGACATTTTGTAAAGGTAGACAAAAAAAAAAAAATAAACATAATAATAATAAGTGCCTTCAGGTGTCTTGGTATTGATTCTATTATATTTATTGGGTGGAGTTTTCAAAAAGGCTTTAATCTTAAATAATTTCATTTTATGCTTCTTTTACATTCTTTTATACATTTAAAAAACCTTGAAAAAGAATCAGAACTTGCAACTTGTGGCTCAATTGGTTCAAGTGAGACAATTTTAAAAACACATTTTCATATAAAATAACAAAAAGTTTAGCTTGGTCACATTTACCTTGTATCAATAAGAATTTGTAATAAAATGATTCAATTTTAAATTATGACTTTTTATTGTTTTACGAATCACAAATCTGAAACGGCTGGCTAAGAAGCGCCTAAAGTGAAAGTGTGCGCATCTGGAATTAATTTAAAAGTAAGTTCAATCGTTTTAAAAGTGCTTCAACCGGTTTTATTTTTAAAACCCCAATGTTGATATTCAACGAGATGCAAATGTGAACAAATTCGCTAAAAAAATATCTATTCGCTGAAAGCCACAATCCTAAACGAGTTTTAAATCAGTTAGAAAGCAAGTGACCCAATTCGCTCTAGCCGAGTAAAAAAACAATAGGCCGGACTGCGGTCGAACGGCCGAATAGGGCTCAAACAGGATCTGAAAAAATTAAAAAGCCAACTCGTCCGAGCAGCGGTCAAACACAAGTCAAACAGCAGCCATCTTCAAAAAATATTTAGTTTTAAGTCAGTTAGAAAACAAGTGACCCAATTCGCTCTACCCGAGTAAAAATGCATTAGGACGAACAACGATCGAACAACTGTCAAACAACGGCCGAATAGAGCTCAAACAGGATCTGAACAAATTAAAAAGCCAACTCGTCCGAGCAGCGGCCAAACACCAGTCAAACAGTAGCTATCTTGAAAAAAATATTTAATTTTAAATCAGTTAGAAAGCAAGTGACTCAATTCGCTCTTACCGAGTAAAAATACAATAGGTCGAACTAAATAATTGAAAAAATATTTAGTTTTAAATCAGTTAGAAAGCAAGTGACTGATTTCGCTCTACCCGAGTAAAAATACAATAGGTCGAACTGCTGTCGAACAACGGACAAACAACGGCCGAATAGGGCACAAACAGGATCTGAAAAAATTAAAAAGCCAACTCGTTCAAGCGGCGGCCAAACACAAGTCGAACTGTAGCCATCTTGAAAAAAAATTTAGTTTTAAATCAGATAGAAAACAACTGACTCAATTCTCTCTACCCGAGTAAAAATACAATAGGTCAAACTGCGATCGAACAACGGTCAAACAACGGTCAAATAAGGCTCAAACAGGATCTGGGCTGAAAGGATCCGAATAGGGCTCAAACAGGATCTGGAAAAATTAAAAAGCCAAGGTTCCGTTACTCGAGTTTGCTCTTAATAAAAGTTTTTTTTCCCCACCTACATACAAACTTTGTTTTTTTCATGCATTGAAATTGAATACAATTATAGTGAACCGAGATTTATTTGAATTTTATTTATCTTTATCTATACTATTATATAAACTTTATGTGCGAATTTAGTGTTACCATTTTACTCTAAAAGTACTGGGCCCATTTTTATGAAAAAAGTTTTATGTTATTATATCTGTGCTATAGCATTTTACAGGAATTTAATTCCTGTCGTATAATATAAATCCTTTCGTAGTTTAATAATAAATATATTTAATTAAAGTTTTTAGATTTTTTTTAAAATCATTCCAGCTGCCACGTATTGTTTTCACGCGTTTGTGTTGCTAGAGTTTTAATAAAATCCATGCTGTTCTCTTCTCTTTTCTTTTTGTGAGCAGCTAGCACAGCGCAAAAAAACTACAGATGAGCCTCGAACAAGGCGAAAAGTAGGATACATATAAATACAGAACGGCGCACAGTGCGCTTTTTTCGATATTAGAATGACATTTACATTATCTCAGAAACTATAAAAACAAGGGACATGCAATTTTGTACAAATGAGTTTCAGCCTTAATTAAGTAACAGCACAAAAAAATTTGAATTCAAGGTCAACTGCATCGCCTAACTCCCATACAAACCATATATTTTTTTTAATAAAAAAAATCCGCATAAAATTGCTTATTTATGTTTTTAAAGAGTAAATTTAGTTTATTTAACTTCACTTCATGCTTAAAATATTTCAAATCGGATAACTTTTAGACATATCTTCTATAAGACAATATTACCAAATCAACGAAATTTAAAAAAATTTTTATAGAAAAATGGTTGCTAATACAAAATAAGGTCACAAATTGTTTTAAATTATGAATTCTATTTTATTTTTCTCTAAATTTAAGAAATTATAAATTCTCTTGGAAATCAGAGGAATTTTATTTTGAAGACTTTTTTCAAATTAGGTGGTTTTCTTTAATAGCAGCTAGATGCAGCAGGTTTTAACAGAATCAGAAGGAAGAAGTACGATATTTAATGATAGTTATAGCCTTCGACTTTAATAATGCTTAATTAGCTAGATATTTTCTACTAAATTTTACTTAAATTTTTATTTCTTGTAAAATTTACAGTTATATTTCAACGATTTTTTTATTTTATTTATTGACATTTTTTATTGTATTTCTTATTAAATTCAATGGCGATTAAGACATAAAAAATTTCAAAAAACAAAACCTTGAAATATACTTTATGCTCGAAGTTATTAATGTTTAAACATGTTTTTATTTTTTGGGTTTTATTGAGCTTATTTTTGTTAAAAAAGTTTCAACTTTGACGAATTTTATAAAAAAAAAAACCATACAAAACATCAAGCTTTTAATACCACATTCATAATGCATGTTTTATAATCTGACGAATAAAAATATTATTTTATAAAATTTAACAAAAAAAAAAAAACCCAAATGTCATCCTAAAATTAAAAACAAGCGCACTGTGCGGCGCTCCAAAACAAAACAGAACAAAAAAGAACGTTTCGTTTGACATGTATTGACTTCTGGAAATTGATAAAAAAAGTCCTGCAAAATTTCTGCTAACGCCCATTGTACGGCTGCTGCTCGAGCCTTCTTTGGCCGAGATTACTTCGAAACAGCCACTGTTGGAGCCGTGTTTGGTCTAGTTAAAAAAATATTTTACTTGGGTATTTTTAAAAACACATTTTTTAAAACATTTTTAAAGTTTCATTTATTAACGCTAGTGTGGCACTCTTAAATCAACTTAAAAACTAGTGGCACAATTGGCGTTATTGGTAAAATACTTTTTTAAAAATTATATGATATAAAATTTGGACCAACTTACTCAGTCTCAAATATAAACGACAATTTCCGACACTTAAATCAATTCTAAAGAATTTGGCTCAATTGGGTTAAATAAAAAAAATACTCTTTTATATTTTATGAGATGAAAAACAGAATTAGATTGAGTTACATTGCGTTGAGTTACATTTATAAATGATTGTTTGCGACTTTTATATTAATTAAAAAGCTAGTGGCTCAATTGGTTACTTCAAATTTTTTTGTGTTTTTTATAATAACACTGTGCAAGTTAAAATTTCAATAATGTTGAGAAAACGACTTTTTTTTTGCATCATGCTAAATATATCAAAATATTTTTTACAAAGAGACACTTTAGACTCTTTTTGTAACTTGGAAGCTTCTTATTCAATTGAAATAATGTGAAAACACACATTTTTTTCATTTCTATAGCATATACCTATACATATTCCGAAGAGTATTTCGAAATAGCATTGATTTTAAACAAAACCGAAAATGTCGCAGTCATTCTCATTGTAAAAAAAACAATGCCACTTTTCATTGCAACCATTTCTCTAGGAACACTGCGTTTTTTATATTAAAATTTTTTATCAAGGGTTGAAAATCGCCTCGAAACTTTTTTAAGCCCAAACCCTCTACTAGAAAAAGTCCACACTGTGTGCTCCAACTTCCGAACTTCCGAACAAACACCGAGTAACTTCAGCCTTTTGCAGCAATCTTTGCTTTTTGCTCGAGCTGCTATAGCAGTATTTCCTTCCTCTAATGATGTCGCATGTTAACACTTCAGGCCACAGAATGCCACAAAATGTCATCGTCTCCCCAAACTGTAGTGTCGGCGTTGTGGTTACTCTGTGATGTGCCACTCAGCGTGCCTTCCTTCATCAACGGCCTAACCAAGCCACAGCAGCTGCTGCATATGTATAGAACATATATTTTCCAAAGAATTTCTAAACGGTGGCTCAAACTTTGACTCAGAGTGCAAGAACCACCACACGTGCATTATGCATAAATATGGTGTATGTGCTTGGTCTCGGTACCTTCGGTGGTTTGGAACCCGTTAAGTGGAGTTGCCCGCACTTGGTTGCATGCGTACTTATTTTTTTGTGTGCCTATTCTATATCATTGTATATATATATATGCATTTGATGTAGGTTTCGGTTACGTTTGCTGCATAACTAAGTAAATTAGAAGTGTCGAGGTGCAGCCAGAATACGATGCATTTATTTATAATTACGACATGGTTTGCAATGCCAAGGGAATGAATGCCATGGGTAGGAAGAAGTAACAAGCGCTGGAAGGAGTCCTCCATTCACTCGCTCACTTACCATTCCCACATGCATTTCTTAATTAATTAAAATTCAAAATGGCAGCTCTCTGCAAATGCGCTTTCAGAATGTGAGGCACTTATTCCGCATGAAACACAGTTAATATTTTGGTTTTTGTTTTATGAATTTTTGGTAAAAAGTTTGTTGAACTTTGGCAAAGCTAAACGTTGCCATCAAATGACATAAGCAGTTGGATTTTTTTTTTTAAGAAAATAAAATAAATGGGATATTAGAGGTAATGAAATGTAGGAGGGGAAAACAGGGAGTGAAAGCAGGATAGCGGTAAATGCTGCTGTGGTGAATGACCCGAAATGTGACGAATCTAATTTATAAAATAACGTGCAATTACACTGTGTTACAATTTGAGAAAAAAAAAACTTGGCACGAGACCTGGTGAACGTTGTACTGCGGCTGTCATATATACGTATTAGCAAAAAACTCATCAGTCTGGCCTTGATTTGCATAAGGATTCATATTAGAAAATTTTATCCTATTTGCTAGAATGGGTCGATTTTATGAATTTTCACGTGGATTTTTTACTAGAAGCCAAAATAACAATTCTGGTGTGTTTTTTTTCTCTATGAAATAATGCGCACTCCTTTCTAAATTTTTTGTAATTATTTTAAAATTTTGTGAATTTTTAACGAATCGGTCGAAAACAAAGTAACAGCATATCGAAAGTAAAAAAAAGTGGATTTTTTTATTGGGAGTTTAGCTTTTTACTAACATAAAAGTTAGTTTTGTTAGTTATATGGTGGCCTCGATAGTCTAGTGGCAGCGCGCTAGACTCAGGGCTCCATGTTCAAACGCTTTAATCTTTCTTTCCTTACTTTTAATCAATCTAACTTCTAATTGCCGGTCTTTGTAGTCTAGTGAAGAGTGCGCTAGACTAACAACTCAAAGGTCCCCGGTTCGAACCCGGGTTCGGGCATGGTTCTTTTCGCTTTCTTTGTTCTTTACTACATTTAAGAATTATTGAAACAAAAAATCCACAGTTAAAATGTGGGAAAATGTAGAATTATAGGACAGGAACAACTGAGGGCTGGAAATGCTTGCCGAGGTTAAAGCAAAACACTAGCCTCAGCTATAAGCAATTCAAATTGTCTTTCACGTTTGATCCGCCTAATCGATAATTCACTTATGGTTCCAATCAATTCTTCCTTTAATAACACGGTGTTACAAAAAATAAATTTTTTTCTGTCCTATGAACCAAATGCACATATTCGGAAAGAGGGGAAAACATAAAAATACACGTGTATCGTCGATTTTCATGTACACGTCAGAATTTTGTTTTTTAAGTTTGAAGTATAAAGCTCGCAGTGGCCTGTGTGGAAGCCTTTGGACCGATTTTTAACCCTTTTTCAGTGATCTAATCGAGCTGATTTTTTGCAGGCAGACTCGTGGAAATGTCTGTAGCACGTCAAATTTTTTAAAACAATTTTTATCAATTCTCAGATTTTCCCAAATTTTTATTATTTTCGAAAAAAAAATATTTTTTTCACTTTTCTTAGCATAACTTGAAGGGACTTCAAATTTTTAAACTACTAAAGCGTTAGGGAAAAAAATGTTTTTTGACCCATCCTACTCTATATAGTTGTAGTTAATCAATGGTAACCTTCTAACACTAAACAGTTTTTGACTTTTACAACACTTACAACTGGTCTAGGGGCCCTCAAACGATACTACATGTCCATCCAACTTCCATCGGACATGTCCATCCGCCTTGATTTCTTGCACACGAACGATACTACATGTGTGATGACTTGACAGGTCGGATGGATATGTAGTATCGTTTGAGGGCCCCTTCTGACAGATGAAATAAGGAATTGCAATATTGTTTTAAGTTCTGTTGTGCGAAAACGTATTTCTATGTATTTCATCTGAAAAAGATGCAGTGTCCGACGCGAAATAACTTTTGTTACGTTTGTGGCTTATTCGCACCAAGTAAAAATTTCAAAAATATTACTAAAACAGTGGTGAATTCGTTTCAGAAAATATTTAAGACTGCTTATGTTCCTTACTTGTGGTATACTCCGGAAGTCGTGTGCGACTATTGCTGCAGAAATTTGTGCAAGTTTACTGATGGATACAATAAAGTACGCTGTACCAACAATTTGGCTACCATTTGGTATTTTTTTTAAGAAGTCATTGAGTAACTTTATGTTTTTAATGATTTTTTTGATTTAAGGTGTTTTCAATGGTCCGCAGATAAAACAAATAATTGCAAGTTCTGAATTTTCATCAAAATTAAATGCTATGGAACAACGTGCATGGAAAGGTACAGTTGCCGTTATTGAGCAGTTTCTTGGCAACAAACGAGCTGCCAATTATAAAAATATTGTCGCAGAAATGATTTCGGCATATGGCCGAATCTTTATCTTCACAATCATTTAGATTTTTTCCCTGATGATTTAGGAGCTTGTAGCGATGAGCATGGCGAAAGGTTCCATCAGGACATTGCGGCTATTGAAAAGCGCTTTCAAGGAAAAGACATTACGCATATGCTTGGCGAATACTGTTGGTCTATTTGTCGCGATACTGAAGAAAATGCTTACAACCGCAAAAATAAAAGGCCTAAATTTCTTTAAAAACATTAAAATTTTTAATGTAACAATTCTTTATTTTTATAAAACAAAAGTAATAAAAAAAATTGTTTTTTTAACGAACTGAAACCTTAAAAAAACGATAACCATTAAAAAAAAATATATACTTCAAACTTAAAAAAAAAAAATTCTTACGTGTACATGAAAATCGCCGATACACGTGTATTTTAATTTTTTATCCCCTTTCCGAAAAAGTAAATTTGGTTCATAGGACAGAATGTGTGTAACACGGCGTAATCTATCTCTTTCCTTTCAGGTCAAACCCCAAAAATTGTTAGTTTAAGACGCAAGCCTTATAATATATAATAAATCGGGGATTTGCCGAAGCATACCATAGTGGGTCCCTTTTCGTCCCCTATTGGACAAAGGATGCTACTGCCCGGAGCACTCATACGTGAGCATGCTCCTTGTATAAGCAACCTTTGTCACCTCAAGCATATCCTTGTAGGTCAGTTGACCAATTTCGGCTTTGTCAACAAATGGACGTCCCAGAGTAGTCAATCTTATGCTTGCCAACACCGGACACTGGCACAAAATGTGTGCTGCTGTTTCCGGCTCCTCCAGGCATAACCTACACGCAGCGTCCTCGGTCAGAGTCATCTTCCCGACATGGTACATGAAGGGACGGTGTCCTGTGAGCAGTGCAGTAAGCCAGCATAAAGTCCTTCGATTGGATCGGATAATTTTTGCTGCCTCACTATGAGACCACTTCACGGCCGCCTTTGATTGCCTGCAATTAACAGCTTCTTCCCACCTTGTACGGTGTGTTCCGAGTGCGTCCATTGTTTAATAAGGACTGCCACCATGTTGTCGCCTATGGCGATACGTAGTTCTGGTCCACAGAATTCTTCTGCTGATCTTGCTCTCGCTAAAGAATCAACATTTTCATTCTGTTCTATGCCAGAGTGTCCTCTCACCCACATAAGTGTGAGCTCATTTGTCTGGGCGCACCTATTAAGTTTTGTAAGACATTCTATGGCCAACCTGGTAGTGGTGTCTCTCCGTTGCATACACCTAATCACAGAATGATTGTCGAGAGCAAGGACAATTTTCTTGCTATTGATCCGGCCATCTATCAGGTGGTCCAGCGCATGCACTACGCCAAGCATTTCCGCCTGTTATACAGACACAAGCCTCCCTAACCTTAGTACACAGGATTAACTCTTCTGAGTAAACGCCGGCCCGGCGCTGCCATTCATCAGAGAGCCGTCTGTGAATATACTGATATCGTTACCAGCGATTTCTTCACAAACGGCTACATCTGTTATAAGAGTTTTATAACATTTTTCTGTTATTCTTACTGTCTGCCTTCCGTCCATAGGCATACACGCCTCTTTGACATCTCTCTGTGCAATATCAAGGATGCGCATCAAGACCACAAATATGCTCTTTCCAGTTCAGTTTGCTATCGAGGGTTACCCCAAGATATTTAACCTTCGTGGGCATGTTGATTTCAGCTCCAAAAAGTCTGAGTGGTTCTCTTCTCAGGCCTACCCTCTTGCTTGTAAAGAAAATATTGTCTGATTTGCCTGCGTTTACGGTAAGGCCTTGTTCTCGACACCACTTCTCCATCATTCGGGGTGTTTCCTTCATGATGGTAGAAATGGTGTCCATGAACTTACCGCGGATCACCAACGCAATGTCATCTGCATACCCTATCGTGTGTATGCCCAATTCATCCAGTCTAACCAGTAGTGAGTCCACAGTTATGTTCCACAGGGTTGGCGAAAACACCCCGCCCTGGGGACATCCTCTACTTATTCTACCTCTAGTCTTGACTCTACCATTCTGCTTGTTATTTGGCAGGATGTTAGACTGATCGGTCTGAACGACTTCGCCTCCGCATAATCCTTTTCCGGGATTCGGAAGAAAGACAACTTTCGTTTCTCTCCGGACTCTCGGAACGTACCCAGTCGCTAGGCAAGTAACGAATATACCCCACAGCCTAGGTGCAATGAGATCTTCCCCTCATTGCATCATAGCTGGAAATATACCGTCCATCCCTAATATTTTGTACGGAGCAAATTATCGTTTAGCACTCCTCACCCCATCCATAGTGATTATCATTTCGGCTTCCAGTCTTTCAACCCTGTGCATTTCAATTCCTTTCTTCAAGGGTGTCCACGGGTCATCAGACCTAAAACTTCCAGGAAAATTCACCTCCATCAGAACTTCCATCGATCCAGTTTGCCCATGTTTCTGGGGTTCCCCCTCTCATGTGCAGATTGAAGGCCTTCCTAACCTTCATCTTCAGAAATTCGAGTTCCGTGTACCACCATGGCGTCGGATCACCCTCGTCTACTGAAAGTATAGGACATACCACCTCGTAACCTTCGGTCATGGCGGAGCTAAGATGTTTGACATGGGGCTTGTTCGAGACACTCAATAATTGCAGCAATGCTGCAACACTGTTACTCATTGACAGCTCTGTTGCATATGCTCAGCTGATAATTCACCTAAATATTGCATTTATTTTGCGCTGCTTTTGAGATCGAAAGTGAAACTTTCGGAATGATTTTTTTAATAAGTTTCGCGATTGCTAACTTTGTAGACAACGGATGCAACTTGTTACTAAAATATGGAAAATCAAGAAAACCAAAGTTTTTGCGGAAAAGAAAGTTGTTTTTTACCAAAATTTTTAAGAAGAGAACAGTGACGAAAACTTAAAAGTTTTTTAAATTTTTCGGTGAAAAATTTAATAAATGGAATATAAATAAATATCTGTGTATGAATATGATAAATAATTACCATTTCATGTAAAAAAGATTGCAATAAATACCAATTTTGCTTACTTTCTTCTTCCATAACTTTCGCGCAGTATAAATATTCATGTTGCCGGGTTCTTGCATTTTTCGCGCGCCAAATGCCAAATTTCTACTCGCTAGAACGTTTGACTTCTGCAAAATTTGCAACATTTTTGTATCGAACGTGATACTTTGATATTTTGCGCAGTATTGCTGCATTTATTGAGACTCAAACAAGCCCATGGCTTTCTACCTCCGCCGTATTCCCTGGTACTTTTATCGCTTTTTGGTTCAGTGTTTCCCGCAACTGCGCCTTATATTTCACAGCATCTGTATTCTTGGGAATCCTGACGTTCCTGCTATTCCACTGGCGTCGGATTCTGTACTTCAATTCAAACTGTATGGATCTGGGGTTCGACATAGTTGGCCTATCCACGACCCTCTAATTTTCTATTCAGTTCAGAATCTTTCTGCAAATGAGAGTTATATCAATGACTGCCGCTCGCCTCGCATCAACGAAAGTCGGTTATGTTCCTCTACTTGCTACCAACAAATTGTACCTCTCCACAAATTCAAGCAATTCCTCTCCTCTGTCCTTGTTGTTGGTGCTTCCCCAAGCAGTATTGTGCGCGTTAGCATCACATCCTATCATCACTCCAATGTTCCTTTCTTCACAGTACTTTACCAGAATCTCCACCTCTTTTGGAGAGTTGTAAGAAAGATACTCTGAAGCAACCATACAGGCACCTGCACCATCTCCGATTCTCACAACGGTGAGATCCGGGAAACATAGGTGTGGCATATGTACCGCTAGTATACCATGTCTCACCAAGATACAAGTCCGCCGCCTGCCATCTGTTACTGGTTGGTACAGCGTGGCCTTCCGCTCTGAGAGACTTTTAATTCTATTGTGAAAAATCCAAGGTTCTTGGAGCATTGCTTTGTCAATTCCATCCTCCTCCATGCAACGCATCATCATTGCTGATGCTTGATATATAGTAGTATGGTGTAGATTGAGCTGACACACCACGAGGTTTTCCTAGACGCAAGCCTTGGTTCTTTGATCTTTTTAAATTTAAAACACATAAATTCAATACGAAAAGTTGTAGTTGTTGGTGGTAGGAAAAGTTTGTGAAGGGGATCACTTTGAAATTTGATTTGACTGAGGCAAAGGCATAACACTTGCCTCATATTCAAAATCACATGCTAATACTGCTTTCTGCCACACTAAGAACATTCTACACAAAATGTTTCACTTAATTACTATCTATCCACCATCCAACTAACTAAATATCAGCAATTCTCCGCTTCAACACAAAGCTTACACATTTATAGGGGACATACGTTGAGCGTTGGTTCAATCCAAAAAAAAATAGCATCTTCTTAATATATCCCCTTATTTTAACTAATTTTTTTTACAGCTGATATGTTGTTACTTTATTTTCGACCGATTATTTTACTTTATATAAAAAATACAATTTTAATCATTCTATTAAATTAGCTAAATTCATTGGTCAACACATCCACTCGTCAAACTTACTGACAATTTAATTTTTTTAATTTTGTTCTATTTCCATTCTAATCAGCTTTATTTTATTACAGATATAATAGTTCAATTAGCAAAACACCTCCAATAGTTACAGTATTTTTGGCTGTATATAAAAATATTTTCCAACTCAGTTATTTGTAGCCTAACCCTAGATAATTTCTTATTAGTTGAAATTCTGTCATAGAGTAAAAAAGGCGACAGACTTTCTTCCTAAAGACTTTGTGAGTTTATCTTGAAAAAATAACTTCAGCTTTCTTTATGACAGTTTATGATAAAAAAAAAAACCACTAACTCCAACTTTGTCTACGGAATGTACAAACAACCTGAGGCGGCAGGTATGGTACATGCCTTCCAAAAATTACAATGTTTACAATTTACGAACAAAGATAGAACAGCAAAGTGAACAAACCCCGACAAAACTAAACAATTATTTATTCAAATTTTACTTCTGACATACTTCTAAGCCAACCAAACAAATGCATAACAAATGAAGACATAATTCATGGAGCACCATAAATTCACTAGCTCCAATCTTAGAAGATGTGGTGGATGCACCAACCCACTTGGTGCTCCGCCATTAAAACAAAAACAACAACAATAGCATTTTGTGTTAATTCACTATCATTTGGCGGCACCCACACACGTGCCACAAACGGCACTGGCACTCGGCATACTCACTCAGATGCCGCACAAGTACCGAACCGAGTCTATTCAGGCCTGTTAGTGGTAATGTTAATCATAACAGAGCCTTAAAAGAATTTCATGGAAAAAAAGAAATAATTATGAAGCATGGAGATGCCGCCACCAGGCTGGCTCCATGTAAGCTTGAAACAAGTATTACAACTCAGCAAAAACTTTTATGCACATCAAGACACATGAATGGAAGTCAGTCAACATCCGACACAGAAATAACAACCAGTCAGTCAGTCAGTCAGCCAGAACAGAAACCAAAAACATTGCTGTTGTTTGCAGTCAGTTGTAGGAGATGGACGTCAAATTAAGTCAGTCAAAACTTTTGTCTGGATCGGTCTCGCTGGTAGTCAGACACAAAGAAGCAACGCTTTTTCGAGCAAATCATTTACAGAATCAGGAAGAGTTCAACAAACCAGGCTGTGTTAAGAATAACGCCCACGATAATGCAAATAATTGTTGTACGAATTAGACGAAAAAGACGGAAAATCAAGAAAACGGGCATGAAAACCATTTGACGGCAGTCGGTGCAATGAGCACTGCGCTAAAGTTCCATTCAATTATGGAAAATTATGTTTTACAGCAAGTAAACCAAGTAGTCACGTCAAAATAAATCTAAAAACAGTTGTCATTTCAAAGAAAACTGTCATTTTGCTTTATGCTAATTCAGCAATCCGAAGACCAATTCTCACCTAACGAAATGACAAGTTTTAAAAAAATGTCATCAATTATTTGAATGATTTAAGAGCGACTTGAACTACGCTTTTTTCCCCTTAAATTTAATAGGTGTAGTTGACGTTTGCATAACAACTTTGATTTGACTTTTGAGAACCCCATTAGCAAATTACAGCAATCAAATGACAAATGAAAAAGTGTCACTGTCAAATGCCAGCTGTGAAATGTTAGCAAAAGCAGCAACAAGGCAAACTACCAAAAAAAAAAAAAAAACAAAACGAAAACAAAACGTCAAACATGACAAATGTTGTTGAATTTCAAATACATTTGATGAGTACCTTTTGATAGCTTGTGGTTTGTGGAATGTGTTGGCGGCGGATACATTAACTAACTACCTTCATGTAAGTTAGGATATTTAAGAACCCAATTTTCATCTCTTACTTTTTGAAAGCAACAGAATCTGGCAACATTGTTAATGATATATTTCAATTTCGTAACCAAATCAAAACACACAAAACCTCAGGTCTACAATCATTTACTATGACCCTTAGAAATGTCAAATAATTTGGTGAAAATGAAATCAAACTAAGATTAAATTTTATGAATAACGTTAAAAAATTCTTTCAATTTACAAGGTGACTTTTATACGTACTACACTAGTGAAATCAGGCCCTAGTTTCTTAAATTTTCGATAAATAATTTTATGAAATTATTGCTTTTACGACCATTTTTCATTTTTTGTAAACGATTGTTCACTTCGAACTTACACACAGATTAAAAGATTAGTTTTAAAAGTATTGCTTTCACGATAAATCAAAAACCTACTTTAGATTAAAACTTAGTTTTAATTTTAAATACCTTGCAGCATCATCTTACAATCACATGTCATTTTTTTTATGAATAACTTCTTAATAGTTTGAAAAACTCTAAAGAATTTCTTAGATAACAAAAGATTTTTTTTTTAAAAATTCGTATAAAATTGGAGTTGTACACTCAAGAAAAATCGCAACGTAAAATTAAATAATATCATGTTAATTTTACGTTGCTCCATTTTTAAGATATCATCTTTAAATTCACATTGAAATCCTTTAATCAAATACGAAAACATTTGATCTCCAATAAGAAGTGGAAAAACTTCAAAATAATGGTGATCCACTATAGTTATTATATTCTTTAAAGTGCATCCACTTCGAATTTAAGTTGAAAAATAACATGTTTTATATTGAAGTTGTCAGTAGTGAAAACGAAGTAGAAAATATATATATTAAAGTCAAAGGCACTTCAATTTGAAGTTGGATGCATATTACCGTGTGTGCAAATAGTAATAGTAAGTGAAAATAAGTGAAGATTAAAAAAAATGGAAAATATTCAATATATTAATGAATTTGGCCAAGTTCTAAGTAGGACACAATACTTGTCAATAGTGCGGATGTAGTTACAAATTTGGAAGAAGACGATATTAAATTCGCTAGTCTGCTTAAAGATTTTGAGTTGGAAAGGTAAAAACCAAATGAATAATGGTAAAACGTATGTGAGAAATAAATTTTTATAACTACATTTTTAAAATCATGATTCTCTTATATAAATGTAATTTATTGAATTATCATATAATTTTTAAAAAATGTACGACATTTATTCTAATATTTTAATAAAATAACATTTCTATAAAAACTAATTGTGTTTTATTTATTTGATTTTTTTTCACGGACCCTGTTACCATTCAATATCAAAAATGTTAAGTATTTCATTTAAAGTGAAAATCACTTTGATTCATTAATGCAAGGACATGCAATCAAAGTAGAAAATACCTTACTTCAAAGTTATAACGCATTTAAAAAAAATACGTTAGTATTCCAATTGAATATGCAATTCAAACAGGAATTAAATCTAAATCCACATTAAGTTATAGTCGAATACTTATCATTTTAAGGCGTATAACACTTTAGTTTCAAGTGGAAACAACATAAAACTGAATATATGTGTTTCCACTTTGAATTGAATAATTTCGTGTTTGGTGCCAAATCATTCCGAAAAATATTTGAATTGAAGTGGTTACCTTTGATTTTACGTTGTTTTTTAGCTCAGTGTAAAAATAACGGCATTACTTTTCCTTTAGATGGCTTTAGTAATCTGTATCTCACGTTGTATCAGTGCGATCGGGTTTCGCTGGAAAAAAAAGGCGTTAGAAAGATAAGATTTCGTACTGAAAAGCTTCTCAGGACGGCTCACTGTGGTCTAGATCAGCGATGCCCTAGATTCATTTTTTTGCTAGTCAGAATACATTCTGATTTACCCAGCTTAAGCCGCGTGGAGGTTTTTAAATATCCCTTTTTTATTTTTTGCTTTATAGTTGTTTATTTTTTATTTTTATTTCTTTCTTTTTTATGTTTTTTTTTTAATTTTTATAATAATACATCTTTTTTCATTTTTCAATCTTATAATAATTTTTACTTGCTTTAACCTTAATTTTTTGTATTTTTTATTATCTTACTGTTTTATTATTAACAAAACTGTTATATTATTAAGATTAAAATCTTTTTAATATTTTATTATCTATGAATAAATAGGATAACTCCCAGTTTTTCGTAAATTCTTTTCTTACCAATTTTCAAGGGTATAATCTATAGTAATAAAACTAATTTTCTGTTTGTTTGTTTGTTTGGCCTTTATACAAATCTAAACGGCTGAACGGATTTCGCTCAAACTAGGTACACATATTAAATTTATCCCAACTTAAAATGTTACATACTTAGTTTTTGCCACGCCCACTTTGAAATTTTTCAACTAACGGTAATTTTGTTATTATAAAACTTTTTAGTATCGGAGATTTTTGTGTATTTAATTTTAAAAATTTTTTGTTATTTTGACATCAAAAACACTCACATATCATCAAAATTGGAGAAATTTTCAGTACAACGACTTTTTCATAATACATCGTTACCTAAGAATGAGAAAAAAACGACATGAAAATCAAAGTTTGGTCTTTCGATGCAAATATCTCCGCTGTCCATTAATATATTTCATTCAATTTTTTTTTTGTTCAATAGTTCAATAAAATCACTTCACAAAAATAGGTCGAACTGTACCGTTAAGTCAGTGTATTTATGATTATGTCAAAAAAGGTCCAAAATATTGACTTTTTACTCAAAAAATTACTCAAAAATTGTTGTTGTTGTAAAAATAAAATCAATTAAAAATTGCACATTTAGCTACCTTTCATATGACATAGCATTTATTTGCAAAAATTCTTCCAGCTAAGCGCAAAAATTATTTTACTGTTTTTGTCATCAAAACAACTAGGACACCACCAACCCTTTGATTTTTTTTCGCGAAATTTATTTTTTCCAAAATGTTGTTTTTATATTTTTTACAAAAAAGTCAAGTCTTAAAAATAAGCTATGTGAAAAAATTACCCCAATATCTCTTTTCAATCAAAAGTTATGGCTGGCTAAAAATCTATTTTTTCATTCTAGCTATATTAAATTTTCTATTCTTAATATCTTCTTTATATTAGTGCATTTATATTTTTGCCTCACATAAAATACGTGCAGCCGTTTGAGCCGTTGAAATTTTTGACATAGAAAGTAACAAAGAAGCTTTAATTTAGTAATTCTTTTAGCTAGTTAAATTTAGTTAATTTTAAGGATGTTGCCTAGTGCTTAAGTTTTACACATTTTTTTTTAATGGATTTCGAAAGTACAATATATTGAGAGCAAACAGTAAAAATTTCAAATCGAAATAGAAAATATTAACGAAACACATAGCACATATTAATAGCACATAGTCGAGAGCGCCTCATATTGCGCGCTGTGTTTGAATAATTAGTGAATAATTTTGTTAGTAGATTTAATTTTTATTATAAAATTTTTGTTAAATTACTTATGTTGTTTCAAAGAAAAAAAAAATGTTAGAAAATAAATAAAAAATGGAAAAATTAATAAATGAATAAAATGATAAAAAAAATTCACTCTTTACCAAGCGGAAAGTTGAATTTTTGGACGAAAACTCAAAAATTTCATAAAAAAATATACTTAACATAAAAATATAAACTTAACATTGAAACAGTAAAAAAAAAACAAAAAACCTAATATTTGTTAAAATTTGCGATTTCTAGCAACTTTCAGTGACATAAAAAAATTTGTATCCATATGGATCAATGTAGCGAAAGGGCTAAGTCGCAGGATAATTTTGATGTCAGATTCGGATTCAGAGATTAAAAAAATACTCGAATAACTAATAACTACAATTAGTAATCATTATTTTACAATTATGATTTCAACATGCTATCTGCAGTAACTTTAACTATAAAAATAAACAACTTACGAGTTTTCCTTAACCCTTTCAATGGCTAGGCTAAGCTAAGAACAAAATAATTTTTTTTTTAAGTAATATTCCTATTATATAGGTCCTTAAAAGATGAAAAAACATATCTTTGATTTTTACTTTCACTACTAACGTTTTACAAGCTTGTACAAAGAAAAAATTGTTTTGCTCCTGTTCGGTACAAAAATTTTTTTTAATACCTTGAAGGTTTTTCAACCTTTTAGACTTTTGTTTTTTAAATCTTCTTAATATTATTATCATTAAAGCCATAAAGAGATAAAACAAAACAAATTTAATTTTTGCCGGGTTATTTTTCTTTTTTTTAAAATAGGCCAACAAAATTTTTTTTCTTTTCTTTCGGCACAACATCGAAAATCCAACTGACTTTAATGTCAAATATCTCTCTAAATTTATTTTTATCATGTTGATTCAACTTGTTTTCTTAAAACCAAACGATTTGATCTAAAAAAGGGTTTGCAAAATAAAAATAAAAATTACTTTCTGACGTTTCCAATATATTGCGCAAATCCACTTGTTAACGGCACTGGACGGTATGAAGTATTTTTTTTTTTTTTTTTTTTTAGACTGAACCAACGATCAGGGGATGCCCCCAATATATATGTAAGCATTATGTTGATTAAGAAGATGGGTGATAGTTAGCTGGATAGAATTGTCGGTGAAGATTTGTTTTAAATTTGAACAGCTCAAAACTGCCGGGAAACACGCTCGCAGGGAGACTGTTCCATAACTTGACTGTGCGACTAGAAAACGAATTATCTCGGTAATGCGAGGAGCTATTGGACATAGAGGCAATGGTAAAGGGGTGGGCTTGGACAGCTGCCCGAGTGGACCTGGGAAACACACGAGCCAAATATCCTCCTTAAACACTTCCCATGGTAGTACCTGCACAGAAGGCTGAGACAACCAACATTGCGACGATGCCCAAGAGAATTGAGAGACGATGAAATGCTTTCCCGAAGCTCCAAATAAGATCTTGAAGCCCCTGCCTAAAGATAATCCATTGAATTATACTCCATTTTCGGCCTAATATATATGAGGTGTAGATCATGCGAAGATCAGCTGAAGTGAAATATTTTTGCACCGTTTTAAAAAACCTACGCACTTGCGCCCTTCCCATGGTAGTACCTTTACAGAAGGCTGAGACAACCAACATTGCGACGATGCCCAAGAGAGTTGAGGGGTGATGCTTTGTCCCCTATCAAATATATCGCACGACGTTGAATTCGATCCCGAAGCTCCAAATAAGATCTTGACGCCCCTGACCAAATGTGCGAATTGTCCTCCATTTTCGGCCTAATATATGAGGTGTGGATCATGCGAAGTGAAATATTTTTGCACCGTTTTAAAAAACCTAGGCACTTGCCCGTTTTTTTCGCCACATCCAAAATATGATCATTCTAATGAAGATCAAATTGGATCGATATGACCAGAACGTCAAGAGCGGCTGATTCCACAAGATCCACACTATTCCTATTGAGGGGAGCTAAGGGGCAATGCCTAACGGCTTGTGGGTTAACAGATAGCACTGGGTTGCTTCCATTGAATTCTACTCACTCAAGAAGCACACATTTTAAGCACACTTGGCGGTATGCCGTCAGGTTCAGAGGCTTTGTTTACGTTGAGATTTGTAAGGACTCTTTTAACTACTCTCGTTCTATGGTATATCTTTTGCATTGCAGAAGATCCACCTTCAACAAAGAGCAGTGGCAGGTTGCTATCCGAGAGAGTGGAATTTTGTGCTAACAATCTAGCCAATAGGTTCGCTTTATCAGCCGAGTCAGTGAAGATTTTGACATCTTTCAAAAGAGCTGGAATCGATGACGATGTCTGGTTCTTAACTCTTTTAAAAAATGACCAAACATTTTTGCTCCCTTTGGGGCAAAGAAGAACCTGTTGTCGAATGCGAGCCTCGTGCAGAAACTTTTCGCTTTTTAAAATTGCATTACAGCGATTCCTTGCCTCGATGCGAAGTCTTTAAGTATCAGTATTCTTGTTATGCTTGGTTTTTACTATGTCATTTTCAGTGGTCAGTTATTGTCAATCAAATTGAAAACAACAGCCTGTAGATATTTTTTCTAACTTTGGAAATCTTGGAAAATTAAAAAAATTAAATTATTTAATGGAGCTATGCAGAAAGTGTTCGAGAGTTTTATTAAGGTGATATTTCAGGTGATAAATTTTTGTGTTGTCAAAAAAATGACATAGTGAAAACCAAGCATTAGAACGCCAATTCTTAAAACTTCCTCTTTGGACCTGACTGCAATCCTACAAGTCTTATTAAACCATGAGTGATCTTTTAGTTTAATGCTTCTCATCTTATTAGGAATGACTGGGAGATTGGAGGGAATGCAAATAGTCAACTCTTTGACTAATTTCTAGGTTCTAAGAAATTTTGTTTTCCATACTTGCCCTTCGCTGGTTTTACTTTACTATACAGTTTTTCAAAATATTATCTTCTAAGGAGTATATTGAAATGCATCCTTCATTGTGTGGAGTATGAATGAAAATTTTTTTGGAAATGAAAACAATTTTTTAAAAATGTAATTTTTTTAAAATGATCCAGCAGAACGAGTCGTAGGGCCATATTTAAATATGGTAAATAATACGTTGACAATGGATCCAAAAGAGAAAAATGGTATCATTCAAGTAGTTAAACATTACATTACATACAATACTTAGCATTTTAAACTAATATCGTATACATTTTTTTCCTACGATAAAATGTAATATTTTTCGGAAAAATTCACTGTGCAGTTTTGTTGCTTTTTGCAACTTATTACAATTAAATTTTCTTATCAGTAATTTCGTTTTTCACCATTTCAATAAAGATTATTCATAAACAAACATTTTGTGTCATTTATAGCAGTGTCTCACAACACCCCATAGTTTTTGAAAATCTCAAAATACCATCCCAATTTTTAGACTTCGAGAAAATTCTACAAATTTTTGGATTTAAAAAAATACAACTGTAGGTTGTAAGGCAATTGAATAAGCTTTGACAAAAAGGTATTCGGAAAAAATACTAGGAAGTTATCGTCCTGAAACGAAACCTGTCTCACAAAACCCTACTTTGCCTTAATTTAATGTTATATATATTTTATTGAATTTGAATAAAATAATTCCATAGTTCCATTTTTAAAGAATTTTGTGTTAACCTATGAAATAGAAGTTCAAAGTCACGTTTTTTTGCCATCATTGTGACTGTCTGCAATTTAACATTTGCACAACTATTCTGCGTCTGTAGTTTTCCCAGACCACTTTGGAATCATTTCTATGCATTCCTAAATATTTCCTAGCAATCTCTTTTAAAACTCCTCTGCGAGTCTTTAGGGCATTACTTTATAAATCATGTGGTAGTAACATTTGTGCGCTGTCATTATCACCAGCTTGATGTTGTTTATTGAGCTTAATGTATGTTTATATTTGTTATTTGTTTTTTCGAATCCCTTTGCATGAAAGGGTTGTTGTTGAAGTATCCCTATTGCACTGACTGCACCAAGTGCATTGAAGTCATCCAGACTGCAGTGCAGTGCATCCTCATGAGAGGATTTTTGTTTATGTCTGAAGTTCTTGATGTTGTTAGTTTTTGGTTTGATGATGCTGCTGATGGTGTCACTGACAGTTCACACACATCATTGTTGTGTGGTTTATTCGCCCTTACTTCCCCCCCCCCCCCTCTTCTTTTTAATGCCTGTTGATTTTTCTGCCTTGCATTTCGTTGATTCATTCATTCATTTATCTGAGTGCCGACAACCGCCTGCAAGTAATTCTATTTTGTTTTTTTTAGACTCTTATTCTTTTTTTCACCCCTGACTAAAAACGCTTCGAAACAATCTTTTTAATGCAAATAAAATGTATGCATTTTTATTTTTGCTGGATTTACAAATGCTGCATTCAACTTTTTCTGCCTGGCTTGCAAACAAATATTCGTGCACAATGTTGCCATATGGACATTTTAATTTGGTTATTTGTGCTTACGCATTGAGCAACGATGTCAAATATTGGATATATTACAATGTTTTGTAATATTTCATAAATATTCTTTTTAATTTACTCACAATCCTGCTAAATTCATCTTAAAACCATTCCTTATTTCAAATGGTCAAAAAATATGTTTTTTTCAAGAATTTAACTTTTATACGTCATTTTTGGCCATTTTAGCCATAACTCCCAAGCCATACAACATAAAAGGACGATTTATGCACCAAAATGTTTGTTAAGCCTTTATTTACAAGACTGCATGCTTGGAAATATTGTAAAAAATAATATTAAATTTTATTTTCATGTTTTTTTTTGTGAACTTTTTTTTTCATTTTTTCGCCATACAATTTGCCATACAAAACAAACTACATATTCGAAAAGGACGATTCATGCATTAAAATGATCGCCATAACATCGTCCTCAAGGCGGAATATTTCTTTGTTAAAAGGAATTTTCTTCTATATCTCCTCTAGTTTAGGAGTTAGAGAACACTGTTTGGATTTATAGTAGACCAAAAACATCTGATTTTATCGTCATAACTCCCAAACCATACATCCTACAAGGACGATTATGCACCAAAACGTTCGTAATTACCCACACGACTGCATTCTTAGAAAAAATTTTTTTTCAAGAATTTTACTTTTATACATACGTAATTTTTGGTTATTTTCCACTTTTTTTAGCCATAACTCCCAAACCATACATCATAAAAGGACGATTTATGCACCAACATGTTTGTTAATCCTTCGAAAAATTTAAGAAATAATATTAAATTTTATTTTCATATGTCCTTTGGTGAGTTTTTTTTTCATTTTTTCGCCATAAAAGTTGCCATAAAATCCAAACTACATATCAGAAAAGGACGATTATTGCATTAAAATGATCGCCATAGCATCGTTCTTAAGGCGGGATATTTCTTCGTTAAAATGCCTTTTTCTATATCTCCTCTAGTTTAGGAGTTAGAGAACACTTTTGGATTTATAGTAGGCAAAAAAATCTGGTTTTTTGTCATTACTTCCAAGCCATACATCCTACAAGGATGATTCACGCACCAACATGTTCGTTAAGCCTTTGCGTACAATAGTCCATCCTTGGAAAAATTGTAGGAAAAATATTACATTTTATTTTCATATGTCCTTTTTGTTAATTCTTTTTCGTTTTTTCGCCATAAAATTTGCCATAAAATACTAAATAAAAACTACATACATATCAGAAAAGGACGATTTATTATAACTCCTAAACCATACATCCAATATTTGTAATATTTGTAATTACAATACACACGCAACTGCATTCTAAGAAATTCTTTCAAGAATTTTACTTTTATATACACGTAATTTTTGGTTATTTTCCATCTTTTTTTTAGACATAACTCCCAAACTATATATATATATATATATATATATGTATATATTAGGGCGGGTCAATTTGTATGGACGAATTTTTTGGAGGTCTGGCTCAGCGAAATTCGTAAAATACATGTAATTTCAAGACTTTTTCTCCACTACAGCATATACAAATTCTGAAAAAAAGCTGTGCGGACTTTCGTAAATAGATTTTGTTCTCAATTATAAAATATGAATGTATGAATGTATGTATATGAATCTATTTACGAAAGTCCGCACAGCTTTTTTTCAGAATTTGTATATGCTGTAGTGGAGAAAAAGTCTTGAAATTACATGTATTTTACGAATTTCGCTGAGCCAAAATTTGACCCGCCCTAGTATATATATATATATATATATATATATATAACTCTATATACATCATAAAAGGACGAAAATAATACTAAAATTAAGGACGATTTATGCATTAAAATAATAGCCATAGCATCGTTCTTAAGGCGTGGTACTTCTTTGTTCAAATGTCTTTTTCTATATCTCCCCTAGTGTAGGAGTTAGAGAACAATTTTGGATTTATAGTAGCCCAATTCATTCGTCATAATTCCCAAATTATGCACCCTACAAGGAAGTTTTAGAAATAATATTACATTCTATTTTCATGTCCTTTTTGGTGAATTTTTTTTGTTTTTTCACCATAAAATTTGCCATAAAATCCAAACTACATCTCAGAAAAGGACGATTCATGCATTAAAATGATCGCCATAGCATCGTCCGTAAGGCGGACTTCATTGTTCAAATGCCTTTTTCTATATCTCCTCTAGTTTAGGAGTTACAGAACACTTTTTGAATTTA
The DNA here is from genome assembly GCA_963920525.1 of Dichetophora obliterata. Classification (NCBI taxonomy): domain Eukaryota; kingdom Metazoa; phylum Arthropoda; class Insecta; order Diptera; family Sciomyzidae; genus Dichetophora; species Dichetophora obliterata. Next base: position 193,514,687 of record OY986438.1, read on the forward strand.
TAGTACGTCAAAAACATCTAGTTTTTTCGTCATAGCTCCCAAACCATACATCCTACAAGAACGATTTATGCACCAATGTTTGTAATTACAATACCCACACGACTGTGTTCTTAGAAAAAATATTTTTTTTCAAGAATTTTACATTTACAAACGTAATTTTTGGTTATTTTCCACTTTTTTGTTATTTTTCCATAACTCCCAAACCATGCATCATAAAAGGACGATTTGGGCACCAAAATGTTTGTTAAGCCTTTTCCTACAAGATTGCATCCTTTTAAAAATTCTAAAAAATAATATTACATTATATTTTCATATGTCCTTGAATGGTGAATTTTTCCAAATAACTTCCAAACCATACATCATAAAAGGACGATTTATGCACCAAAATGTTTGTTAAGCCTTTTCCTATAGGACTGCATCCTTGGAAAAAGTTTAAACATAATATTACATTGCTATATTTACTCTAGTTTGGAGTTACAATCCTACAACTACGATTTGTGCACCAAAATGTTTGTAATTACAATACCCACACGATTGCATTCTTAAAAAAATTTACTCACATACAATTAACAAAAATAATACAAAATCCTTGCACTGCATTTTCCATGGAACCCTACTCTTCTACTAGCCTAGCTTCATTCTTCTTAAGACCATTCGTTATTTCAGATAGTCAGAAACATATGAAGGGCTTATTGCAATAACGTCATGACATGATCTAAAAAATAAATTTTTTTTATTCTAAATTTTTTAAATTCTTTAAATTCTAAAAAATAAATTTTTTTAGGCTGAATACTTTTCTCAATGTATTGCCAACAACTATTTAAGGGATTTTGCTTATTACTTATTAATTTTCTAACATATTTGAAAAAGTTTCCATGTTCAATTCTATTTCTTCATACAAAAATAGCTTTTTAAAACTTTAGAGTCGATTATTTCAAAATATTTTGTATGTGGTTTATCATGTTCTTGCAATAAAATAAGCCCCTCACATCTTTTCTGTTTAATTTTTTGCACGATTCTTTAGAACTTCAACGAAATGCATGTCATCATCATTTACACAAGAAGCTTTAATAAAATGAATTAAATGAGCAACTGTTTGAGAAACTGAGAACTAATTAAAATTTTGATGAACTTTAAAAATATTATATTTTAGCAGCTCGGTAAAAAATTGCTAGAATTTCATCAAAGTACTTTGTGTCTTTTTTGTATATTTTTTAACATTTTCGTTGTATCTGCCAACCCCCCCCCCAAGCCTCTGCTCTTCACTATACACGAGCAAAATCATAACGCTGCAAAATCTCTTCAGGGCAAACAAACACTTGAAATGCTTTCAACAATTTTGTTCTTGTTTGTTTGTTTTCCAATTAAAGCTTTTGCAGCTTCAGAATCTTTTATAACATTGCCATCCACCAGCACCATCACCAACACTATCACCATCACCACCAACCAACACCTATCTCCTAACTGTTGTCACATCAGCTTTCGAACTTATTTTAAGTTTTGTCCTCTGTTTTGACGACACACCTGCACAAAAATGATTTAATTAAAAGAGAAAAAAAAACTTTACTTTCTCTCTATCAAGTTTAGTTCGAATATCAATTTTGCAGGTCGCCAACTTTACGGTTTAATTTCAAGAAAAAGTTTCCTGTCTAAAGCGTGTGGTGCTTTTATTGTGTTTTTGAAAATTCTAACGACAAGTTTTATGTTTTTATTAATGTGGCTTCAGCTTTATTTATAGTAATAACAATAAAAGCTTTGAGCTTGTCGAGTATTTTTGATTCGTTCTTGTTGTTGTTGGTTAAATGTTAAGGTCGTCAGAGAATTTAATATTTTCAGTTTTAAAGATAAGAAACAATTTTTAAAACTGCAAGGAAATTTCTCGAGATAAAATTTAAAAATCACTAAGCGCACATCAGATATGCACAAACGCAATAAATAAAAATAATAAAAATATGCATATAATAAAAAAATAAAATTTATATAAAAGTAATGAAAATACTTAATATAATGAGAGTTATAAAAAATAATTAAATGCAATGAAAATAATAAAAACAACAATGAATACAAAATAAAAAAAATAAATAAAAAATTAAAAAACAATAAAAAAATATTAAAAAAATTAAAAAATTAAGAAAAAAAAAGAAAATACAAACATTTACATATATATGTTTTTTTTAAAATTTATTTAAAAGAAATGAAAATACTTAATTTAATGAGAATTATAAAAAATAAAAAATTCAAAAACAATAAAACAAAAAAATAATATAAAAAATTAAGCAAAACAAAAAAAAAAAAAATTTACAAACATTTACATAAAAATGGTTTTTTTATAATAAAAAAATAAAAATTTAAGTTAAAGTAATGAAAATACTTAATATAATGAGAATTATAAAAAAAATAACTAAAAGCAATGAAAATAATAAAAATAAGAACAAATACGAAATAAAAAATAATAAATAAAAAATTAAAAAACAATAAAACAAAAAAAAAATTAACAAAACAAAATAAATTAAAATACAAACATTTACATAAATATGTTTTTTTTATAAATTACTTTGTTAACAACATTTATTATAACCAGAGACCGAAGATAACGACTATTTCATTTTTCATAATTAAAGGGTTAGCTTAGGTTAATCCGGATGCCTCCTGACGGAGGCTTAAATAGACCAATTCTGGTCCTTAGCGATACCAGTTACGAGCAAAGAAATTTTTCGACTAGAAACACACTAATTATTTTTTAAACATATTTTTGTGATCAAAAATATATAAAGGATGTCCCAACAAGAGCGCAATTTTTAAATTTTAAATAAAACACAGATATTTAAAAAAAAAATCGTGAAACTTTATTATATCGTAAAGTAGACAGAATGAGGTTATGTATGGAACAATATATCGTGCAGATGGCCGCCGCGGCTTTGCTGGCATACACGCGATCTTTTAATGAAATTTTCAATGACCGTTTTGCATAAATGCTGCGGTATTTCATTAATACAGCGTCAAATTTCCTCTTTTAAGGCTTGAGTCGTCGTCGGCTTATTCGCGTAAACCATCGACTTCAAAAAACCCCAAAGAAGAAAATCTAATGGTGTTAAATCGCACGATCTAAGCGGCCAATTCTGATCTCCAAAACGCGAAATAACACGACCGGGAAATGACTGATGCAGCAATTGAATTGTTTCTCTGGCTGTATGACATGTGGCGCCGTCTTGTTGGAACCACATGCCCTCCACATTCATTTCTTCAATTCTAGGCAAGAAAAAACTGGTTATCATTTCACGATACCCAACACCATTGACTGTTTGCGCTTGACCTGCCTCATTTTCATAAAAAAAAGGTTCAATGATTCCTCCAGCCCAAAAACCACACCACACAGTGACACGTTGAGGATGCATTTGCTTCTTGTGAATCACTCGAGGATTTTCCTCACCCCAAATGCGACAATTCTGCCTATTGACGAAGCCATCAAGATGGAAATGGGCCTCGTCACTGAAGATGATTTTAGCGGCAAAATCAGCATTTTCATGTTGTCTCTCCAATACCCAATTAACGAACTCCCTTCGCTGTCCATGGTCAGCTGGCTTCAGTTCCTGAGTTAATTGAACTTTGTATGCATGAAGATGCAAATATTTCGTCAAAATTCGCTGCATAGTGGATTTGGAGACACCAATTTGCTGAGCTCGGTGTCGAATTGAGGTGGATGGAGTTTGAGCGACATCATCACGTACAGCTGCGACATTTTCGGTCGATCGACCTGGTCGAAGGCGCGTTGTTGTCTTTACATCACTAACAGACCTAGTTTCGGCAAATATATCCATTAATCTCTTTACAGTTGACTCTTTTGGAGCATTATTGTGATCCCAAATTGATCGCAATTTGCGAACTGTAGCCGCAAAACTTTCGCAATTTTGGTAAAACATTTTGGCAATTTTGGCAATTTTGGCGTTGTTCATTCGTGTAGCGCTCCATTTTTACTGACCTCGTACCTTCTACTAGCAAACAATAACAATTGTTCAAATGTCAAACAATGACACTTCGAATGGCGCCAAATTTAAAAATTGCGTTCTTGTTGGGACACCCTTTATTTTCTTATTGATGTTTTCTATTATAAATAAAACTTTTTTTAAAAAGTAGCTGGGACCTAAAACATATGTCGTGTCGTTTATTTTGCAGCATTCGAATTTCTTTCATCTCTTTCATTTCATCTCGTTTGTTTGTATGCTTCTTTCATATTGTTGCTTTATTTTTGTATAAGCGGATTCACTGACCCTTTAGCATGTTCAGTAGAGTGGGGCGATTAGTATGGAAGGAAAAAGTGTTAATGGGCGCTTCGCGATTCTGATTCTTGGGATTGTACTGAGCAAAAAAGTCCACTAGACTATACGTCTACGGTGAAAATCGAGCTTCCAGATTTTGACTTGTAGTTTTTTCTCAGACTTTTGTCACGTTTTTTTTTTTTGACAGCCAAATCATTGAGATTTTTGTCTTTAAATTGGATCGAAAATCTCAATGGTCCAAAAAAAAAATCCAAAAAATATCCAAAAAAAAAGTGAGAAAAGTCTGAGAAAAAACTGCAAGTCAAAATCTGGAAGCTCGATTTTCACCGTAGGCGTGGACTTTTTTGCTCAGTACAATCCCAAGAATCAGAAACGCGAAGCGCCCATTTTGATGTTCAAATCGCCCCACACTAATGTTCAGCTAGTTATTTTACTTGGAGGTTTTGCTCTCAATCTCTCTCCACATTCAGTGAGAGAGTAACAAGCTGCACGCTCTTTGACTTGATTAAAATTGTTTGTTACTTTTTTACTTCAAAAAGTTATTTATAAATCTTTTCAATATTTTTATGCTAATTTTATATAAAATTTTAAATAGAATAGCTTAGCTATCAATAAATAAGTGTTATGATTACATTATATGTAAAGTTATCAGAAAAAATAAATAAAAGCTTTAAAAATTTTGATTCAATACATTTCTTTAGTGATTCTTAGGAAAATTATTTTTTTTTTTCAAATCAACAAACTTTCTCATAACTTTTTTTTTAATATCGTGAATAAAGAGTGGGTATAATAAATTTCAGTTGTAATCTGAAAAAGTTAAAAATATTTCAAAATAAATAAATTTTTCCAAATTTTGTAACAACCTCCCCTACTGAAGTTGTGCAGCACTAAAGTTATCTATTAATTGAAACGGTGACGGGACATAATCTTGAGGAAATAATCCCAAAAATTATATTTGGAATTATGGCCAGTTTCAAAGAGGTCTAAGCCCAAAATAAATTTCATCATTAAAAATTGATTGATTTGACAAGGGCAATCTCTCAAACGGTCAAAACCTCTATTTGGTGTTATGTCCGCTTAATAAACGGTCATAATCCTAAATCCAATTTCTGGGATTATGACTAGGGACCGTAACGGTTGATTTTTTCCAAAAAGTCAACAAATCATCCTTATTTTTTGACCGATTTTATTTCGATCAAAAATGAAAGTTAAGATTTGACTTATATTTTGTTGATCAAAAATATAAGTTAAATTTTGACTTTTATTTTTTGATCCAATATATTGGGGGTTGGAATTAATTTTAAAGGTTTTTTTTCGGTTTTTGAGCATTTATTTAGAAACAACGGTACAATGTATATTATTCAAAGTATTGTCCATCGTTAGCTACAACATTTTCCCCATCTTTCTGGCAGCATATGGATTCCGCGCCGGAAGAACGATTCGTCTTTTGAGGCAATCCACGAATCGACCCATTTTTTGGTATCCTCGTAAGAAGTGAAGCGCTGCTCAGCCAAGCCATGCGTCATCGATCTGAATAGGTGGTAGTCGGAAGGGGCTATGTCTGGGCTATAAGGCGGGTGGGGTAGCACATCCCAATTCAGTGCCTCCAACGTTTCCTTGACGGTTCTTGCAACATGTGGCCGTGCGTTGTCATGTTGAAAAACCACTTTGTCGTGTCTTTTGGCATATTCCGGCCGTTTAACCTTTAATGCTCGGCTCAATTGCATCAATTGTTGTTGGTAGCGTTCCCCAGTGATGGTTTCGTTAGGTTTTAGCAGCTCATAGTACACGACACCCTTCTGATCCCACCAAATACACAGCATAAGCTTGGCGCCATGAATATTCGGCTTGGCCCTCGATGTTGATGCATGGCCGGGTGGTCCCCACGATTTTTTTCGCTTAGGATTATCGTAATGGATCCACTTTTCATCGCCAGTGACAATACGATGCAAAAAACTCTTCCTTTTATGCCGTTGAAACAGTTGTTCGCACATGCAAAATCGCCGTTCAACGTCTCTCGGCTTCAACTGGTACGGCACCCAATTTCCTTGCTTTTGAATCATTCCCATGGCCTTCAAGCGTTTGCCGACCGTTGATAAGTCGACTCCCAATGATTCTGACAATTCTTGAAGGGTTTGACACGGGTCTTCATCGAGCAAAGCCTCCAATTCCTCATCTTCAAACTTTTTCGGCTGGCCCGGACGCTCTTTGTCTTCCGTATCAAAATCACCACTTTTAAACCGACGGAACCAGTACTCACAAGTAGAAATCGATGGAGCATAGTCCCCGTAAGCCTCAGTAAGCGTGCGTTGTGCTTCAACCGCTTTTTTCTTCAAATGGAAGCACAAAAGTAAACCTTCCCGCAAATTGCGTTTTGTTGGAACGAAAGTCGACATGTTCACAGAGAATAAAATATATGTTGTTTACACTTCAGTGGAATGACACATACTGAAAAATGAAGCTTAGACAATGTGCTTTGAAATGAATATAGTCACAGGTGTGCCCGATGCGATCTATTGATAGTTACGCTATCTCTTAGAAAACCTTTAAAACTAATTCCAACCCCCAATATAACTTAAAATTTGACTTTTATTTTTTCGATCAAAAATACAAGTTAAAATTTGACTTTTATTTTTTCGATCAAAAATAAAAGTTAAAATTTGACTTTTATTTTTTTGATCAAAAATAAAAGTTAAAATTTTACTTTTATTTTTTTATCAAAAATAAAAGTTAAAAGTTGATTTATATTTTTTTGATTAAAAATATTAGTTAAATTTTGACTTTTATTTTTTCGGTCCGAAATATAAGTTAAAATTTTACTTTTATTTTTTCGATCAAAAATAAAAGTTTAGATTTAACTTTTATTTTTTCGATCATATATAACTATTAAAACTTGAATTTTATTTTTTCGAGCAAAAATAACAGTTAAAATTTTACTTTTATTTTTCGATCAATAATAAAAGTTAAAATTTTACTTCTATTTTTTCGATATAAAAAATCGAATGACTGTTTAATTTAATTTATCAAACAACTAGAATTTGTAATTTAAATCAAGAATGATTTCAACTATCAAACATTTAGAATTTGTATTTAAATCAGAGAAAATTAACATAATAAATAAAAAGGTCATATAGAAAACTTTAAGTTGTATATTAATTTTATTTGTTGTTAAACAATTGTAACCTTTTCTTAAAATAGTTTTTATTAAGTTGCAACAATAAACTAAACAATAAACGGCAACTCAACTGATTCAATGCATATTTCAGAGTTTTTTGGCGAACGGGTGTAAAAGAGAGGGAAAAAAGACAAGAACAAACGACGCATCAAGCGAATATGACATAAATTTAATGTCGTTTTCATACCACCTGCCGTTTTAAGGACCGTTTAGCTGGAACAGTCACATTCATGGCTTGTTGGGTTGTAATACAATAGAGAATACAGATGCATGTAGCTAGAGAGCCAGTATGTAGCTACAAAAAAAAAGACAGTTTCGATAGTATCGTAAGTACAGACGTAGAATTCCTTTTTATACAGTAATAGAGAAAAATTCTGGTTTTTTTTATCTATATTTTTCAGAACTATTTTAAAACATTTCATCTTCTAAATAAAAATTATTCAAAAACGAATTTGTTGCTGTTGTTGCCTTCTTCAAACTTACTTGGTCAAAAAAGCTCACAATTAAATTCACGTTAAAATTTGTTTTGTTTTATAAAAACTTTTCGTTTAATATATATTATATATGTTAATGCTCTTTACCTCAGGAAAAATAAATAATTCAATTTTTTCCGATATTTATTTCCATTTATTAAACGTAACTTTGAATTAAATTTAGTTGTAACCAACATAAAAAATTAACAACAAATTCATCACTAAAAATATCAAACGAAAACTTTTTATAAAACAAAACAAATTTTTACATGAATTTAATTGAGCTTTTAAGATCAAGTAAGTTTAAAGAAGGCAACAACAACAATAAATTTGTTTTTGAATAATTTTTATTTAAAATATGAAATGCTTTTAAATAGTTTTGAAAAATATAAATGAAAAAAAAAAAGAATTTTTCTCTATTACTATATAAAAAGGAATTCTACGTCTATACTTACGATACTATCGAAACTGTGCCTTTTTTTAATGAAATTATCAATAACTGAAAAGCAGTTGACAATTTTTATCAACATTTTTTATTTTTGAGCTTCAAATTTTGTTTTAAAACAAAAAAATTACAACAAACACATAGAAACATTCAAAATACTGGTTAACAATTTTTTAATTTGCCAGAATAAGGCTGCTAAGACCAACATATCTAATTTAATAGAGTCAATGCCGCTCAGATGTGCAGAGGTTATCAAAAATAATGAATCTTACACCAAATATTAATTATGTTGCTTTTGTTTTGCTCTCAGACAAACTGAATGTAGTCACATTAATTTTAAATTTAATAAAAAAAACAAAACCAAATTTGAATATGATTTGTGTTTAATATGATGTATGAATATATGCTTTGGTTTCTATAATCATTTTAGTGTGTACCTAATATTTAAAAAGATACACGATTTTGTTGCAGCGTACTAATTTTGTTGCTATTTTTTTGCGCAACACTGTACATATATTCAAGCAATTTACTGGTTTACTGAGCTATATTCAAAATGGATTTTTTTCAAAGCGAAATTTATCTTTTCATAGCCTTTAAGATACAGGTTCAGGGTTATCGATGAAAAAAAACCGCCGCTAATAATGTTCATGGTATTAGTAAATGTCTATCCAAATTTGCAAAATTTGTCGTTTTTGGTAGGTTTTTTTTGTTTTTTGAAAATTTACTAAAATTCTTTTCTTATATTTATTTCAAAAATTCTAAAAAAAAATTAAGCAAAGTTTTTTCTTTTAAAGCAGTTTTTTATTTCTTTTTTCGATTAAAACTGTATTTTAAAAAGAATTTTTCCTGTGAGCATCAAGATTACATCAAACACTACTTTGCAAATTACTTAAAAATTAGACTTTGGACTTACCTTAAAGGGAGTATTATCTTTGAAATGATACCAAATTTGTACAGTTCCGAGAACAAAATTGTTTTTATTTATTTTTACTGCGCAAAGCACTGCGCGTTGTCAGATGTAATGGCAACTACCACCGGGTATATCAGCTAGTTTATTAAAAAAAAACTTTATCTTCCTAATGTTCCTTTATACTTAAATTTAAAGCTGATAAGAAATACCCTTTAAATTGCGTTCGATTTTTCATTTTGTTCGACAAAAATATTGGTTACGAGATTGCTATGGATGCATGCTTTTTATGATCTTGAACAATTACTGATAATGTTTAGAATTAGTTCAAGATTACGTATCAATACAGTAAATGTTATTGATTAATTTTAACACAGAGCGAGTTTACAGCTGCATTAGTGGTTATAAAGAGATAACATCATTTCCGTTTCTATCTACACATGATTATTTTACGTGACAAAGATTTTTATAAAAACCTTAATTTTTTTCTCCTTGTGAAAATCTTAAAAACAATTTATCGCTATTAATGTATAATAATTATTCATGTTTTGTTCAGCAAGAAGTTCCGTAATTATATTATTAATGAGTGCGCATTATTAAAACTTTTAAGCTTTGGACTGTCATAGAATGGCGCCATATATTCTAAGAAAAAAACGATGTACACAAAAACAACCATAAAATAATGAGGGAAATTAATTAAAACAACGACGAAAACGAAACGAAAACAAGCATAAATAAATAAGATATACAAAAAGTTACAGTGCACAAACCTCATTAAGAAGGTATTAAGAAAGAATCAAAAAATTATAAGGAATCCTGTCAGAAAGTTACACAAGATTACAGTAACTATAGATAAGTCATTGTTGCGGAAGAGGAGCGATCTGGAGTGTGTGTGAGTGAGTGAGTGAGTGTCTGAGTAAATGAGTTTGCGGTATCCCAGTAGGAATATTTAGGGCTGGATTGTGGAAAGAACAGTAGAGAAATTCTGACAATTTGCACATCAAATTTTCCTATAATAAATTCATAACTTTCGTATGTTAAAAAGTCACATTTCGAGATTATTTTTTCGAACTTTTATTTAAACTACTAGAATGTTGAACTATTTAGTGGCATCACTTTAATAGGGCGTGGTTTTCTTCCAAATATTTTATTTTAAGACATAGAGTGCATTTTATTTATCAAATCTTATGTGTAAAACTTCAAGTTTAAACATAATTTTTTTTGCTTTACTATAACTAAAATTCGCCAGTGGTCGAAATTCGACATTTAAGCATATATTCTCCGTTGATTCGATACAAAATTAATGTCAAAAACATATGTTTTCCATAAAAATTAGACAGCACTTTTACTTGCCTAATGAATTAGCCACCAGTTATCTCGCTCAGTAGAGAGCGCAATGTGAGCGGCAAACTGAAAATAGAAACCGAGTCATTTTTTCCTCTTTACACGCTCATCTGAGAACGTAAGCGAACTCAAATCAACAATGCCGAAAGTTTTTTTTTTGATTTTTGTATGAATTTTTTATGTGGCCTGGAATGCACAAAACGTGAGCTTTTGCTCCGACTCGATTTTTCAAGTAAAATCAAGAGCGTTTATTAATTTTTCTACTTGAAAAATCGAGTCGGACCAAATGCTCAGTTTTTACGCATTCTAGGCTATGAATCCACAATGCGTGAAAAACATCATACATCATTTCATCTGTTTAAAACTAGTGAATTTCTATAAAAAATATTCGATGCACTCCTTCTTTCTAAAACATAGATTTATGTAGTTATATAACTTTGGGGTGGTTTGAAATATTTAAAAATTTTATTCACAGAAATTATTTTTTAAGCAGTAGAACTTTGTAAAAAATATAAAAGCAAAGTTTTGAAAAAATTAATTTTCATCAAAAGAATCATGGTGGTAAGGTCATAATTTTCGACGATAGAAACTGTTTATTGAATTACGTGCCAAAATAAAGCAATTTTTGCCATATGAAAGACTGTGGAAAAAGAAAATTTTCAAATGTCTTTGGACTATTTTTAAACAAAAATTTAATATTTTAGTGTTTTTTTTAAAACAATTCAACAGAACATTGAATTTGTTTGAAGTAATAATAAATCTTTTCTTGTTTTTTCAAAGTCATTTAATTAAACTTTCAGATAGAGAAAATTTGATGGAAATCGATTGGACAATGGCGAAGATATTTGCTTGCAAGTCAAAACTTGATATTTTAATCGCTTTTTCTTATTCTGAGGCGAAGACCTTGCCTCAAGGAAATTCGTTGTACTGAGAAAATCTATATTTTTCGAGATATCACAATGATCTTGATGTTAAAATCAACGGGAATATTTTTTAGCATACTATTCGCAGGGAAAGGGAATAAACCTTAACGAACTGTTCGTTTTTTATGTGTTCTGAATATTTTAAAGAGCGCAACCTTTATTCCGCTTTATTCGTATATCGCTCTTTGACTCAAACACAAACACTACCACTAACAGGCCGAAGAAAGAGATCGAAACAAAATGATAGTGTTGTGTTAAACGAGCACAAACATTATTTGCTTTCTAGTAGTATTTGCTCGTTGCTGTTTTCGTTTGTGTTTACGATCACGAACAAGAACCACAACAAAGCAAATTATGTTTTGTGCTCGTTTAACACAACGTTACCATTCTGTTTCGGCTTTTTTCTTCAGCCTGCTAGGGGTTTGTGTTTGTGTCGAAGAGCGATATACGAATAAAGCGGAATAAAGATTGCAGAGTTTTCGCTTTTGTAGCGCTACGTAAGAGGCACGGTTTTTTCCATTCTCCGACTATTCGTAAAAAATATTAGCAAAAAACCTATCCTATACCGTTATTTTTCTCAATCAACGACTTTTCATACAAAAATACGTTGTACTGAGAAAAGATCTAGTTTTCAAGTTATCGTCATAAGTTTGAGGTCAAAATAATAGAAGTTTTCCAAAATTTACTATTTGTAAGAAATTTCACCATCACAATATATATTCGCACATGTTACATATAACTAGTAAGGAATTATCTTCGACTGGGCCGAAGTTAAAATACCCCCACGTACGACGATTTTTCCAAATTTTATACCTAAAGTTTATACTAATTTTTCATTTTTTTGTGCAAAATTTTAGTGCAAATCATTAGATTAATATTTGTGGAATTGAAAGAGATTTTAGCATTTTGATGAACTCACTTTGTTTGGGAGTTAGACGTGATTTTTATTTGCCTTTTACAAATTTTATACTAAAAATGCATATTAAAGGTTAATTTTAAGTCATTAGATTAGTTTTTGTGGAATTAAAAGAGATTTTACCGTTTTGGGTAAGTCACTTTGTAAGGGAGGTAGGCGTGGTTTTCATCCCATTTCTACAAATTTCATACTCAAAGTTTACAATAAATATTAAAGACGCTGTGCAAAATTTGAAGTCATTATATTAATTTTTGTGGATTTTAAAGAGATTTTACCGTTTTGGTTGAGTAACTTTGTATGGGAGGTAGGCGTGGTTTTCATTCGATTTTTACAAATTTCATACTCAAAGTTTTAATTAAATATTTAAGACACTGTGCAAAATTTGAAGTCATTAAATAAGTTTTTATGGAATTTAAAGAGATTTTACCCTTTAGGGTAAGTCACTTTGTATGGGAGGTAGGCGTGGTTTTTATCCAATTTTACAGATTTCATACTCAAAGTTTATAATAAATATTAAAGACGCTGTGCAACATTTGAAGTCATTTTATTAATTTTTGTGGATTTTAAAGAGATTTGCCGTTTTGGTTGAGTCACTTTGTATGGAAGGTAGGCGTGGTTTTCATCCGATTTGGCTCATTTTCTATATATATATATATACTTTTCTATACCGGCCACGCCTCCTTATCGGCGTTACAAACGAAGTGACAAAGTTAATGTACTCCTATTACGTTTTTTAAACGTGGGGGTATAAAGATGCTCATTGTAGGGTGTCCGTAAGAAACAGCGAAAATGTTTCAATGCTTAAAAGTCTAAAATTACCTCTTATACCATGATCTTCGATTTCTTAGGCCGCTTTCATAGCAAATGCTTTTTGCTGAGCCGAGCTGAAAAACACATTGAATAGAGAGCACTATAGAGAACACAAGTCATGCATCTCTTTTTCCCCAAATACGTTTTTCAGTTTTAGTTCAGCTGGGCTATGCAAAAAGCGTTCACTATGCACGCAGCCTTAGGGCGCGTTGTTTTGCCTTACCGAGCTGAAAACGCGTCATGCTTAAAGATGCTGGTAGTTCTTGTAGTGCACGCTTAACGCTGCCGGTTTGCGGCAGCTGGTTTTTGAGTGTTTTGGATTTATGTGTATATATAGTGGTTTTTTTTTTGCAATCGAAGCACAAAAAAGCCGTATAATTTCGTGTGTACTTTTTGCTTTCCTCAAAGCAGCGGATAGCAAGTAAAAAGACGAAAATGCGAAAAAACGCCGCTCTTCCAGCTTGTTTCGACTTCTTTGCAATAGTTTTTTGATGCCTTGTTGCTGATATTTTTATTTGTTTCTTTTTGTGCACCAAATCAAATGGTTTAAAAAAAATCATAAACGCACGATCAAAAAATCACAGAACGAGGTGTTAAAAGCTTCGCTTCAAAAAACCGCAAGGACGCGCAAATACAAGGTTTAACCATTATACAGACTTGTTTTTGCACAAAATAAAAACAAAGCAAAGGCTCATGTTCTTTGTTATTATTGTGTTTTTGGTTTGATTAAGCTTTGCTTTTTCTTTTGCTACAACAAATGCGAAAATTTTGAGGAAAACAAAAGATACTGATCGCTATTTTTAATTTTTTCCCACCCACTTGCTTTTTATTTTGTTGAAGTTTTCCTTATTTCTCTTTCTTTTTATGTTATTTCATGAAAATTATTAATAAGCATCGTGTAAAATAAAATAAACACATGCAAACCGTGCGAGCGAGCAAAAAAAAAAGCAGCAATCGGCTCACTGAATACCAGCGCACATGTCGCTTTAAGCTGCTTGTTTGAGTGGCACAATACGCACTTTGAGCTTATTTCACATGATTGTATGTGCAGCGTTTTTCCGCTTTCCTTATCGGTTCGGCTCGACAAAGCAACAAGTCGCCACTAGGGCATTCAATTTCGGGACGCTTCGGCAATCCCGGGATTTCGGGATTTGAAAAACACAATCCCGTGACTAGTCCCGGGTTTGACAAACCTTAGAAAACGAATTTTTTGGAAGACGAAATATGAAGTTTTAAAGTAGTTATGCCTTGTTTTGCAACACGAAACATTGCAGAAGATTTTAAAATACTAAAAAACACACTTTCGATTGAATGTATTGTGAGTGATACAAGTTTAAATCATAATAAAACATAGTAATATATTTTTAATATCAATGAAACGGGCTTTATTGGATAGAAAATTTTATGACATTGATGTTTAAATATGATTTCGGCCATGTGGCCGCCACGACTGGCGCGTACAAGGCGCAACCTGGAACAACAATTTTCACAAACTTTTCGCAGCATTTGCGGCCGTATCTCGCCGATAACTCTTCGAATGTTGATTTCCAGGTGTTCCATTGTTGGTGGTTTATCGACGTAGACAAGTGACTTGACATAACCCCAAAGAAAATAACTTAATGGGGTTAAATCACACGATTTTGGGGGCCAATTAATTGGGCCATTTCGTGAAATTTTTTTTTCGTCAAAGGTTTCCTCGAGTAAATCAATTGTAGCGCCCGCTGTGTGGCATGTGGCTCCGTCCTGTTGGAACCACATATCAGCAAGATTAATGCCAGCTAATCTTCGAATCATGTTCCTATACCGTTCACCATTGACAGTAACATTCTGACCATCATCGTTTTTGAAGACATATGGGCCAATGACTCCGCCAGCCCTTAAAGCGCACCAAACAGTCATTTTCTGTGGATGTAATGGTGTTTCGACAAAAGCTTGTGGATTCTTCCCACTCCAAATACGACAATTCTGTTTATTTACGTACCAATTAACCCCAAAATTGGACTTCATCGGAAAATAAAATTTTCCATGGAAATTCAAAATCAATATCAATTTGTGCTTCAGCCCATTCGCCGAATTTAATTTCTGCACAAGTTAAATCTTAAAAGTTTTTAAGCCAAGATCTTTTCGTAAAATCTTCCATAAAGTGGAAGGACACAACCCCGGTTGCTGAGAACGGCGACGAATTGATTGATTAGGATCATCTTCAATGCTTTCCTGTACAGCGGCTACAGATTCTTTAGTGCGCACTGTTCGGCGTCTCACGGGATGCACATTATCAGTAACAGTAAATTTGGTCCGAAAACGATCTATTGTTCTTCGAATTAGCAGCTCTGAAGGACGATTATGTACGCCATAAAATGGACGAAGTGCACGATAAGTTTGACGAACAGAACCATTATTTTGATTAAAAATTTTCACAATTTGCACGCGTTGCTCTGGTGTAAATTAATCCATAATGAAATGTCAAAGCAAACTAAACAAAAAGCAACTATCAGCTGTTAAATGGGTGGTCAAATAAAGCAATGATGCCAACTCAAAGTTGTATCACTCTATAAAAAACACCCTTTATTTATTGTTTATTTCTGAAAAACAAGGATCAATTCTTTAAAAAAAAAAATTAATTAAATGAGATCATTCAGAAGGCTCATAAAATTATTGAAAAAAAAAAAATAGTTTAGTTATTTTAGTATTTCTAAGTAGAAATTTTGTAATATTTTTGTACAGCTTGTTTATGGATGACTTAATGACTATTGGCAAGGCCTATTGTGTTATTTTGTACAGACAGTTTTTGAAAGGTTTTAATTTAAAATTTTTTAAAAACACATACATTTTTTTCTTGGTTGGTATCATTGGGTTTTTTTTTAAGGAATATTTTGGAATTTTTTTTTTGTAGAAGCAACACCAGGATTCCAAAAATCCCGGGATTTAAGGCCTTGCAATCCCGGTACTGTCAGGACTAAGAAAAGTCCGGGATCCTGGGATTGGATGCTCTAGTCGCCCCTTACTATAAACTATAAACGCGCCCTTCATAGTTAAGCTTTTATTATTTTTTAATTATTATTATTTTTTAAACAAAATTACTTTTTTAGCGCTCATATGTCAGGTAAAAGTCACAAAAACATTCGGTACACTCCTTTTTCTCCCTACTCTAATTCATGTAAAAAGACAATTATCAAAATCGGTTGAAAAACACTGGAGAAAATGGTACTGAACTGTTTTGCCTACGCCCATTTATACACCACTTTGTATGGGAGGTAGGCGGAGTCTTCAGTATTTTTAACAAATTTCAAACACCGAGTGCATAGTTAAGATTAAAACTAAATTCTAAACTTTGCAGCTATTATATGAATTTTTATGGAATTTAAGACGATTTTACTGATTTCATAAAGCTACTTTGTACGGGAGATAAACGTAGTTATCATTTAATTTAAATAAATTTCATACTCAAAGTGCATATTAAGGATTTAAGTTATGTGCAAAATTTGAAGTCAGAAGATTCATTTTTGTGGAATTTAAAGCGATTTTTCCTTATTGGTAAGGTCACTTTGTATGGGAGGAAGGCGTGGTTTTGAACTTGAAATGTTTTTTAAATATAAAAGTTATTTATAGAATTTCGTTTCGATGGCTCTAAAATTACGACTGTTATTGTGATCACAGACGGACATGGGTAAATTCACTCACGAAGTGACGCTGATCAAGAATATACATACTTTTCTATACCTGCTCCTTTTCAGCGTAGTACGGGTGGGGTATAATGATAGGTTATTCATTATACATTTTTCGTTAATTCAGTGGGAACACCGCTTTAGCATGGTTTTCATTAAGGACAGGAAAAACCTTCACGCTTGTTGAGATAGTTCGCTACCAGTTTGGCTTTCCACCATAAAACTTCACTTTGGTTAAGCTTAGTATGCTGTAGAAGCGAAAAGAAATCTTCCGTAAGAAGACAGTTTTTGACAGCGAAAAGGTAGCGAATTTTTTTTTTCGTTGGTTAGTACGCTATTGAATGAAAAATTTGTTCAATGCAGCCAAGTTCACAACCATGATTGGAGAGTTAAAATGTCAAAATTTCGCTGTCTTTTATATGTCCGTACATTTAATTGGCGTGGAAGTTTAACATTCAACAATAATGTTCAACTAACACATTTAACAAACAGGTTATAGTAAGTATGTGTTAGTGTTGAGTCTACACCAAAATTTCGAGTGTAGAATTAAATGCCTAAAAATTTTCGCTCCTACAGCATACTAAGCTTTAACCAGTAAAAACAAAATTATTGCACTTTTATGCTGGGCTGGTCGGATCGGTCTACTTCCGCAACGACAAAGCAAAACAACAAAAGTTGTAAGATTAGTGTTGCTTGATGTTTTACAAGAAAATTCGCTGGATTATTCTTACATTTTATTTTGGTTAACTTGTTTGCCTCTTCTTTCTGCGGTATTAATTATTTATAAGGAAAAACTTTTGATTGCACATCAGTGTCAGTGGAAGAATGTCTGGCTTGCATAACACAAGGTGACTCTAACCAAACATATACAAGAACATGAGTCTTAAGAGAAGAACTTGACTTAAAGATTATATGCATGGTGATGTATTTTTTTTTTGGGGCTGAATTAAAGGAAACTCCGGCATGATATGAGTAACAGAAAGTTAATGTTAAAGTTAAGCCAAAAAACAAATTTATATAGAGCCGAAGAGAAGGTTTTTTTTTTGTTTTGGTAACTTGTCTAGATGTTGATGAGGCGCCACAAAGTTCGGGCGTGTAACAACCAACAGACAATGATGCAGCAAGCAACAACACCAACAAGTTAGGCATCTGGTACAAAAGATTACAATTTATTATTTTTTTTGTTATTATTTTTCTTAGAAGCAACTGGTAGAAATTTAATTTTCAGTCAACTTTTATGAAAAAAGCATTTTCTTAGGTGCTGTAATGTAAAGATAAATATAAGAGAACTAATAAAATATGAAGGGGCAAAACAAGTTCTAATTGTTACATTGCGTTGGTAGTTAAGCCAATGGATGAGGGAGATAATAAAAAAGCTATTATTTAATCATCAAAATCAGTGACATCATGACATCGGGGACGAACCCATACTCTGTGCTTTGCTCTTTAAGGCGAGTCATTGAACCAAGATATTATAGCAGTAAGCAAACTGACGTTTTGTGTAGCAGTTTGGGAGTTGAGACACTTACCTGAAAAGAGATAAAAAAAAAGAAATATTTAGTCAAGGAATTTTTAATGTGTGCTAAAAAGACGGTTAACATCAAAGAAATCGAAGGAATTGCTTAAAGCTTAAGCTGCTCTGTGAGTGACAGAAGTAGGTGAAGAGAATTCTTAATTATAGACTAGAGTGCATTTATAAAGGATAAAAAAATTAAATGGTAAGACCATTAAACACAGCTTATGGCTTAAGTTGTCATAATTTTCAGGCTTATGAGTTCTGAAAAGAAAGAAAAACAAAGCAAATTTTTATATATCTATCTAGATAATTTATTGTCATATATTTCGCAAATCATCCGACGACTGCATTTTCGCTTAAGAACACCCAATAGAAAAAACTAAAAAAACTGCTAATCCTGCTGAAAGCTGTAACTGCGTATCATGTTTTAAAGCGGCTTAATTAAAAGCGATTTAAACTAAATCAACCTGTTTCGCACAACAACAAAAAAAAAACAACACAACGTAAAATCAAGACATCACTTATTAAAGAACGGGTAAAAATCATAATAAAAGTTAAGTGGAGTCAGTTGGGGGATCTGGAAGACACAAACATAACGTTGCAGTTAACAGAAAGTTGCTGAAACTTTTAAAACTTCTAATTAACAAGTAAAGAATGTTAACAAGTTAATGTTGATGTTAATGATAAGCTTGATGTTAGTTAGAAATTTTAAAAAATTTATATAATTTTTTTTTAATTACATTAATGTTAACTAAATACAAAATTCACAGTAACAGTAACAGCAACGACAACAGTAGCATTAATAGAAACTTTAACAGTTACAGTAACAGCAACATTAATTGTAGCAGTAATGTTGACAGTCAAACGGCAACAGTAACAGCAACGACAACAGTAACATCAATAGTAATTTTAACAGTTACAATAACAGCAACATTAATTGTAACAGTAATGTTGACATTAAAACGGCAACAGTAACAGCAACGACAACAGTAACATTAATAGTAACAGTAATGTTGACAGCAAAACGGTAACGATAACGGTAATACTAACGTAATAGTAACGGTAACGGTAGCAAAAAGTTAGGAATAAAGTATTTAATTTTTTTTAAATTTTATAGCTAGTTTTTTTAAAGATCAAAGTACCAAGGCATGCGTCTTATACATACAAACAACGTTTGGTCTTTGATCTGAAAGGAAAAGGATAGATTATTAGAGTTAGAATTGATTGGAACCATACGTGAATTATCGATTATTAAGATTATTGTGTGAAAATTTGAAGTTAATTGAACTATAATAAAGGGAGATATGGAGTTTTAAGTCTCCACCTCTCCGGTCCGGTTTCATGCTGTCGGTAACTTTTAAACGCGCTTTTCTCACACTTAGCTTTTTCACAGTCGGTGTCTACTAGACCTGAAAAAAAAAACATAAAAAAGTAGTACGGTTGAGAGAGCCCCATTTGGAACGTTTCTTACTCTTTTTCTTCAACTCCAAATGTAATTCGAAATAATATATGTATATTTTTATTTTGTTTTTATATTTTTAATTTAATTTTACTTTTTTTATTTTTATTTCAAGGCAATTAATGTAAATGAAAAATTAAATCAAAAAAATTAATTTAATATTTTAGGAAAAAAGGATTTATTTACTGAAAATTAAGATGTAAAATTCTTATGAGAGATAAAATTAGGCTAGCGATTTTTGTTTCATGACGCAACAAGATTGAATAGTTGAATTGAAAACTGGACTTACTTTAGGCAATAGTACTGTTTGAAAAAAAAATTTGGGACATTTTTTTATATGTTTTCTGAATGTACAACATTTCAAGAGTATTTTGTAAAAATTTCAAGTAAATCGTGCTAAATTAAACTATCAAAGATACAGCCTTTTAAGTGAGCGGACCTCATGCTCGATTTTTGATAAAAGAAAAACTTTAAATCGATTTTCTGGAAAGCAACATTTTTGAAGCCGGTAAACACGATGCCGCAAAATCTACTTGACCGATCGTTTTGAAATTTTTAAAACTATTTCTACACATAAATCAACAGGTAATGCCGATTTTTCCTTTTATTTCCTTTTTTTCCTTTTTTCGTTTTTTCCTTTTTTTCTTTTTTTTCTTTTTCCCTTTTTTTCCTTTTTGTCCTTTTTTCCTTTTTTTTTCTTTTTGTCCTTTTTTCCTTTTTTTTCTTTTTTTCCTTTTTTTTCTTTTTTTCCTTTTTTCCTTTTTTTTTCTTTTTTTCTTTTTTTTTTCTTTTTTTCCTTTTTTCCTTTTTTTCCTTTTTTTCCTATTTTTCCTTTTTTCCTTTTTTTCCTTTTTTCCTTTTTTTCCTTTTTTTCCTTTTTTTCCTTTTTTTCCTTTTTTCCCTTTTTTTCCTTTTTTTTCCTTTTTTTTCCTTTTTTTTCCTTTTTTTTCCTTTTTTTTCCTTTTTTTTCCTTTTTTTTCCTTTTTTTTCCTTTTTTTTCCTTTTTTTTCCTATTTGAAAATAATAAAATAACCTCAATTTTTTAGCGAAAAACGCGTTTTTGACTTCAAAACGCTACCAAAAAAAAAACATTTAAAAACTCTTCGGTTTTACCTCAGGAAACATATTACCTTCTAAACTAATTTTGAATTTTTACCCGATGATCCGCTAACCTCTAATCGTGTTCACCGCAAAACAACTTTTAATCAAGGGCGGAGAATCGCTGCTACGGATTAATTTATCGATAATTTTTATTTTTTTTTTCCAAATATACTTAAGAAATAAATACACCAACACTTTCCAACCAAAGACTTTCTGAAATTCTTACACCAAATTCGAAATCTGCGACAAGCGAATCTACACAGAGTATAAAACAAAAACACAATTTTAGGGTCCACCCTAGTGTCAAAAAAAAACCTTTTAAACTCTAATATAAGATTTGAAATCAGGGACCTTAAATACGGCCAGCACAAACTCAAGAGGACTTACTTAAGAGTATAAAACACAGATATTTTTAGGATCCACCCTAGAGAAAAAATTCTTTGAAATTCTTCTTTTTGAAATTCTAGCATCAGATCCGAAATCAGCGATAAAAACACATTTTTAGGGTCAACCCTAGTGTTAAAAACTTTTTGAATTTCTTACATCAGGTTCAAAATCAGCGACTCCTTAATACTGCCAGCACATATACAAAAAGTATACAACAAAAAACACATTTTAAGGGTCCACCCCAGTGTAAATTTTTTTTGAAATTCTAACATAAGATTCGAAATCAGCGCAACTACAAAGATTTTAAACAAAAAAACACATATTTAGGGTCCACCCTAGTGGCAAACAAATTTTTTGAAATTCTGGCATCAGATTCGAAATCAGCGACCCCTTAATACACATACTCAAAAAGTATAAAATATAAAAACATATTTTTAGGGTCCACCCTCAAGAATTATATATTCAAGATTCCGCCTTGCGCATGTCCGATCTCTTTGTGAGCACGTGCATGTGACGTCAGAAGTGCAAGAGAAAAGAGAGTCAAACCGACTGAAAAAACGTAGAAAAAAATTTTAATAGGGGTATTCGATTTAAAAATCTCCTCATTTTCTTATAAAATCTTGGTTTTGTAAAAGAAATAATTTTAAATAAAAAAACAACGCTTGCACAGAAAAAATATTAATAGTTTTCATTACTACCTTTGATAAAAATTTTATATCTTATTGGGGTGTTGACTTCCGTGTTGACCCCCTTACAAAAATTAGCTATGTTGCTCGAATTATTTCGAGAGCAGTTTGAATGTTTCTTTGTGTGCATTTCGTTTGTTTTCCAATCAGCCAATCAGATTCATTTGCTTAGTTTCATTTGTTGTTTATGTGATATTTTTGTTTGGATGTATTTTCACTTATGACGTAGACCTGCACAGTATATTGCCATTTCTGCGCACTTAAGGCGTGATCTTTTTATATTGTTCTTGGTCCACCCTAGTGTCAAAAAACTTTACACTGTATTACACACATTTGCGTTTTAACGAAATTTCTACGTGTCAGAAAAAACACACAGACAGAGAGAGAGAGAGAGAGAGAGAGAGAGACAGAAAGAGACAGAAAGAGAGTTGCTCACTCGCCTATTCGTATGTTAGTCTGCTCGAAGCTCAATACTCGCACGCACACGCATAGCGCACTCGCCTGCTAATTTTTAGTCTGCTCGATACTCACACGCATGCAAGCACTGGAATCTCACTGTTACGTGACGATTTCTACCAAATGGTGTTCTACTCACACACACAATATGTGTATAGAATAATTTTTCGTCAATTGAGGAAGCGAGATAGAGTGTAATTTTTTGACATAAGCCCTTGCTCAGCAAAATAAATGGTGAAAAAAATTGTTTCCCGTCAATTTAGTCTGACGGGACTCTGAACTTCTTAATGCATTCAAAAGACTCTGTCTAATATGTAAACATTATTTCTAAACAAATTATTTTTTAATAACAGGGTGTGCCGAATAAATTTATTTAATATTTTTTTTTAAACAAGAAATATTGAAATTTATTAATGACATATGAGAGACAATTACGTTTCATGTAGTTTTGACATTTCAATCATTGCAATGTATTTATTAAAAAAAAGATATTATATTTTAAAATTCTTCAAATTATACATATAATTTACTGATATCTATAACACCCTGTAATACGGAGCACAAAACTTAGTTAGTGATTATGCTGCCAACTTATTTTTTACAAAAATCTGAAAAATGTACACAATTTCTCAGATTTTACAGAACTACGGGAATAATAAAATAACTAATATGTCAGTTTTACACATTTGATTTCTTTCTTGATGTTTCATGAAAAATAAACCAAACTAAACGACTGCAACAGCTATACGGATATGATTCAGTGCGCCAGTATTAGTATTATTTCTCCACCTTGCTTGCGTTTCGATTTTGACGAAATTCTTTTTCATTTCCAGAATATTTTTGCCACACAAAATATCGAACGTTTTGTAGGCTTTCTGATTCGGGTTCAACAAAAATATATCCTAGCCTCGAAAAATTTCAATAATTTTTTATTAAAGAAAAATCTTAAAATAATTAATTTGGGACACCCTGTTGTCCAAAAAAATTGTTACAATCCAAACAATTGCATACCTCTTTGTGGGGGTTCTCATTACATTTGTTCGGCCAGGGCTTAAAAACTGTCAAACGGAAAGTACACTGTAAAAAGATAAAAACAATTTTTTATAATCTCGACTATAACTTTTATTTTAGACACTGGCACGTGAATTTTTTTTTCGATCTGGTCTAGTGACCATTCAAGCTCGATTTTCTGCACCGATCTTTTTGAAATTTTGTGGATTCTTTTTTCACATATATGGCAGGTAACGGTGTCGAGTTTTATTTTAACTTTCTAATTTGAACGCATTTTAAAATGACAAAATTTGAGACGCCTGTGAATTGAATTTTTTTAGACGCCTGTGCGTTACCATTATCATTAACGTTAGCATTAACATTAACGTTAACATTAACATTAACATTAACATTAATATTAACATTAACATTAACATTTACATTTACATTTACATTAACATTAACATTAACATTAACATTAACATTAACATTAACATTAACATTAACATTAACATTAACATTAACATTTACATTACCATTAAAATTAACATTAATGTTAACGTTAACATTAACATTAGCATTCGCATTAACATTAACATTGCCAATAAAATTAACATTAACATTAACATTAACGTAGAGAGTTCAAGCCACACTTAACATAGAGTTAGAGTTAGTTTCAGTAAAGCTAGAGTTTCAGTAAAGCTAGAGTTTCAGTAAAGCTAGAGTTTCAGTTAAAGTTAAAATAAAAATTACAGTTTGAGTAAGAGTTTGAGCTAGAGATATAGGTTATTTCAAATTGAATCTTTAAAAATTGTGTTGTATAAACAACACAAGAGTTCTATATAAAATATTGAATTGAAATCCAATAAAAAAATCGTACCGCTAAAGAAAAAAATTGTATAGGTTATCTATCAAATCGATAACATTAAGTTTATTAAAAAAGTTTCTTGTTTAGGTTTTTATTATTCTTTATGTGCTCTGTTTGTGGCGGTCAAACAAAACTTACTACAAAAAACACAGGCAATGCTTAAAATCAGCGTTGGCTAAAGTTAATTTGAAAATGCAGTCAGTTCTTTAGTTCTGCGAAATATTTATTTATAAAAAGTTTTTGCCAAACATGCTACAAATTAAACCATAGACGGCTAAGAATGGGCACAGACGAAGACCACGACAACTACGACGACGACAATGACGATCATGATGAGCTCTGTTAAACCCAAACAAAAATATTCAGCAACTATTTGTGGGCAAAATCCAGAACTAAACTTCATGTGAGTTCAAAAAAAGTTATAAAGTTTCTGCAGAGTGCAACCGCAATGCAACTAAAATTTCTGTTCGCTTATGTTGAAAAGTATTTCATATATTAAAAGTTTAGTAAATAGAACTTTTGAGGAATTGCGAGTTGAAAAAGTTCAAGCAGGCAAAGTATTAGCTGACAAAGGATGCCAAACGCAAGCGGCACACTGCAGCTTATTAAAATATTGATGGTTATTCAAAGTCACCGAATAAAGGAAGCAAAAGCAAAAACAAAAAGAAAAAAAGAAGCCGTTAGTACATTTTCAAATCATAAAAAAGAATAAAAAAAAGCAAGAACTATGAAAAACACCGTTGAAACGAGTGGAAAAAATTCCAACATATGGCAACGATAGTAACGATAGCAACGATTGACAGTGACAAGAAAATGTATTTCAGAAAATGCAAACGTGCAAATGGCAGCAAGAGAGAGTCAATGAGAAAGGGAGGATAGCTACAGGGGCAGCTGTGGGTCATGTTTTAAATTGGCACCATAACATTTAGTTATAGGACAGAGAATTAACTTTGGAATTTATTTTTACAGCTAAACTGTTAAATCTAGGTTTAATTAGATAAAGCAATGTTTCAGCAGATAGTTAAGCTCATACACAGAAATGATGCGACAGGTAAAGTTGAAGGTAGAGTTTATATTTCCAAGTTTACTTTTTTAGTTTCAATATGAATCATAAATATAAAAATTAACGTAACATTAATATTAATAATAATATTAATATAAATATTAATTAACTAATTAATATTCCATTTACATTAACAGTTATATTAACAGCTATATTGACATTTATATTAATACTGACATTAAAATTAATATTAACATTCAAATAAACACTAAATTATTAAAATTATTATATATTTATTCACAATTAAATAAAATACAATATCAAAATTAACTAAGCTATAGCGACAAAGACCTTAGCTCTTGGAAAGAAAGAAAAAGATCAGGCAAGTATATGTAGGGGAGTGTCTACGGTTTTGGGACACCCTTCATATTTTTGACAGAAAGCAAATACCGTGGATTGTAGTTTGACAGTTCCCAATCATTTTGCTAATACACTCACTTGTTTGCTTGCTGTGAGCGTTAAAAAAAAATCGAAAAAAATAACTTTTGAATTTTTTGAGAATGCGATAGATGGAAGTGAATTAATTTAAAAAGAAGTATTATGCATAATATATGCAGTATTTTCATTGCATTTTATGATGGAACATAAATTTTTCTCACTTTCGAAATGGCTACCATTTCCAGTTGTAGGACACCTTATGTAGCCGGTTGTGGGACAACTTGCTTTTTGCATTTAAAGTATGCGTTTGACTTACTAACTGTCAAATATCATCTTTTTTATCAACACGTCATAATAAAATTATCTTTTCTTGCATTTTTAGCCCCAGAAAAGTCAGCCGAATTGTTATTTGATGCGCTTGTTAAAGCCATTAAGAAACATTTAGTCGAAAATAAGACCATTAGAGTGACTGCTCGGACCTATGGACCATTTTGCTAATATTTTGCTAATACCGAGGTGAATACAATCATTTGTTTGCTTGCTGTGAGCATTGAAAATAATATCTAAAAAAATTTACTTTTGAATATTTTGAGAATGCGATAGATTGAAGTGAATTAATTTAAAAAGAAGTATTATGCATAATATATGCAGTATTTACATTGTATTTTGTGATGAAACAACAACTTGCAACACTTATGGTGCATTTCGACAAACTATCGAACACCAATGAACATTGAAATAAATAAAGAAGCAACTAAAACAGATGGCAACCTTGATAAAGTTGATGGCGGTGATCTATAAATAGCCTATTGCTTTGAAATGTCATATGATTAGCAGCCATACAACTTAAAAGAATGAATTCCAAAATCTGCGCACTCATATACTAGTTTAAACAGTGAGTTGATCACAGCTTAATCACTCAAAGACTACTGAAGAGGAAAATGTAGCGATTTCCGAAACAGACTGTCTAGTCAGCTAAGTGATTGAATCTATACAGAGTTGTTGTTGTTGTTGTTGTTGTTGTTGCCTTCTTAAAAACTTACTTGATCTAAAGCTCACAATTTAACTCATGTAATAATTTCATAGATCATAAAAACTAATTAACAACAACTTTTCTCACTTTCGAAATGGCTACCATTTCCAGTTGTGGGAGACCTCATGTAGCCGGTTGTGGGACATCTTGGTTTTGCCTTTAAAGTTTGCGTTTGACTTACAAACTGTCAAATATCATGTTTTTTGTCAACACATTATATTAAAATGATGTTTTTTTGCCCTTTAGCCCAGAAAAGTCAGCCGAATTGTAATTTAATGCACTTGTTAAAGCCATTAAAGAACACTTAGTCGAGAATAAGGCCATTATAGTGACTGCTCGGACCTATGGACCAACGCCTGATAAGCAGAAGGCAACGCGACAAGCCAAACCGTCGGTCAAGCGCACTAAGTCGAAGAAGTCTCTACCATCTGATAATGTAGACTTCTACTTCATCTGTTTGGAAATTCTGCCATCGAATTTGACTGGAGTAAACTCAGTCAAATGCAATGAGTCGGCCTTTGTAGTCTAGTGGAGTGTGCGCTAGACTGTCAACCCATAGGACCCTGGTTCGAATCCGGGCTCGGGCATGGTTCTTTTCTCTCTATTTGTTCTTTCCTACATTTAGGAATTATGGAAAACTAAAAAAAATCTACAACTAAATTGTGAAATTAAAAGGACAGGAACAACTAAGGGCTGGAAATGCTTGCCGAGGTTAAGGCATAACACTAGCCTCGGTTAGAAGCAATTAAAATTGTCTTTCACGTTTGTTTCGCCTAATTAATAATTCACGTATGGTTTTCAATCAACTTTTCTAAATAAACTATCACTTTCCTTTCAGGTCAAAGACCAAACGAACAATTTTATGAAAGGTTAAATTTATGGCAAAAAAAAAGGTGTACCCGGTTGTGGGACACCTAAAAAAATTCACTAAAAATGGGAAAATATGAAAAAAACCACAAAAAATACGAAAAATAAGAAAATTAATTCAATTTATAGGCTTTTAATGTAACAAAAAAAACAATAGAAAATGGCACTTCGTTCTAATTTTTTTTTTAAAAAGATCAAAGAACCGAGGCATGCGCTTTATTTGAATAAGTTGTATACAAATAGTGCGTAATAAAAAAAATAAGTTGTATAATAAATTTGTTTTTCCTCATATTTTCCAATTTTAAGTGGATTTTTCTAGGTGTCAACCGGGTACACCTTTTTTGGCCAAAAATTTAACCTTTCATAAAATTGTTCGAACAATTTTTTTGGTTGACTAAATCAACATAGTTACTTCAGCAAAAATTTAGCTGATTTAATAAGGTTTCCACAGCTATGCATATGTCCACATATTATATACACTTGATAAAAAGTTATGAGCCAAAAACATAATGTGTCCCATAACCGGAGACACTCCTCTTCATAAAGATTTTAAATTTTAAAATAGAAGTTTAATTTACAAACAAATTTTATTAATTGCAATAAGATCAGCTAGTGATTTTTTCCCTTTCATATTCAAAAACTTTGTTGTTGTTTCTTTGGAAAGATTCGTTAGAACGATTAATTGTTCTAACTTTGACCTTAAGCTCAATAAACGATTTTAAACTATCAAACAACTAGAATTTGTATTTAAAATCAAGTATGATTTAAACTATCAAACATTTAATATTTGTATTTAAATCATATAAAGTCAACATAATTTTATTAATATTTTAATATTTCCTTGGTTCATGTTTTAAAAGACTTCAACAAGATTTGGATTACATAGTTCTCAACGGATGTAAGTAATAGCTTCGCAAGAGTAGAGTAAGTGGTGCACTGTTAAATAATTTGAGTTGCAAAAGTGGCATGTAGGAAGACTGTTCCGAACAACGGCCGTACAAGGCCTAAATTAAGTTGTACGGTCGCTGTACGCTCGTTGCATGCCACCAAATTTTTCAAAGCTCTTATTAAATAATTTGAGTTGCAAAGGTGGCATGTAGGAAGACTGTTCCGCTCAATTAAATGGTTATGGGGTAATCTTGTGTGCCCAAGTCGAAAGTGAGTATAAATGACTACCCGAGAAAAAATATTAGCGGTCGTACAAGGGTCGAACAAGGGTCGAACATGGCCAAAAAATAATCAAAAAGCCTAGCGGCCGAAAATTGCGTCGAACAACGGCCATACAAGGCCTAAATTAAGTTGTACGGTCGCTGTACGCTCGTCGCATGCCACCAAATTTTTCAAAGCTCTGATTCAACAGCAAAAGCTTGCCCAACAACACAGCAAGCTTTATTCGGCGATAGTGATGTCAATATTATCGCTACTTGTGTGTGGCGTTAGTGTTTGAAGTTATTTAAAAAAAGCTGCTCATTTTCATTGTAGAATAATCACTGTTCGAACGATTTACGGTCGCGGTACGCCCGTTGTAAAGAAAAAGAATTAAAATTAGGCCTTGTCCGGCCACTGTTTGGCCTTAGGTAAAACAGTTTTTATTTTACTCGGGATTGTCACTGGAAAGAGGGGCGTGTTTTGGATAATGGTGATCGTATTCAGTCCATTGTTGTCATTGAAAGCATTCTTGATTTTATTTTGATATCCTTTTTGTTTATTGAGTTGACGAGCTTTAAAGGTGATCTGGTTGCGAGTTTTGTTGCAGAGTCGGCTGGAGTTTTATCTAGTCATATCACGTGTTTTGAAATTCATTGAAGTTTGATTTGGTGATGTCTATTAATGATTATGTTTCTTACATTATCGATTGTGATATCTGTGTTGTTGACATTTCTTATTGCTAGAAGTGTTGAGAGAGAACCGGGCATATCAAGTGTTTTTGTCTGCTAGATTTGACTATGAGACATGCTCATGCAGCGCTAAACACAGATGCGTAAGTAGGAAATATCACTACAATTTTGATTGATGATTCGTCTACTATACTGTCTTTACATTTTGAAAAAGTAATAGCTAAAGTCAATACAGTTGAGAGCAGTAGATTGAAGTTTTGATAGAATTACAAATATTATTACTTTGTTATTACATTTGTTTTAATGTAACAATGCCTTAAAGTTAGGAAATCTTATAAAGAAATCTTATCTTCAACGAAACTGGCAAAATTTATACCGGCTCCGGCTAGAAATTAATTCTTAAAATGTTTACTCTTGACAATTAAATGTACCAGCAAGCTCATTCATCATCAGTTGACATGACAAAAACAAGTGCTGAAAAAAACTCCACCAAGCAGAAAGACACAAATTTTAATTTTAACAATAGACGCCACCCATTCATCATTATTTTTTTTAAATTCCAACATTTTTTCGTGGGTCTAAATTTGTATCTTTTGTAATGAAATCAAATTAAATTCTTATTAAAGTGCAACAATTTTTTGTTTAGACTTTGATTTGTTGGTTTTTAATAGAAAAACGATGACAGCATCAAAAGATCTGAACAAATGATGATGCTGCTGTAAGCAACTATAGCTGTGTGAAGGCAGCAGAATCATGAAGACATAAAAGAATGAGCAAATAAAAAGTTGCTGGACAAAATGAAAACATCAGCGAATAAATTAAAGTCTCATAATAAAGACAGCAGGTCAAGTTGGCTATTTGTTTTGTTTAATATTTATACTTTGGATGGCTGATTTTACTTTGTTTAAAATGCGAATTAGTTCTAATGCGAAATTAAATTTTTTTTGTTTAAAAAAAATTTAAAACATTACAAAATTTCATGCTTTATTTATGCAAAGCATAATTTTAATTGTTACTATAAATTAGCAGAAAAGAAGACATTTATCGCATTTTCGTAAAAGATGCCGAACGAACGCATTGGTAACAAGTTTATGCTTGAGTAAGTTGTTGGCTACAGTGTTTCTTGAGTGAGTTCCGTAAAAAAAAACCAAAACAATATAAAAAACACTTCCTGCATAGTTGCTATAAATTTTAATGGTGGAGGTAAAAAATTTAATGTTCTTTTGCAAGAAACATTCGTGACATAAAAAATTCTAAAAAAAATCGAGATTACTTTTATACCTTAGCACATGATTGCCAAGACATACAGTTGAGTAGTTATTTCTTTATTATGCGACGACACGTTGGTTTCAGCTTGGGTAAACCACACACAATTGAGGTAATAAATTTTGAAATAGATCAATCACAAGAGAATCGTAAGATTACATAAAATTAGGTCATATAAAAGAAGTTAACAATGGTAATAAACCTCAATAACAGAGTAGTTGAATCAAACTGACTGACTTGATGAAAGTGATTAAAACCGTGATTAAAACCGTAGCTTAAAATAATTAGGAAATTGGAGATATGTCCTTATCGTATCTGGCATAACTATTTATCATGCTTAAAAGTAAAACTTTTTGTTAAATAATTTTGAAAGTTTAGAAATACATATCCTGTTCTTCTTTGTATTTTGTTTTTAATACTTTTGGCTGTAGAAACCAAACTTATAGATTTTTGTAGTCAATGGTTTAACATTTTTTTTATCTATACTTTAATATCTTTTAATTAAGAAAATATTTTGATACAAAAACATATACAGCAATTTAAGCAACTGTTCATAAAATGTTATATTGGAGGTAGATCCGCTTAGACAATGCATGTCAAACGAAATAAAAAACAATTCTTCTTTTATTTTGGAGCACAACACTGTATTTATATCTATCTAACTTTTCGCCTTGCTCGAGGCTCATCTGCTTTTTTTTTGTGCTGTGCTAGCTGAGAATAGTAGAAAACAATATGAAGTTTATTGAAACTCTCGCAAAATAAACGCTTGAAAATAAAACGATTAAGAAATGCGTGGCATCTATGATGATTTCTTAAAAAACTTAGTACTTTATACATACTTAGAAAAGGTCGTAAAGTATATTTCATCCTCCTAACCACAGTGGGCGTGACACCTCCCATACAACCCAAAATTTCGATATCGAATATCTTTGGAGTTATAAGCCGCTTAGCCTCGAAATTCGATATCCGACCACAATTTACACGCTCCGTTTCACTGATAACATTTATAGGGCATTAAACAAGGGGGCGTGGCACCTCCCATACAACCCAAATTTGCGATATCGAATAGCTTTGGAGTTATAGGCCGCACAGCCTCGAAATTCGATATCCGACCACAATTTACACGTTCCGTTTTACTGATAACATTTTATGGGCGTTAAACAAGGGGTAGTGGCACCTCCCATATAATCCAAATTCGCGATATCGCATAGCTTTGGAGTTATAGGGCGCACAGCCTCGAAATTCGTTGTTGTTTTTCTTGTGGAAAAAATTCGGTAGAGCAATTAATTGTTCTGACCTGACCTAAAGCTCAATAAACGATTTTAAACTATCAAACAACTAGAATTTGTATTTTAAATCAAGAATGATTTAAGCTATCAAACATTTAGAATTTGTGTTTAAATCATAGAAAATTGACATAATAATAAATAATAAGGTCATATAGAAAACTTTCAATTAAAATCATTTCTAGCTAAGCCAAACGCGGCCGAACAAGGCCTAGTTTTAAATATTTTTCTCGGCCTTACAAGGGTCGTTTGCAGTAGCCCGTTTTGAAATAATTTCGGCTGCACAACGGGCGTACAGTGACCGTATATCGGCCGAACGGTGATTATTTGACAATGAAAAAACCAGCTTCTTTTTAACTAATATCATACACAAAAAAATTATTGCGCCACACACAAGTGGCTATACTATCAACATCGCCATCGCCCACAATTTGCAATTGAATAAGAGCTTTGAAAAATTTGGTGGCATATAGCGGCCGTACAACTTAATTTAGGCCTTGTACGGCCATTGTTCGATCCAAATTTTAACTGCTAGGCTTTTTAGATTATTATTAGATCATGTTCGGCCCTTGTTCGACCCATGTTCGACCGCTGTTCGCCCACTTATAATTTAACTCGAGTAAGAATTAATTGTGAAATTCCGAAAAGGTGACTCAAAATTTAAAAAAGATTAATTTAAATAAAGATGATTTAAAATTCACAAAAGATCAATTGAAATTGTGAGAAGATAATTCGAAATTCAGATAAGATTAATTTAAATTCAGAAAAGATCAATTGAAATTCAAAATAAATCAACTGAAGTTCAGAATAGCTCAATTGAAATTTATTTATATATTTATTCATTAATGTCTTTGGATACAATATCCTTACAGACTACTTCAAACTAATAACAAATAAAAACAAAATATATGTACCTACTTAATTAGTATAGAATTAACAAAATAAAATAAAAAAAAAACATCTTTAGATGCGAAAGCAGCAATTTATTTTAAATTGAGAATATATCAAGAAAATTTCAGCAAAGGTCAATTCGGTCAAAAGTTGTCTAGTGCGCTACAACAGCACGGCAAACACATTCTTAACACTCCATGCGTTTTTTAGTTATCGTTGCTTTAATTACAATAAGTCCGATAATTTCTACATTAAATTTGGTTTTAGAAGCTTTATAGGATCTGGCAACACCGGCAGGATAACAGCCGATCAGGTGGAAGTATTATCTTTTTTTGTACAAAGTATGTTGCTTATATTGCTCAAGTATTTTGCTAATACCTCGATTAAATTAAATAAAATCGTTGCAAACGTAAATGTAAGATCTGAATTTACATGTGTTTTATTGAAAAAATATCGAGTTCAGCAAATATTTCCAGTTATTTTTATAAAATTTTCATTATAAAATGGGGTCTTACATGACCCATCAGTTTTAAGTAAAACTTTTTGCGATATTTTTTCACACAATCGCAATTTTGTATCTTGCGATCTTTCTTGTAAAGAAAACTAAAATTTCAGTATCAATCTGTAATATTTATGCATAAGTTTTCAACATTTGAAATTAATCATTAAAAATGAGAAAATCAATCATTTAAAATTAATTATGTCATCTTTCCAAAACCGTTTTAAAATCGAAAATCGGTTGAAAAATTGCTAAGTTGCTGATTGCGTAATGTATCAAGTACCAAAAAATCGGGTTTTTAATGGTAACATCAAATTTTGGGGGTACATTAACCCTCCGTTACATGACTTTTTCTCCCGGTGCATTAAAATGTGTTGTGCTATTATCTGTGATTGGAGTGGTTTAGAGAATGTATAAACGAAATTTGGATACTCTGCAATGTATAGGAACGAAGTTACGCAACATTGCATATATGCAATTTCATGCAGGAAAGCAATA
Organism: Dichetophora obliterata; assembly: GCA_963920525.1. Classification (NCBI taxonomy): domain Eukaryota; kingdom Metazoa; phylum Arthropoda; class Insecta; order Diptera; family Sciomyzidae; genus Dichetophora; species Dichetophora obliterata. The sequence goes on from OY986438.1 coordinate 193,548,704, forward strand.
AAATTACTGTATGATAGTTTAAATATTACTTTTTATTTTACATGTTCGATATGAAATTATAAGCTTTTAATAACTTGAAGTAAGCGATAATTTCAAATATTTTATATATTCAATAAAAATAAAGAATTAAAATGCACCTTTACTATAACTAAGATAATTTTAAACACAGGATAGTAAAAAAATATATATAAAATATCACACTGATCTGTAAGGATTTTTGTTTCTAAAATTGAAGCTCATTGCAATTTATTAGATACAAAAATTATTCATTATGAAATCGTTTCTAATCGTTTCTAATCATAGGGCAATTTCTAACTTGATTAAAACATAGTCTATTCTAACATTTTGAACAGCAACATAAGTGTATCCATTGCACCCTGGTAATTGGCATGTAAAAATCTTGTTGTCCCATTGTAAGCAGTGATTAAAATAGTCTAACCGAACTACTGTTTGAGGCTGTGAGAAACTTCTATGATGTTTCCTTTTTTATTCAAGGTTTTTTAATAATTCGGAAGGTCTTCCACGTCTTTTCTACTTTGCAAAGACTTTCTGCCACTTGCAAACGAAAATTGGCCAATGTTATGTTTCCATGATTACCGCTTTGTTGTTCTGAACGCTTGTACAATAGCCATGCATTTACTAATGTGGTTCCATCAAATGATAAAAAATTATCATAAACCACTGTTTTGGAAGTATTTTTATCTCGTAGCGTCAATAAATAAGTCTAACAAATCGACTCCACCATTAATTTGTCGTATTGCGATACAATATTCGGCCACTCAATAGATATGTTTTTACAAAATTAGTTGTCAAGTCGTTCAAATATGATCTCAGGACTTTTACGACAATAGTTTGACATCAAATTAACAACTTTATTACCTCTCTATGAAACCAAAGATACTTCAAAATCATTCTGGGAGGCTGCATATTGCACAGACACTCCTCGAGATTTCTTCATTAATATTGTAACACTCGGTAGTTTTGAGTTCGGAAATCTATTCCGACGAGTGTACCTATAAAAATAAAACATTACTAAATTACAATATTAAAGATCCCGAGTTTTTATCTAACACTTGTTTCATTTTTCTACATACCCTTTCGTCAGTTTCACCACGCGCAGAGCTTTTTTTTCATCGAAGTCTATAAACAAAGCTACTCCTCTGTCGAGAGGTGATGTTTTTGATTGAAGAGACTCTAGTGTTAAGGGAATATGTTTAAACATTTGCATTTTGACATTTTTTAATACGAAAAAAAAATATTTAAAAATTACACTAAAATTACCTAAAAAACCGAAAAATGCGCTAAAAATTAAAAATGTCCTAAAATGACAATAAAATAACTTAAAAATCTCTAAAATGACCAAAAAATGTCCTGAATTTAGTAAAACTGACCTGAAAACTAGAAACGATGAAAATTACGAAAAAATGTCCTAAAAACTTTTCATATTTGGAATTTAGGAAACATAAAAGGACGTTTTAAATAAGCAGGAAATGTCTTAAAAGCAGCAGAAGAAAGATGACATGCCATCGAAATCTTAGCCCTGGCCATTACCATTACTGGTACAATTATAATCTGAACTTCAATTGATATTTTCAAACTTCAATTGATATTTTCCGAATTTCAATTCGCTTTTTTGTTATGAATTTCCATTGATCTTTTCTGAATTTCAATTGGAATATTCTGAAATGCAAATGAAATTGCTGATTTTCAATTGATCTATTCTGAATTACAATTGGAATTGGTGTAAAAACTAATTTACTTTTTATCCATTTTCCCTCGCTCGCTGATTTTTCAGCATATCTTACGTGTTATTTTTGAATTTGTTTGTTTGCCTGACTATAATTTGTGCACCATAAAACACTTTTATGCTCATAAAAACACGTTACTTTTTATTGTTATTATTTAAATTTTTATCCCCAACCAGTCCATCAATCTTTTAAACATTACTGAGGATGTAAAGGAAAAAACTTTTCATTTTCCAACAGCACAAAAACAAGTCATCAGCTTAACAACCATTTTAGCCATAATGGAAACAATACATTTCCATAAACTGTCAAACTGCTTTATTTCAATTTTGTATCCATAAAATAATAAAAAAGAAATATCGATCAATAACTACTATATATATATATATAAATATATAGCTATGTATTTTTCTGAATGTTTCGTATTCTTTGCACCTAAAATAAAAATTGAAAATTTAAATTTGAATTTATAGGCTTTTCCTTTTATATGGCAGCCATCAACCTTTCAGCAAGCTTGGCCATAAATAGCAATATTTGTGTTGAACCCACAGGGCAAAAAACAATCTTTCAATACAGTTGTTGCTATTTTTGTTGTTATTGTCATACATCGAACTTGATATTTTATTTTGAAAATGTGAATTTTTATGTGTTTGCTTAGAGTTTTTTTTTAGTTTCTTTTGTCCTTTTCTCTCTAGACGTTTATGGCTCGTTGCCACTCTTAATATTTTATAGTAGCAAGATATCTTCTAGTTTTATAGCACATTCCAGTCAACATAGAATCAGATAAAGATACTTCAAGATGAAAATTTTCAAAGTCAGTGCCAGGGAATGCAGCAAAATAAATAATAAATGTTGAAGAAAACTTGCTTTTCTTCGCCCTAATATTTGAAAACATTGCCTTGGTTTTCGACACCACTGTAGCTACTGATTATAAACATTTTGCTTGTCTTAACAGCGTTGATTGATGCAACAACGCCACTTCGTGGCTTCCTAATTAATGTGTAGCTTTCGGGTGAAGCGTGTAGATTGATTTCTAAGTTATTTCAAGTCTTTATGGCCAACAAACCACAGCCATGACCGCGAAGGAATATTATTGATTACAAGCGCTTTTAAGCAGCCAGCGCACTTTGGCAGCTGTAGATGAAAAACTGCAGCGCATCAAGAGTCAAAAGCAAGAAAAATAATACAAACTGCATGCTGCTGAAAGTGTTTACATTTTCTTTTAATTGGTTTTTTATTTAAATTTAAAAAAAAGGTAGAAACTATGAATTTACATAATTAATGAAAACGCGAAATGGATTTGGCTTCAGCGCTTGCTGCTGAACTACTTTTTAATACATTTTTTTCAGTTAGCGTTTAATAATTTTCATAATAATAATGATTTTGCTTAACTTACAGTAAACGGAACTAATTTGAGCTTTATTTTGTTGCACATCAGTTAGCACAATCATAAGAGTTAATTAATAGCAAAATTTGAAACGCAGTTGAGTTGCATCAGCATACTTCTTTTGTAAAGTAATTTTTATTTTTAAACGTCAACTTTTAAAAAAAAAATAGTTTTGTTTAAGCTGTTTTTTCCGTCATTAATTTTTTACACATGTACCTTATCTTAGTCTCATTTAAAATCTTTTTAAATAATAAAAAAATCTGCTTTACTTAATTAATAGTTTTACGAGTCAAGTTTGTCTTGGAATGGTCTTAAAAACGAAAAATCTTTTCAAGTACAAAAATTATTTAACATTTTTTGTTAATTATTTTTTCACTTTCAAGTGTTTTTCTATAGAAATAAAACAATATATTACTTACTTTAAAATCTCTTCTGTTTGTTTTTTAATAAAGAATTATTTTAAAATACTTTTGGTATTAAATAAAATATTAACTTGTACTAAAAAATGCTCCTTGAATATACTTTTCTTATTCTTGAAATAATAACGCAGCTCTAAAAAAAAAACAAATTAACTTTCATGTTGGTTTGTGCTACCTTGAGAATTAATTAACAGGCGAATCTGGATATAGTGAACAAATTTTTCACATTTTTTTTCGCATTTTCGATTGTTTGCATTTTCTAGATAAAAATTTTTTTCAAAAAATTGGTTTTTTTTTCTTAAAACTTTTTTAGTAATTAATTTTTTTGCGCACTTTTTTAATCTTATTTTTTGAAATGTCAGTTACTATTTTGTTCACTATCGGTTGTTCACTGTCCGAGTAAAAACCTACACTATTTCGTTAAATTAACTTTAATGTTGGTTTGTGCTACCTTGATAATTAATTTACAGGCGAATCTGGATATAGTGAACAAATTTTTCACATTTTTATCGCATTTTCGATTGTTCGCATTTTCGAGATAAAATTTTTTTCTCATTGTTGGTTTGTGCTAGTGAACAAATTTTTCACATTTTTATTCGCAATTTCGATTGTTCGCATTTTCGAGGTAAAATTTTTTTTCAAAAAATTGATTTTTTTTCTCATTGTTGGTTTGTGCTACCTTGAGAATTAATTAACAGCCGAATCTGGATATAGTGAACAAATTTTTCACATTTTTATTCGCATTTTCGAGATAAATTTTTTTAAAAAAATTGATTTTTTTTTTGTCTTAAAACCTTTAGTAATTATTTTTTTTTGCGTACTTTTTTAATCTTATTTTTTGAAATGTAAGTTACTATTTTGTTCACTAGCGGTTGTTCACTGTCCGTGTAAGAGAAACGTTAACTATTTCGGGAGTTTGTTATATCCAGATCTGTCTGTATTACAACGTTTTCAATTGTAATTCAGGAAAGATCAATTAAAATTCCGAAAAACCATTTAAAATTTGGAAACAATCAATAGAATTTGAATTCAATCTTTTATTTGAAATTTTGAGCTGATCAATTTAAATGCATAAGGGCGCGTTTATAGTGGTGACTTGTTGCTTTGCCGAGCCGAGCTTAAAGCGCGTCAAGCTTAAAGCAGCTGATAGTGCGTATAGTGCGCGCTTACCGCCGCCGACTTGTTGCATATAATTTTTGACTACTTTGGGTTTGTTTGGATATATTAAGTTTTTTTTTGTTTATTTTTGCAATCGAAGCATCAAAAATGTCACGTTGTTTCATGTATGCTTTTTGCTTTCCTCAAACCAGCGGACAACAAGAAAAAAGACAAAAATGCGAAAAAAACTATGCTGGAACGCACTTTAAGCCAATGCAAGTCGCTTTAAGTCACTCTAAGTCGCTGACGTGTTTCAGCTTTTTTTTTTTGACTATTTTGTGTTTATTTGTATATAATACGATTTTTTTAATACTTTTATTCTTGCAATCAAAGTATCAAACAAGTCACGTGATTTCGAGTGTGCTACTTGCTTTCCTCAAACCAGCGGACAACAAGTAACGAGACAAAAATGGGAAAAAATATGCTAAAACGCACTTTAAGCCACTGTAAGTCGCTTTAAGTCACTTGCTGTCCCAGCTTGTTTCGACTTTTTTTCAATTGTTTTGTGCTGTTTTTTGTTGCCTTTTTGCTGCGTTTTTATTTCGAATTATTTTTTAGACAGAATAGGAAAAATAAGAACATAAAAAATAGTGGGAAAATAAGTTAATTGACTGAATTAGCGACTTATAGGAAGGCTTCCTAAACATTTACCCGAATGCGGACCTTACATGGTCAATCATTGGACATCAATCATTTATAAGTGCAAGTAAATATTTGTTTGTATGCATTGAACAGACTCGGACTTGATGGCTTTTTTGACCAGCATCAAATTATTTTGATATTTTGCATGCACATATAACAGATTTATGTCAAATTATTGATTTTTGCACAACAAATGAAAAAATGGAGAAGAAAACAAAAATTACCGATCGCTTATTTTAATTTCTGCATCCAATTGCTTTTGATCTTTTGATTGCTTTTGATCCAATTGGTTTTGAAAAAAACGAATATAAAAGTCGCAGTAACAAAAACAACAACACAAATTTATGTATGTATTTTATTGGACTTTTCCTTGTTGATATACTTTTTTTATGGGTTTTAATGAAAATAATAAATAAGCATCGTGTATAAAATACAACTTAACACATCTAAACTGTGCGAGCGAGCGAGAAAGCAACAATTGAATACCAGCGAACCAGTCGCTTTAAGCTGCTTGTTCGGCTGGCACTATACGCATTTTGAGCTTATTTCATATGATTGTATGTGCAGCGTTTTTCCGCTTTCTCTCTCAGTTCGACTCGACAAAGCAACAAGTCGTCACTATAAACCCGCCTCAACAGATCAATTAAAATTCAGAAAAGATCAATTGAATTTCAGAAATTTCATTTGAAATTAAAAAAAATATCAATTGAAATTAACAAAAGATTAATTGAAATTTTTTTATTACATTTTAAATTTAGAATAGAATAATTGAGATTCAGATTAGATCGTTCAAATTAGAAGTTCAAAACCGTGCGAGCGATCGAGAAAGCAACAATCGGCACTCTGAATACCAGCGAACAAGTCGCTTTAAGCTGCTGGTTCGGCTGGCACTATACGCACTTTGAGCTTATTTCATATGATCGTATGTGCAGCATTTTTCAGCTTTTCCTCTCGGTTCGACTCGGCAAAGCAACAAGTCGCCACTAAAAACGTGCAAATCAATTAAAATTCAGAAAAGATCAATTGAATTTCAGAAATTCCATTTGAAATTCAAAAAAGGTCAATTGAAATTCACAAAAGATAAATTGAAATTTTGCATTTAATTTTAAATTAAGAATAGAATAATTGAGATTCAGATTTGATCGATGTAAGTTCGAAACCATGCGAGCGATCGAGAAAGCAAAAATCGGCACGCTGAATAACGACGAACAAGTCGCTTTAAGCTGCTTGTTCGGCTGGCACTTTACGCACTTTAAGCTTATTTAAAATAAAATTATAGGAAATTCAGAAACGATCGATTGAAATTCAGAACAAAGGCACGATAGTTAATTTTATTTAAAAATACTAATCTTATTTGCAGACATTTTATAAATATTTACAAAATATTGAGAACGCGTAAGAGCATATTATTCGAAGTTTTGCATAGAAAGTTGTACGAATTTTTCATAAGGCGCAAAAAGAAATTAAACAAATTTTAGTTTTCAAGTAGAAAAGGGCTCAAGAAATGCGAAATTGTTCTTTTTAATATTAAAAATTAAAAAAAAGTTGAAGGAAGAAGTATTACAAGTGATTTTTTTTATTATATTTCTAAAGGCGCGCACAAATGAAGATCAATAAATAGACTCATCTAATTTCCATATATTTGATTAATTTCACTAATAAATCTAAATATTTGGCGCAAACCACCAATTAAATGTACCTTCAAAATTTGTGGTTATCCATTGGAGTCCTTAGATAGTTTCAATGATCTTGGAGTTACAATGGATCCTAAACTACGCTTTAATATTCATGTAAATAAAATAATAAATAGAGCTAATAGTACTTTAGGATTTATTAAACGTTGGTCAAAAGAGTTTAATGATCCTTTCATAACGAAAACCTTATTCACTTCCCTAGTGCGGCCTATCTTAGAATACGCTTCAGTTGTTTGGTGCCCACGATACGGTTGTTACATAGACGACATTGAATCAGTGCAGAAACAATTTCTTTTGTTTTGCTTAAGCTATCTTTATTGTAATACTGATTTTCACTTACCACCTTATGAATATCGGTTACAACTCTTAAATCTTCCTTCTTTAAAAAATCGGAGAATTATGATAAATGCTTGTTGGATTTTAAAACTTTTACATGGCTATGTAAACAGTCCATATTTATTGAGTAAAATATATTTTAATATTCCTCTTCGTCCTAGAAGATCTTTTGAGTTACTCCACATGAACTTTTGTAGAACTAATTATTTGCAAAATGAACCTCTTAGAAGCGCTTGCGGTGATTTTAATTTTGTATCTGATGTTATATCCTTAAGTGAATCCATGGACTCAATCAAACATAAAATTATAGATTACCTGCAGTACCGTCGTTGATTATGCAAAGTTCTTTCAAACATATATCTGATGCATCTGGTGATTTGTAAACACATTAATATAACAATCTAAATGGATAAATGGACCTAAGCGTAAAATGGAAAATTTTGGTGAATAATACATCTAAATAATCTGAATGGACCTAAACCTGGGATCTTCAATTGCCTCATATCTTCAAGATGGTTGTGACAACATTTGTTGACGGTACCGTGGTGTCTTGGTGTCTTTTTACCTCTTGAAACACTACGTTAGATCGATTTGTAATATATTAATATGAGTGGCCGATAAGACCTAGTTTGTCTTGGTGCCTGCGTTCGCAACTGGTTTTCTTTATTTTATGAAAATTGGTTTGGTGAAGTTGACCTAGTTTGTCGAGTAACCACCCTGTCAAGCCAGGATTTCACCGGCTTCAGGGAGACAGAACGATATATATTATATATATACCTATTGGAGTGGTGTTTTATTGGGTATGAGACCTTGTTTGTCACACGACTCCGCCGTATACAAAAATTGTTGCTAACTTGACCTTGTTTGTCTTGAAAACGCAACCCTGCTATGCTGTCTGATTTTATCGATTTTGACTTAACTTTTTTCTATTATTTTTTATACTTTAATAAAATTATATACTTTAAGCAATTTACTAAAACTTTTTAGTTTGTTAATAATACATTATTTCATTCAAAATCATACTTTATATTTTTAAATTGTATTAAATATCTTATTTTATAATTTTAAATTTGCTATAAAACCTGTTAAGGTTTAGCAATCAAGTAAATAAATAAAAAATTTTAGAGAAAACTAATTTCAGTGTCTTCTAAGAAAACTTTTTCTAAGAAGATTTGGAGAAAAGTCGTAATATTGTTCGAGTCATCGATGTTCTTAAAGGCTTTAAGCCAACAAATTGCATTAACAAGTCTTGTAAGGGTTGCATCAGCTTAAATAAGTTTTTCCTTATTAGAGATAAATAAAAATCATCTTCTAAATTTGATAAAACAAAAGCGATTAAATGGCTTAGACACAATATCGGTTGAATATGACAATGCAAATTCAATTCAATAATTTGAAATCATAGAACAATTTGCACCTTTAAAGCACAAAAATGCGCATTCTACCGAATAATTTTAAATATCGCAACGCTTAAAACATTCCGAGTAAAAAATAATCGGGCGAACAGCGATCGAACATGGGCCGGACGGCCGTACATGTGTCAAACATGGAATAAAAATAATCCAAAAAGACTAGCGGTCAAAATTTGGATGGAACAATGGCCGTAAAAGGCTTAAATTAAGTTGTACGGCCGCTGTATGTCCTTTTCAAAGGCATACCAAATTTTTCAAAGCTCTTATTCAATATCAAATGCATGCGTAGCAACAAAAGCAAGCCTCTGTTGTCGATGCCGATGTTGATAGTATCGCTGCTTGTGTGTGGCGCAACAAATTTTTTTTGTGTATGATAGTAGTTAAAAAAACTGCTTTTTTCATTGTAGAAAAATCACCGTTCGGCTGATATACGGTAACTGTACGACCGTTGTACAACCGATATTATTTCAAAACGGCCTCAGTACGGCCAAGTGATGCAGACGATCCTTTTAAGGCAGATAAAAATTAAAATTAGGCCTTGTTCGACCGCTGTTTGGACTTAGCTAAAATAATTTTTATTTTTACTCGGGTTAACATGAATACCTTTTCCAAACTCGTTAAACTATTGTATTGTATTGTCAAACATGGCCCGTACATGGGTCGTACGTGGGTCGAACATGGCCTAAAAATAATTCAAAAAGCCTAGCGGTCGAAATTTGAATCGAACAACGGCCGTACAAGGCCTAAGCTAAGTTGTACGGCCGCTGTATGCAACAAAATTTTTCAAACCTCTTATTCAATAGCAAATCTATGCGCATTTTTGTGTATGATAATAGTTTAAAAAAATCTGCGTTTTCATTGTAGAATAATCACCGTTCGGCCGATATACGGTCACTGTACGCCCGTTGTACAGCCGAGATTATTTCAAAACGGCCTTCGTACGGCCAATGTTCGGCCGTAAAAGGGTCGTTTGCAGTACTTTTCGGGAAAAATATTTTAAAATAGGCCTTGTTCGGCCGCTGCTTGACCTCAGCAAAAAAGTTTTTATTTTTACTCGGGTTAACATAAATAACTCTTCCAAACTCGTTAAACTATTGTATTGCATTGTATTGTACTGTCGATGGGCCGGAATGCCATACATGGATCGAACACGGCCTAAAAATAATATAAAAATCCTAGCGATCGAAATTTGGATCGAACATGGGCCGTACAAGGCCTAAATTAAGTTGTACGGCCGCTGTATGACACCAAATTTTTCAAAGCTCTTATTCAATAGCAAATGTATGCTCAGCAACAAAGAAGCCTCTGTCGGCGATGCCGATGTTGATAGTATCGCCACTTATGTGTGGCGCAACAAATTTTTTTGTGTATGATAGTAGTTAAAAAAACTGTTTTTTCATTGTAGAATAATCACCGTTCGGCCGATATACGATCACTGTACGCCCGTTGTACAGCCGAGATTATTTCAAAATGGCCTCCGTACGGCCACTGTTCGGCCGAAAAGTCCTGCAAACGACCCTTTTACGGCCGAGAAAAATATTTAAAATTAGACCTTGTTAGCCCGCCATTTGGCTTTAACTGAAAAAGTTTTTATTTCTACTCGGGTTAGCATGAATACCTTTTCCCAAACTCGTTAAGCTATTGTTTTTGTTACATTTCACTCGGAACAATATTCTTATTTTGAAAATACGTGAATATAATTCACCCATTACCAATTGTCAAATCTCCATGTAATGAATTCAGGCGAGAGATTCGATAAACCATGTCATAACCACAAAACAGCTTTTAACAACAGCATCCCAAAAATATTCACTAAAGTTCAAAGAATTTTCTTTCATTATTCACACATGTGCCACATGTGTTCGTACACTTTTGGGTGGGTGAGGATGTGTGGTTAGGTGGCCAGTCGGCTGACTGAACGAACATGTGCCGGTAACACATAAATAAAAAAAATCAACTTGACAAAGACATGACATTAAAACAATTTTTCTTTGCTACACGATAACCTTTTAACATTAAATGTGAGCCATCAACAAATCTAAACGAAAAACCTTTCTCCAACCATCTACATGTTCTCTGCTTCTTCGCTCAACATGTCCGGTTAAACTTTACACAGTCGTTGTATTCCACATATACACTCATACACACACGCACATGCGAAAATTTCACAGACATTTTTAAAACTTTACTCTTTGCCGCTTTCATCACCTTTACGTTTAAAGTTAGCCCTTTTTGGCTGCGCTTCAAATGCGTTTTTCTTTTTTATTATTTTATTTTCTATTTTTTTTTTAAATTTTTATTTTTTTTATTTTTTTACTTTTTACTATCGTGTTCAATCTGTACATGTCTTTATTTTGTATAGTTTTCTTACTCTACTCTTTACTGCAAAAGGTGTTGGCTGGTTGTGTGTGACTACCGACTGTTCAGTCGGAAGCAAAGGTTTCAATGACTTTGAACGCTAGTGCTTGACAAGCAAACGTGCCTCTTAACTTAAGCTCTTAAAGCCTGGTGGGAGTTTTTCCTAAGCTTCTTAATCTAAGCGGAAAATAAATGACATTAACTTGAACATACTAAAAAGTTTTGTACGTTGACATGAATTTCTTGACATCGCTTTACAAAAAACACAGCAAAAAAAAAAAAAAAATTGAAAAATAGAAATTGAGCTTTATTTGATAAAAATTATTCAAAACTCTTTACAAATGCTATCAAAAAATACTCAATATTGACAGCTAAGCGGCATGAAAATTGATGAAAATAGCTGTTAATAAATTTTTGTGGTTGTTTGTTGAATACTTGTTGAATAGGAAGATATTATATCTGCCCCCACAATAAAATATCTATTAGCAATTTATTTCGTTAAATATAGCTTTTACTCTATAAATAGCAAAAGCTACAACGCATTCATATACATTTTGGTTCAATAACTTTGACAGAATCTTTTCAAGACCATCATGGTCAATATCGACTAATTTAGCCAAATGCTGAAAACTCGTGCAAGAAAAACTAAGCCAGCTGTTGTTGGTTGGTGCCTTCGAGGGTGGTGCATTCGGTTTTTTACTCAGCCGACAAGCAGCATTCAAGTCTACAAAGCAGAAAATTGTTTAGCTGGCATTGGTCCAATTTTTCTTTTTTATTCTTTGTTTATACTTTAACATCGCATCACAATTTAGCTGCATTTGCTTGATGCTCATTCAAATAATAATAATAATGAGATGGGAAACAAAAAATAAAGATAAATAACGCTAACTTCTTATAATGGAGAAAATATTTACGTTGGAATATTTAATGCTTTCATTATTTGTCCAGTCGGCATTTTTTTATGATTATTTTCTTCTTGTTTATTTCTTTTATTTGCAAATTGTTTTGGAAACTATCAGCAGCATCATTATAAGTTAGTCGATAAAATAGTATTTGCACTTTTTTTATTGTTCTTTTTGCAAAAAAAAAAACAAATAATAGTTTTGCTAAAGTAGCTACTAAGCTGCCTTATAATCAATATTTTGCTTAAGGCAAAGTTGTATTGAGTAGTTATATCTTGCAGTTTGATCTCATCTTAATATGGATGTATTGAAGAATTCGTCTTTGTTCGCAAAACCAATTTCGGTTAAAGTCCTGAGAAAAATATGGGGCATATGATGTACAACAAAATATTTCATTTGAGAATACTTTGAAGCAGAAGTAGCTAGTTTTTTTCGAATGAATAATGTTCAAACTCACAGAAGTAATTTTGACGAAGTAGATTAAAGCTTTTTAAAAATTAAATGATTCTTTGTTTAAAACGATAGTGAGTATGGCAGGATTGATGGGTTGAATTCTCAAATTATATTCATGCAAGAAAATAAGACAAAGGAGTGTAAGTATCAAAGTAAAAATATTATCCAACAAACAGCGGCCGAACAAGGGTCGAACATGGTCTAAAAATCATCCAAAAAGCCTAGCGATCGAAAGTTGACTCGGACAACGGCCGTACAAGGCCTAAACTAAGTTGTACGGCCGCTGTATGCAAGCTGTACAGTCGCTGTACGCCCGTTATAAAGCACCAAATTTTTCATAGCTTTTATTCAATAGCAAACGTATGCGCAACAGCAAAAGCAAGCTGCACTCGGCGATGTTGATGCTGATAATATGACCACTTGTGTGTGTCGCGAAAGTATTCTTTTTGGGTATGAAGTTAGTTGAAAAAAGTGGCTAATTTTCATTGTAAACCCTTAAAGTTCCGCAAACGACCCTTGTTATTTATAATTAGGCCTTGTTCGGCCGCTGTTTGGCCTTAGTTTTTTTTTTGTTTAATCGGGTATGCTCTATCAATTAATGGCTTAAAATGTTAAATTTGAATTAGTTACGAGTGGATTGATGATGGCATAGGTTTCGAATTAGTAAAAAAATAAATTTGTGCAAATAATAAAAAAAAAAAATACAATTAACTGCCATATAATAACTTAGTTGCTCGGAAATACAGTTCTCAGCTATTAAATAAGAAACATTTATTTTTAATAATGGTTTTTGGTGAATAGAAAAAAGTGTTTTTAATTCCGTTATATGTACGTGTATGTAGTGATGACAAACATGCTTTCTAAAATAACTGAAAGTATTAAAATATTTTTCGCACTTTTTGTTTTTAATTCCGTGTTATGCCGCAATTATAAACACACATATATTTAAAACGATCAAAACTCAGTTAAAAACCAGAAGTTGACGCTTTTATTAAGGGCAGGTTCTGATGAAGATCGACCAAAAATCTAATTTTTTTTCTACTTGTCGATAGCTACTTTTTTCTACTTTTTCATAGCGTAACATTTATTCCCAAAGCGGTTTGGCCGATAACAATTGCATAAAAAAATTATCGCATACGAAAAGAACCTATTTTTTAATTAACGCACTCGAAACTATCGTTAACCAAATCTGAAGACGCGTTTTCTGAAAAATCATGTTTTACAAACTGGTCTCCACGATATCTAAAAAACTACTCTATGGAATGACTTGAATTTTTTTTTTATTGTACAGTTGATAAAATTTATTCGATCGCAAACGTAAATTAAGATAATATTGGCCGATTTTTTTTAGAGAACTTTAAAGAGCGAAAAATGTGAAGAAACGTTATTTCAAATTCAAATTTCCGCTATTTTTGTTTTTTTCAACTATTTATTGATATTATAAGTTCAAGCTTCAATATATATAATATAATTTATAAAATTTATTGTTTTTGTTACATCAGAGGACATGAACGTGCTGTGGGATGGAGGACCGTTTGGATCCTTTTTTTTTGACGGCGTATTGACACTTTACTTTACACTTTTATGCAACAAAAAAATATTTTTCTATACTTAAAGAATCAGTAAATAACTCTCAAAAACTCAATGTGTTCATTTACTACCTTCCAGGAAAAAAAATCAAGATCAGCGTATTTTCGGAGCTCTAGATGAGAACCTGCTGTTAAAATAAGCTCAAATATGTAGAGATAAAGTTCTTAATTGATGAATTATCTTAATTATCCTTTATGTTTTACAAAAAAAATTTTTCACAAATATTATAGTGATTTTTGCCTCACCGCAAAAAAAAAACTACATAATTCTTCGACATTCACGGTAGTATAAATTAGTTTATGACTCATGGTGACAAGAAATTAACTATTTTTCCATCTTGAATTTTCAATTAATTGCTAATAAAATTTTGATTAGCAACAAAAAAAAATCATAAAATATCCCTAAAATGGTTTGTATACAAAAAGATGACAGTTTTACTATAACATTATAATTTATATTCGTTAATGTACAATCAAGAGCAATTATAAAAAATAGGAACCTATTTTTATTAATGTTTTTAATTCCGTGATACACCGTAATTGAAAACACAGATCGTAAAATAACATTAAAGTAAAAGTAAGCAATTCAACACACTTTTTTATTTATGCTTCTAATTAGAACAATCAAGATCTAATGAGATCTTGTTTCGCATCGAAGATCAGAATTGAACAGACCTTAAAAAGCTTTGCATAAAAAATTTATAGTTTACTATAGTTTTATAATTTAAATTCGTAATAGTGCAATTAAGAGCAATTAATATAATTTCATAACATAAACTCGAAAAAGTACAATCAAGAGGTATTAAACTATGAGAATGACGTGTTTTTACTAATGTTTCTAATTCCGTGCTACACCGTAATTGAAAACAGATTTTTTAAAATAACATTAAAGTCAAACTATGCAACTCAACACACTTTTTATTAATATTTCGTATTGCTAGATCTAATGAGATTTTGATTTGTATACAAAAATTTTACAGTTGTACCATAATGTTATATAATTTAAATTCGAAAAAGTATAAACAAGACCCATTATTGAATTCGTATTACATGTTTATATTACTGTTTCTAATTCCGTGATATACCGTAATTGTAAGCAAAGACCTTTAAATAGCAATTAAGTCGAACTATGGAATTTTTGCACTTTTAACTCATGTTTCTAATTGTAAGAACAACAAAGATTTCATTTGCAATAGTTTAATTTACATTTAAATGTCCTTACAATGGTTTGCATACAAAAAAATTACGATTTTAATTTTAATTTAAAATTAAAATATGTTAAGGGACAATCAAGAGCCATTATAGATTAAGAATCAACTATTTTTAAAGATATTTCACATTGCAAGATTTAACATACACTTGAAATATAATGCATTACAATAATATTACGGTTTTACTATAATTTTATAATTAAATTTTGTAAGAGTACATCGTGATTGTCATTGTATTAAAAATAAAAAAGTTTGCATTTTTAAGTAATGTTTCTAATTCCGTGATATGCCGTAATTGGAAACAAAGACCATTGATAACATTAAAGTCAAACTATGCAATTATTTACACTTTTTTACGCATATTTTTGATTGCGTGATATAACGCAATTAAGAACATATCGATTGGACAGAATCAAAATTAAAATAAAGGCTTCTAAACTACAATTTTAATAAAACAATTACATCAGCTGTTGTAAAATGAAGTTCCATTTAATTTTAAGCCAACAAAATTCACACGTATAAAAATAGCAACATACACAAATTTTTTCACTTTCATGCTAGACTTTACCACTTGACTTCAAAACAAAAGCTTAACAATGTTTTTCTAGCTGTCGACATGTCGAAAAATTATTTAATGTTTGGACATGCTTGTTCAAAAATAATAATGCACTGTTTAACATCTTTTTAGTACAAGTCCCTTTTGTGCACATTTGAAAATAGCAGATATTTTTACAACAGCAGTTTTTACGAAAGCACAAAAAAAAAATAAGTATTCAAGCTGGCTGCACTGAGTTGCTGCATGTATAATATTATGAATGCATATTTCTGTAAGGAAAGTTTTTGAGAAAAGGTAGAGAAAATTAATGCAAAAATAAAAATGTTTTCCTAAAAGACATCTTATCTTTTTGGTGGAACAGTGTGAAAAGAAAAGTTGAGACTCATTGTAAAGTGAACATTAACCCATTAGAGCATTGAATGGTTTTATTCTGCAGCTTAAAGATAAGAAGAAACCAAGCAGTTGTCATCAAATTTTATAGAGTCTTAAATTTTACTACCTTCGCAGTGAAAATTATAGTCTCACATTAAGATCCTGATAAGCGAGATACTTACTATAACACCCTACTTAATAGATGAAAGAAAGAGATAATTCTTTAGAACCATAACAAGATAGAAGGCATTAAACAAATAAATTGCGATAAATGTGTGTCAATAAGTAGAATAAAGCTTCAATTAACGATCTTGCCTGATAATGTGACAGATTACAAAATAAACTGCAATTAATTTATATCGATTTATAATTAAGTCAATTCATGAAGGTGATGTAGAAAAGTTCAATTAGTTGCTAACTTGAAATTAATGTCAATTTACACAGGTTTTCTTTCTCCAACATCGTTAGCTTGCGTATTACATTCTACCCCCAAGAGCATTTAAAGCAATTAAAATTAAACTGTAGAAGATAAAAGCAAAAAGTAGATGGATGGAAAATGGTTTCCGCACACATGCGGAAAAATCTCTCTACTTAAGAAACAAGAACAACAACAACGGCAAAGAGCTTCTTCTTCTGCTTTCTAGTTCTCATAAAAATGACAATGAAAAAAGAAAAATCGTAAACATTTACAAAGTTAATCAGGTTTAATTCAGCTGAAATGGGAGCACATTACAAAGCAGCACAAAACGAAGAAACTAACTACAAAATATATGGGATAAATATCACTAAAATAAAAAAAAAATAAGTATTACTTGTTGCGCCAGGCAAAAGCAACAGGAAGAAGACCTGAACAAAGAAAATCCTTGTATAACAGTATCTTCTTAACCTAAATAGGTTCGGTGGTTGTAGAAAATTACAAAATAATGGGTGATAAAGAGATAAAAAAGTATTGAACGAACGCGTATGGATGGTGGGGAAAAAAGAAAACATGACAAAAGGTGGCATAGCAACAAGCTCAGAAGTGTTAGAGTACCTACAAAAGCAACAACTGCATAAATTAAAGTATGCCAAAGGATAGAAAACAATTTCCGTCTTCCAAAGTGCTCAGGTCTATCTGCGGAGTCATTGATATGCGGCGACAAGCTAATATCCGATGGGATCTGGCTAAGATATGCTTGCGAAGCAAGGAAAAAAGACAAAATGAATGGGGTTTAGTATGCATTTATTAATATGAGAAGGGTAAACGCGACATGAAACACAAGGATGGAATGGAAAAATGAATAAGGTCGAAGAGTAACGCGACCTTGAGACATAAATTCTCATAGTAATAATAATAAAAAAAAGAGGGAAAATACAATTATACCACAATAATATGTTAGGTGAAGGTTTGCATCTCTGTGGATGCGTGGATGTGTGGACTTTGTGAATTTTGCTATTAGAATATTTTTTTCCCAATTTTTTTTGTCAGCATCTAACTTTGATAGAATAAAAAGCTTAAATGGAAAGCTTCAGGTTATGCAAACTTGAAAAGTAATTAAAAATAAGTACATAAATAGTCTAAAAAAGCTATTAATTCTTGAGTTATACTGTTTTTACTAATGTTTCTAATTGCGTGCTATACCGGAATTACAAACACTGATCCTTTAATAACGAAAATGTCACAATGAGATATTTATAAAATAAAAATATATATTCTTTAAATAATAAAGACAATGAAATAATGCTTAAAAAAACAAAAAGTTTGTTTATATGCACTTGAATTGTAACATAAATAATGGTTCCAAGACTTTGGAAATCTTTTAAATACTGAAGCGAAACCTATTTTAAGGCATGTTTGTAATTGCGTGATATACCGGAATAACAAACATTGATCCTTTAATAACAAAAATGTTGCAGAAATATAAAATAAGACGTTTATAAAATAAGAATATATATTCTTTATATAATAAAGACAATGAAATAATGCTAAAAAACAAGAAGTTTGTACTTATGCACTTGAATTGCAACATAAATAATTGTTCCAAGACTTTGGAAATCATTTTAATGCTGAAGCGAAACCTATTTTAAGGCATGTTTGTAATTGCGTGATATACCGGAATAACAAACATTAATCCTTTAATAACAAAAATGTCACAGATATATAAAATAAGATATTTAAACATATACAAAAAAGTTATCTTCTTTCTTACAGTAATTGGAAGATATATAAAAATATTGTATATCTTTTATAAATAATATAGACAATTAAATAATACAGAAAACAAAAAGTATTTGCTTATGCACTATAATTGTAACTTAGAAAATGGTTCCAAGAGTTTGGAAATGGTTTGAATACTTAAGCGAGACTTATTTTAATGCAAGTTTCTAATTGCGTGCTATACCGGAATAACAAACACTGAGCCTTAAATAACGAAAATGTCACAAAAATAGAAAATAAGATATTTAAACGCATACAAAAAAGTTTCTTATTTCTTACAGTAATAAAATAATATAAACAAATATAATATATGGTATCTTCTATAGATAATATAGATCATTCAATAATACTGAAAACAAAAAGTTTTTGCTTATGCACTTCAATTGTAACTTAGAGAATGGTTCCAAAACTTTGGAAATGATTTAAATTCTTAAGCGAAACTTATTTTAAAGCATGTTTGTAATTCCGTAATATACCGGAATAATAAACATTGATCCTTTAATAAAAAAAATGTTACAGAAATATAAAATAAGATATTTAAACATATACATTAAAGTTATCTTATTTCTTACAGTAATAAGAAGATATATAAAAATATAGTATACAGCTGCGGTCAAAATAATAGTAGCGCCCTTATATTCATACATGTTTGGATAAATAATACTAGTATACGAATTTCGGATCCGGTAAGTCCATTTTCATTCCTATATATACTTTCAACACTCGTTCCAACTCCGTACTCAGTTTCCTCCTATATTGTAAAACTTTCAAGATACAGGGTGTTTTACGGTTTTGGTACGTGTTTAGTATTATTGATCTAGAATCTAAACTACTCACCATAAAATAAAAAATAATATTTTGTATTCCAGAAAAAATATCAGATTTTTCATAAGTATATCAATCGCTTTCGTGTCATGTGCTGTAGCGGAGAAAAAATTTTGAGATTATCCAAAAAAATATCTACAAATTTTCTATCTTTTGTTTTAGCGGAGCTGTTACTGTCCAAAGTTAGAATTTAAAAAAATACTGTTGATTAAGTGTATTTTTACATGAAAAAAAGACATTTTAAATTTGGACGGTTACAGTTCCGCTAAAACAAAACATACAAAATTTGTTGATATTTCGTTGGATAATCTCAGAATTTTAGCTTCGCTACAGCACATGACACGACAGTGGTTGATACATTGATGGAAAAGTGGATAATTTTTCAAAAATACAAAATTATACTTTTTATTGTATGGTGAGTAGTTTAGATTCGAGATCAATAATACTAAACACTTGCCAAACACGTGAAACACCCTGTATCTCTAAAATTTTACAATATAGAAGGAAACTGAGCACGGAGTTGGAACGAGTATTGAAAGTACATATAGGAATGAAAATGGACTTATCGGATCCGAAATTCGTAGACTAGTATTATTTATCCAAACATGTATGAATATAAGGGCGCTACTATTATTCTGACCGCAACTGTATATTATATAAATAATATAGACAATTAGATAATACTGAAAACAAAAACTTTTTGCTTATGCACTATAATTGTAACTTAGAAAATGGTTCTAAAACTTTGGAAATGATTTAAATACTTAAGCGAAACTTATTTTAATGCATGTTTCTAGTTGCGTGATATACCGGAATAAGCACATTTATCCTTTAATAACGAAAATGCCACAGAAATTTAAAATAAGATATTTAAACACACACAAAAAAGTTATCTTTTTTCTTATAGCAATTAGAAAATATATAAAAATATAATATACATTTATTATTTCAATAATATAGACAATTAAATAATAAAAAAAAGTTATTACTTGTGCATTTGAATTGTAAAATAAATAATGGTCCTAAGACTTTGGAAATGATTTTATAACTTATTTTTATGTACTTATTATGTTAATGTAATTGCGTGATATACCGGAATTACAAACATGGCTATGAAAATGACGAAAAAGTCAAAATCATCAATTACTAGAAATTTAAATTAAAAAATTCAACTTTTTTACTCTTTCTTTTCAAGAATTCTGATCATAAGAATAAAAAAAACTAAATAGATATTATATTGCTACTCTTTGTTATATTTATTTTTAAAATTTCAAAGTACATAGCTAAATAGCTAAAAGTTTCTTCAAATATCAGCCTAGAATACAACAAAACTAACAGAACTAAGAATATAAAAAAGTTTTTAAAAACAAGTTTTGTTAATAATTTATAATTGACTTACTTAAGAGTATAAAAAAGAACACATTTTCAGGGTCCAACTTAGTGACAAAAAATTTTTTGAAAACCTCACATCATATTCGAAGCGCATCTACAAAGAGTATAAAGCAAAAACACTTTTTTATGGTTCACCCTACTCAAAATAATTTTTTTTTTGTTCTAACATAACATTCGAAAATCCTTAAATAATGCGAACACATACACAAATAGAGTATAAAACCAAAAAAACACATATTTAGGGCCCACCCTAGTGTCAAAAAACTTTTTAAAATTCTAACATCAGATTCGAAATCAGAAAGAATATAAAGCAACAAAACAAATTTTGAGGGTCACCCTAGTGTCAATAAACTTTTTGAAATTCTTACATCAGGTTCGACATCAGTGACCTCTTAATACTGCCCGCACATATTGTACACACTATTTTTTTTAAAATTCTAACTTAAGGTTCGAAATCAGCGATCAGCGCATCTACAAAGAGCATTAAACAAAAAAAAAACACATATTTAGGGTCCACCCTAGTGTTAAAAACTGTTTTAAAATTCTTACATTAGATTCGAAACCAGCGATCTTTGAATACTGTCAGCACTTACACAAAAAGCATAAAATAAAAAAACACATTTTTAGGGTCCACCCTAGTGTACAAAATATTTTTTAAAATTCTAACATAGAATTCGAATTTAGCGAGTATAAAATAAAAAAAAACAAATATTTAGGGCCCACCCTAGTAGCAAATTTTTTTTTTAAATTCTTACATCAGATTCAAAATCAGCGACCACATACACAAAACGTATGAAATAAAAAAACCAATTTTTAGGGTCCACCCTAGTGTCAAAAACATTTTTAAATTCTAACATCAGATTACACTATATTACACACATTTGCTGCAGTATCCATTTCTTAACCCTTTTGCCTCTACTGGGATTATATGTCCCAGTAAATTTGGCAAGCTTTATTTCAGAACTTTCATATTAAAATATAATTTTTAAACTGTCCCAATAACATTTCAATGCCTCGTCTGTGGTTAAATGAAAGATTAAACGTGTTTTCTGCACTTAAGTACACAGTTTTCAACAAAAAACGTGTGTCACAACGTTCAGTGCGGAAGTTTATTATGTATAATATCTCAATTTTTGAGTGCAGCTTGCGAGTATTTGCTTATTACCCGACTACGGGGAAGCACAAGGAGCGGTATATGTGTTTGATCAGTATGGATGTATGCATGTATGTTCATCTGTTCTACCCTCAATTACCTAAACCTCAACTACTTATCATAATTTGACAAATGAGGTATGGCTGGAAGCGTTTTGTTCGTCAGCTGGTTATAGACTATGTGACGTCACATTAAATTAAATATGGCGTCCTCTAGAGTACAGAATATATCGAAGGATATATAAAGGATTAGAAAATTCTCAAGTATGGCAAACATCATACATTTTTGTTCTATATCGATAACTGAAGCCAAAATATACATATCTTTGCCAATTTTTGAAATAAAACAGCGGTGCGAAAGGGTCAAAACTTAATATCAATAAGTCGGCAGGTTTTAAGGGAGGTCGGTGGTCTGGAATTTTTATGAAATCGATTTTGGTTTTTTTTGTTATATTTCAAAAGAATAGTCTTGCAAGAATATGTTTTTGAATTTTTGTAAGGATGCTAGTATATACTCTAGACTCTTTGTATATGCTTTGAACAAATGCGTTTTTACGAAATTGCTACGTGTCAGAAGAGAGAGAGAGAGAGAAAGAAAGAGAGTTGCGCACTCGACTACTCGTTTGTTAGTCTGTTCGAATCTCAATACTCCCACGCACACACACAGCAATCTCACTGTTACGTGACGACTTCTACCAAATCACACCACCCACAAGCCGCGTAAAGGTTCGTTCCAAAAACTAAAGCTATGCATGAATTTAAAAAAAATAAATAATTAGCAACACTTATTTTCATATATATTTTTAATTGCGTTATATACTTGTTTTAAATCATGTTTCTAATTCCGTGATATACCGTTATTAAAAGCATGGCATTTAATTGGTAAACTAGTCAATAATTTAAAAAAATTTCTTTTGAACGTTACGCATGCTCTTACTTTAAAACTTAAGAAAAAAACAATACACAAATTTACTCAAATCCTAAGCGATACAAAACCTAGACATAAAATTTAATTGGTTTTCTAATAAACTGTTTTTTGTTAAAATTAGCTCAAAAAAGCTTAAGATCTTTCATAAAAGTTAAATTTTTTTTAAAAATATTGTATTAAATTTTACTTTGTTATCACTAAAACTGAAAACGGAGTGAACACTGTCTTGAATACAAATTTTGTATCAAATTAACTTATTATATGTTATGCCGTAATTAAAAATGTCGTTATTCAAATAACAAATTCATTTAAAAACACTTGCACAACTCGTAAAAACTTTTGAATTTTTTTGGCCAATTTGTTTATGTTTTATAAATGAAAATTTAGTTAATTTAACTTCACTTAAACGGCATGCTAAAAATATTTCAAATCGGAAAACTTTTAGATATATCTCCTATAAAACAATGTTACCAAATTAACGAAATTTTAAAAAACTTTTAAAAAATGGTTGCTAACACAAAATAAGGTCACAACTTGTTTAAAATTATGAATTCTATTTTTTTTTAAATTTAAGAGTACCTACAAATTGTCTTGGAAATTTTAGGGCAAAATTTTATTTTGAAGACTTTTTTCAAATTAAGTAGTTTTTCTTAATAGCAGCTAGATGCAGCTAGATGCAGAAGGTTTTTACAGAAACAGAAGGTAGAAGTATGATATTTTATGATAGTTATAGCCTTCGACTTTAATAATACTTAGGGCCGTTCTCTCAATGTCCGGTTAAGCAATAATCGGAACTTTAACCGGCGGTTAGCAAAAAAGCATTTTCTCAATGTTCGGTTAGTCATAATTAAAAATGGATAGAATTTCTAGGATTTCGTTTTTTTCTTACTTGAATTCGATCCAAAACATAAAAAGGACATATGCTCATAGGCGTGATTACGTGGAAGAGTAATGCACTTTCTTCATATGCACTGAAGTTCGGCACTCTTGTTAGATATTTACAACTTTCACATCAAAAATAAAATAACAAACAAGCGTTAACAGCTGATATGCAGTTTAGCGTATTCACAATTGAAAAAATTCACAATTAATGACTTAACCGACAGTTACTTAACCGACACTTGGTGAAAACGAAATTGTTTTTTTAGCTATCGTACGGTTAGTTAACTCCCGGTTAAGAGCTTTGCTAACTGGAGATTGAGAAAACGGCCCTTAATAAGCTAGTTATTTTCTACTAAAGTTTACTTAAATTTTCATTCCTTAAAAAATGTATAGTCCTATTTCAACGATTTTTCTCTTTTTATTTATTAACATTTTTTATTGTATTTTATATTAAATTTAATGGCGATTAAAGGCGGATTCACTGACCACCTTGAGCAAGTTTTTTGTGACAGCTTTCTTGCTCTCTCTGTGGGAATGTGCCGAAGGTGGATTCACTGACATGTAAACTTTTCAGAAAATTTTCTGCTGTTTTTTGTCATATTCAATATTGCCAGACTCAATGCTTCCTTATTTTGAAGCTTCAATAATAAAATATGCCAACTTCAACTGAAGAAACTCCATTCTGGCAACACTACTCAAAAAGATTCAGCAAGAAAATTGAAATTAAGTTAATCAAGTCAAAGAGAGTGCAGTAAGTTTTTGTTACTCTCTCATTGAGTGTGGAGAAGGATAGAGCACAAAAATTTTCAAAACTTCATATAAAAAAACTTGCAAACTTGCTGAAGGTGGTCAGTGAATCCAGCTTAAGACATAAAAAAGTAAAAAAAAAACAAAACCTTGAAATATGTTTTGTGCTCAAAAGTAATTATTGTTTAAACTTGACTTTATTTTTTTGGTTTTTTGAGCTTATTTCTGTTAAAAAAGTTTAAACTTTGACGAATTTTATAAAAAAAAACCATACAATACATCAAGTTTTTAATAACACATTCATAATACATGTTTTATAATCTGACGAATAAAAATATTTTTTTATACAATTTAGCAAAAAAAAACCAAATGTCATCCTAAAATTAATAAAAGCGCACTGAGCGCCGTAGAAATGCGCGACGGGAAAACGCCAGAATAGAATCTATTTTATTTTCTTTCCGACGGCTGTCCGACCTCTTTTTGAATGGCGTAAATTTTGCCATATTTTTGCTAAGAATTGGCTGTGTTTAGCGTTATTTTCTTTGTTTTTACCATGAGTTGAAGTTTTGTTTTGTGTGTCTGTGCTGCATTAATGTAAGGTTATAATCAGTGTTGCCATTTTAGCCTTTTACCGGCTAGATCTAGCCTTTTTTAATGCATCTAGCCGGAAAAATTTGGATTTAGCCTCTAGCCTTTTTCTTAGCCTTTTCTTAAATTAATTTAGCCTTTTTTGGCCGTTTAGCCATTTTTTGGCCGTTTTTATTATTTTTCTATATCGGGAAAAAAAAATTTCTACTTACGATTAGAAATCCGGAAAAATCAAATGCAACGTAAGCAATCTGGCAACTTCTGCTACGAAAATATCGAAACAAGTGCCAGTAGTTTATTGATTTAAAGTTTATCTTTTTTACCGCAGTGCTTAGTTCGCACATCACTATCATCTGTTTCAGCTGGCGGCAAAATTTGCGCAAATATGGAGAGGTAAGTAAAAATATTAATTTGCTTAGAAATACTTGTTCTTAACTAAAAAAAATCTTATTCTAATAGGTATTTTAACAAAATTCAATGCAGCGATAATGAAGAGTGTCAATCAGAAAGGTATTGCTTGTTAAAAACATAAACTTGAGCCACAATTAAAATTTTTCTTTAATAGCGATGGAAGTACCAATTCGAACATGCATGAAATACCAAGAGAAGACAAACTAGAATGTAGCAGTTCAACGGATTCTAACACAAACAGTGAATCAGCAGAGTGCAAAGGCAAAAAGCGAAAAATCAGCAAGTCCATGAGGTATAAGATATGTTAAAATGTTATTGGCCAATCGATTGGACCAATAAAAAGTTAATATCAATATTGGGAAAATATATAAATTTTCAGAATATATAAACAAAAAGTTCGTAAAGCCTGGTTAAAAGATAAGAGGCTTAAAGATTGGATTGCTGAAGATGAGAGTAAAATATTTTGCAAATGTTGCAGTTGCAAATTGCAACCAAAGCTATGTGGTCTCGTCGCCCATTCAAAAACAAGTAAGCACATTTCGGCAGCCGCTGCATTGTTAAAAGGAAATCAGCCAGTACTTCCTTTTAAACCTACTAAAATTGATGTTAATGTAAAAAAAGCTGAATTATCTAATGCACTTTACGTAGCTGTTCATACAGCAATTCAATCGGTGGACCATTTGTCAAAACTTCAGAAAAATGCATTTTGCGATAGCGAAATAGCTGCTGAAATTAAACTGGGTCGAACAAAATGTGGCGCATTGATTAAAAATGTTCTTTCTCCTTATTTTCAAAAACGTTTATTAGCTGACATTGGAAATAATAGTTTTAGTTTAATCATTGACGAATCTACTGATATAAGCGTAAATAAGTACCTTGGCATTGTCATAAGATATTACAGTATAAATACTAAATTAATTGTAAATACGTTTCTAAAACTAGTAGAACTAGAAGATTTTACAGCCAATGGCTTAGTAACTTCTATTTTAAAAACTTTGCAAGAGTTTCGACTTGATGTTAAAAAATGTAAGGGTTTGGGTACGGATAACGCAAATGTGATGACTGGCATCAATAAAGGCGTAATTGCTTTATTAAAACAGCACAATCCAAGTATAGTTTTAGTCCCATGCGTATGTCACTCAATACAATTAGCCGTTTCATACGCTTCAAAGTTTATTCCGAATGAAATTGAGTTTCTGGTAGCGGAAACCTATAATTGGTTTGCGAAGTCTTCGGGTAGGCAAATGAGTTATGCTAATATATATTCTGCTATAAATGATGGACTTGAGCCACTAAAAATTGTCAGATCTTGCGCAACGCGCTGGTTATCCATCGAAGTTGCAGTTAAAAGAATTTTAACTCAATGGCTAGAATTGAAGACGCAATTCAAGATCGCAGCGGTAGCGGAATGTTGCCATAAAGCTCAACTTTTGACTAATCTATATAACGACACAAATTTAGCTTATTTACAGTTTTTGTGGCCAGTATTGCAAGAGGTTCAAAAAGTTAATAAACTTTTTGAAAGTAATACTGCAGACCCATTGAAAATCTTTAGCGAATTAAAAATTTTACTTTCCTTTCTTTGCTTCCTTGTTGTACCGTGGTCAGAGAATTTTGATCCCTTAAGTTCTCCGTTGATAAATTCGATCACTGTTCCGCACTTTCACTACAGTTTTGAAAATTTTATTCAAAAGAAAATACAGGAAAATGTGTTTGATATTAACACCGAAAAAATTATACGCGAAAATTGCCGTACTTTTCTTTTTAATTTAATAGAGCAATTGCGCCAACGTTTGCCAAGTAATATCGACACTTTAAAAAAAATTGATTTTTTTTCGGTGGAAAATGCGTTAAAAGTTGTTAAACCAAAAATATTTGATCATTTAGAAAAGGAAAAATTCAAATATAGCAGCGATGAAATCACTGCAATCGAAATGCAATGGCAAAGTTTAACTTTTTATCAATGGATCAATTTACAATCCACAGTAGAGTTTTGGGCTGAAGTTCGTGAATTAAAAAATGAAATTGGAAAAAGTCCATTTAACGAACTTTCGAAATTTATTTTTAATTTTTTAATTTTGCCACTCAGTAACGCCGAAGTTGAAAGAATTTTTAGTTCGATGAATATTGTAAAAACAAAACTAAGAAACCGAATAAAAATTAAAATGTTAAATTCATTATTATGTGTAAGATGTGGACTAAAAAGAGAAGGGAAATGCTGTGATAATTTGATTATAGAACTTGATCTCATACGTTTAATGAATACATGTGATATATATTCCGATTCGACTGACGAAGAAGAATATATAATAGGCGATATATAGCTTCAAAATTCTTTGAACTATAAAAAACAATTGTTTTTATTGATTTTTTTTTTTTCATTAAAAGAATATATTTATGTTTATGGTTTTTTATTTCTACCAAATTGTTATAAAAATGTTATAAAAACTAATAAAACATTTGAATTCCTGTTTTAAAATTTGGCTTTTTTTTAGCTTTAAACAGTGTTGATTTAGCCTTTTTTAGCCTTTTTATTTTGCCCATTTAGCCTCTATCTTCAAAAAGTTATGGCAACACTGGTTATAATGTCTATTATATCAATACGTGCCACTTGTACCATTCACACACCGAAAAGCAACGCTGATCCGACAACCGCTTCTATCTAGACGTGTTCTCAGCGGATTTCGCCGAGAGAGGCCCGCCACACGACAACCGCTTTGGTTTTGTTCGGGCTCTAAAGTCAAACTGTTGTTTGAACAATGAAAATAAAATAATGTGAGAAAGATTTTGTTTCCGCTAACAGTTCTGCATTACAATGTCATCAACGAACAAATTTTTACAAGCGGAAACCTAAATGACTAAATTAACAATTTTTAACTAAGGAAAAATATTAAAATAAACTTATTATTAATAAAACAACTATATGTGTAACGTTTTGAGTCACTCAATTTAGAATGATTGTATGGAAATTTGTACCGAAGTATTATACGTGCATATTAAAAATAAAGGATATCTGTAGTTATTTCCAACCATTTCAATTAGTTTCAAGACTCTTAACATACAAATTAGCATAAATCCTGTCAAACTCTAACAACTTAAAGAAAAAAGATAACTGTAAGAAATGCTTTTTGCTTTATTTCTTATTCGTGAAGCAGTTTTTGCCAACAAATCGTGTTTCTTTTTTTGCCAAACAAGAAATTCAACGAACGAAATCCTCGCAAGTAAGGAAATAAAAGAGATGGAAGACAATTAAAAATGAATAGATTCTCATGCAATACAGAGCAGTAAGAAAACAACAACAGTAAGAAAAAAACCTTAAGTGAAAAAATAATAAGAAAAATAACAAGAAAATATGAAAACAGAATTTTTAAAATATGGCACAAAAAGTCGCTGCTGCCAGAGTGTAAATCATGGATTATGTCATTGTTATAGCGTCAACGAGCGAGCTGAGCTCGGTAAAAATACGTGCTGCAACACAACTAACTTAAGCAATGCTAACAAACTCAAAGCTTCCTGTTAATGTGTTATTTACTGTGCTCAAAATCCTTGTTTTTCTTTTTTTAGCTGAGGACAGAACAGCATCAAGAGAAACAGCAGCAGCAGCAGCAGCAGCAGCAGCAGCATCATCAGAAGCAACACAAAACTTGGTCATTAGGTTTTTTGTGTCATGCACTTAATGCATTCATATTCTACATATACAGGGACTGAAACTGAGTTTGTTCAAAAACAACACAAGCAACAACAACAACAACAAGAATAAAGTAAAAAACATCAGCCAGCTTAATCGAAAGGATGTGCCCGAATGACAGTGACTGCAAACGACTACATGAACGGGGAAGAGGAATGAGTATAAAGCTGTGATTACAGGTGTACCAGGAGCCAGCATGTAGAACGTAGGTCCCAGCAATGACAACAGCAGCAGCAACAGCAACAACAACAAAAACAACCACAACACCAACAAATGTAGACGTGGAGCGCAGCTAGATAGCAATGAAGTAATGCAGCAGGAAGAACAATAATAATGTTGCCAGCCCGCAGCGGTAACAAGGTTGCATGTGTATGTTATACATACACACATACAATCCTGCGTGTCAGGATTTCAAAAAATGTCTCATATGCATGCATTTGACAAAGTATCCATTTTTATGCAAAATTCAAGAGTTTTCATGGCACCGAAATTTAGTGTCTGAAGGTATTGAAGAAGACTATAAAGCCTGCTACTTTAGTGTTCCCACAAACATGATGACGATGAGAGATATTTAAGCTGGCATCTTTGTTTCAGGACATAATAGCTACTACTACTACGTTCCAAGTATCACATAACAACACAACGTAAGCAGCTAATTATGGTAAAAGTTATGGGAATTTTCGAGTGGTAGGCTTAAATTGCAAGAATATGAAGGATATCAGATATGGAATTATGTGCATGCAAGACACCTTACAGTTCGGTCGTGTGAAACGACAGCTGAAAATCAAATTTGAAAATAGAATCAATGGGCGCATTCGGCAGAAGTAATCGCTTACTGAGTCTGATTAGTGAGCGCTCTTTACTAAGCGATCAATTCTGATGAAGCAACATGTGCTATTAAAAACCGAAACAGCTGATTAGAGTTCTATGCCACTTAAAAACGTCGCACAGTGAATCCTGTAGAACATGCTAGCGGGACAACTTTTATTTTCTGGAACTTTTTCATTGCCACATGCATAACGATTATTTTAATGTTTAAAAATTTTAGTTTGAGGCACATCCTAAACATAGATACCTCCCACACTTAATTGTGTGCTTCGTAAGACATCTGTGCCTCCCGTGCCCCTGTTTGATATGGTTATTTTTATACGTAAAACTTTTGGTTATCAAAGCGGTAGCTGTAACATTCTTTTAATTTGTGTTAAGTATGAATAATGCTTGGTTTTCACTAACTATGTCATTTTTGTGACGACTCAGAATTTTATCACCTGAAATTTGTTGTGAATATTCTAAAAAACTTGACAATAGACTCAAATTATAACATAAAAGTCGCGGTAGAGTTCAAAACCAAAATAAACAACTCATATATTTATGATGACGAACAGATGATATCGTTCGATGTAATTTCATTATTCCCAAATATTCCAATCGACTTTGCCACAAAGACAATTAATAAAAAATGGGACACCTTAGCCAAATATACAAATATTGCAAAACCACTATTTATGGAAATACTACAATTCTGTATAAGTGAAAATAATTACTTTAAATACGACAACAAAATATATAACCAACTGAAAGGTATGCCGATGGGGTCCCCTATTTCCCCTATAATAGCAGATATCGTGATGGAGGAAATTTTGGACACGTTTATGGAGAAGTGTGAGCAAAAACCCAAAAGCCTTACGAAATATGTTGACGACATCTTCGCTATTGTTAAAACAGATACTATTGACAAAACTTTGAAAACACTTAACTCATGCCACAGATACATAAAATTTACAAAAGAAGAAGAAAACGAAGGAACACTTCCATATTTAGATGCACTGGTTATGAGGAAAAATAATACCATCAAGATAGACTGGTACCAAAAACCTATGTCGTCAGGAAGATTGATAAATTTCTACTCAAAACATCCAAAAAAGATTATTATTAATACTGCCAAAAATTTTATTCGTAGAGTATTCAGCATCAGTGATAGAGTTTTTCACAAATGCAATAAAACACGCATAATACAAATACTAGCCAGGAACAGTTTTCCGGAAAGAACAGTTAACCGCCTAATAAGAGAAGTCATGAGTCAACCCACCAAGATAACACGAATTTCACTGCCAAAAATTTACAAAGGAGTAACATACATACACGGCTTTACAGAAAAATTCAAAAAAACTGACACGTAGAGTAGAGGGGGGATAATGCTCGTAAGGCCGTACATGACAAGCGAATACAACGAGTAAGCATCCGATCGAAAGATAATTTGGTTGGTAACATTTATGTGTAACAATATTCGTGTAGCATGAAATCATGTTAGTAGAAATTAAAAAAAAAAAATGTGCACGACATTACCCTACAAATTTTGAATTGTATTGTAAAGGTATCAGAATGTGTGAAAAACGATAGGTAGTGGTTCGATTCAAGAAGATATAGCATTATTGTTTATTTATTTATTATTGTTAATTATAAGGCAATATACACAAGTCCGAAATATGATCAAAAAATACAATTTTATGAAAAGAAAAGTGAAAATAGGCAATTTGCTATATGAAACACGGAAAGAAAATCAATATTTTTTCAAAAAGTGCCTGACATTTAGAAAAAATTTTGGAAAATTTTATTTTGATTGTAGCGTTTTGTTATGGCTTCACGACTCCCTTGGTACACTAGGGCGACCGCGTTTCCTTCCCTTTTCTTTTCTGTATAGTGCACGACATTGCCCCAAAGGTCGTTTTCAAGGTTGACTTCGACAAATCGGAAAAGAACAAAAATTTTTTCGATCACAATACATCTTTTTTTTCGGTGGAAAATTTGCTTTAAGAAAACACTTACCTGGTATATTTTCCTGCGAGACAAATAATTTTTCTGATCCGATAAAAAAAAAACACTTTCGTCGTCCCGAGAACGTGCGATTTTTAAAAAACGTCGCACATATTGCCCTTACACATGGATATTGCTAGTATTGTATGCATGAGCTCTGTAGGTCAGTAGGCCCATACCTTACCAACGCGTTGCAACAACTGGTATATCATTCAATTTTTTATGCTAAAAAAGCCAGTGCACGACATTACCCCCTGCACGACATTACCCCCTTCTACTCTACGACAAAACAAATATGTACTAGCTTCTAAAACTAACAACACACTAAAAACCATCTATAGCCAAACAAAAAGTAAAGTGGAAAACATGGACAAGGCGAATGTCGTTTACCAAATCGCATGCAAAGGAGACAGGACCAACATATGCGAACAAGTATATGTCGGTACGACAAAATCAAAACTAAGGACAAGATTAGCTGCACATAAATCGGACTTAAAATCAAACAACGAAAACAAAACAGCACTTGCAGCCCACTGCATTCAAAATGGTCACCGTCCATCTTTTGAAGAGACAAAAATTTTACAACATGAGAAAAATTACACCAGACGATATACAATTGAAATGCTTCATATTATAAACACTCCACCATACAAACGAATCAACTTCAAATCCGACACAGAAAATTGCGCTCACATATACAAACATCTTATCAAACAAAAATATAGTTGACAATAATATAACTGACTGACAACACTTATCTGTGACAACGTTTATAATTTTATGTAATGTATTTTAAATAGTGTTTGTAATTTTGTTTAATATTGTTACTTTTCTTCAGTTCCTGAAGATGACTTAAAAATTAAGTCGAAATATCGAAAATAAAAACAAACAAATTCAAAAGAATTTTTGTTTAATTGCTACGGCCGTAGCTCAAACAATTAAGAAAACAGAAATATCACCTTAATAATAATAATAATAAAACTCTAGAACATTTTCTGCATAGCTCCATTTAAAAATTTATTTGTTTTTAATTTTCCAAGATTGCCAAATGCAGAAAAAATGTCACCATGTTGTCATTTTCAATTTGTTTGACAACAACTGACGACTAAAAATGACATAGTGAAAACCAAGCATAAGCGTGATTGTTAAGGGAAGTTTTAGGCAAATGCGGTAAAAAATGAGGCATACTTGAGAAGATGTTTTCTAAAAAAGTTTATTATTTATGTTAAAACTTTTATTTGCATGTTAATTTTATATCATCAGTGTAAGAAAAACAAATGCTTTCTTTTTTTTTTAACATATAGTTTTTATATATAAAGATGGCTCTGAAGTTGGTATTCTTAAATAAGATGAAAATCGAGCCACAGCATAGCTCGGCTCCAGATCGTCAGCATAAAAAAAAGAAAAATGCATTCGAAAATAGGCTTCAATGCAAATTTTTTACCAAAATTGAATAAAAATATGGAAAGTTATGAAGCGTTGAAAAAAAGCCGAAAAATTTACGTTATTTTTGACCATATTGTTGCGTATAAAAACTAGAAAATTTTTACAAAGACGCTCATTTTGGTAATTTTCTGTTTTTTTGGTTGGCCTTTACACAAATCTAAACGGATTTCGCTCAAACTAGGTATACATATTTAGTGCAAAAAAATAAAAATAAACTGGCCATTTCAGCCCTTGGAAGGACTTTGACCTAGCTTCTATTGATCAATTGTGTTGGGCGTGTTATTAAATGTTTGATCATAAATGACCGAGAACTGGATTTACATGTTCTATGCCGACTCCAAACGGCTTATGTTCTCAAGAAGCTTTACATGGCAATTTTTACTCTCTGAGGTTTGCCATTGTCTGCAGAGAGGTGACGACCGAACAGAAAAATTAATTCAATTGAAAGAACTTTCCGTCTGAGCTGGAATTGAACCCGGGCTACCGCGGTTCTTTTGCTTAGGGGCCACGCACTCTACCCACTAGGCTACAGTCGCCACACATATTTAGTGCATACCAACTTAAAATGTTACATACTTAGTTTTTGCCACGTCCCCTCTGAAATTTTTCAACTAACGGTAATTTTGTTATTATAATACTTTTTACCAAGGTATATATAGGAAGGTAGTATTAGTAGATAAAATTCTCTCTTGTTGTGGGTACCTGAGCTGTCAAAATCAGTTGTTTACGAACAAAAGCAAATCAAATAACCAAAGTTGTCAATAAATAGAATTATGTTGTGTTTTAAAAGGATTTATTTAAATTGATTATAGCAACTTTATTGTTAACAACTTTAGAAGTTCTTACTAATCCATCCTTCTTGACCAAACGCACAACGCAATTATAGGATTCACCCATACGTCTGATTTCGCCGCAGGTTTTGGAACCAACGGTCATGTTGCCGGTTTCTGCATCAACATCGACGATGCTCAACTGCACAGACGCGTGGTCCTTGGCAATAATGATTATATTGGATGCAGAACACTTTCTGGGGCAGTACAAATAAACAGACTATCCAGAGTCGTTTTTCATGTTTATAGATTTTTGACGACACACGGCAAATGGAGTAAATGGGGTCGACAAGAAAAGTCATTAAAATACTTGCGAACAGTTTCGCAACAGTTGTTTAATGATAGCTTCAAGAAAAATACAAAAACAAAACTTTCAGCACGCACAAAAAAGAAAACTATATAAATTTCATATACACATAATGTACACATTTGACAGTTTTTTCTCAGGTTTTGTTTATTGTGTTTTACGCTGTTCTTATGTTTGACAGCTACGGTACCCACCTCTCTGTGACGACACTACCATGTTGAATATACCTTGCTTTTTACCATCGGAGTTTTTTGTATATTTAATTTTAAAAAATTTCTCTTCTTTTCACATCATCAACATCAAAAAAATTCACATATATTCAAAATTATAGAAATTTTCAGTACAACGGATTTTTCATAATACATCGATAGTTACCTAAGAATGAGAAAAAAACGACATAAAAATCAGAGTTTGGTCTTCCGATGCAAATATCTCCGCTGTACATTAATATATTTCATTCAAATCTTTTTTGTTCAAAAGTCCAATAAAATTTTTTCACAAAAATAGGTTGAACTGTACCGTTAAGTCAGTGCAACTGTGCTTTATAATTATATCAAAAAGTGTCCATAATATTGACTTTTTACTCAAAAAATGACTTAAAAATATTTGTTGTAAAAATTAAATCAATTAAAAATTGCACATCCGGCTACCTTTCATATGACATAACATTTATTTGCAAAAATTCTTCCAGCTAAGCGCAAAAATTATGTTACTCTTTTTGTCATCAAAAAAACATTTAATTTTTTTCGCGAAACTTATTTTTTCCAAAATGCTGTTTTTATATTTTTTACAAAAAAGTCAAGTCTCAAAAATAATTTATGTAAAAAAATTACCCCAATATCTCTTTCCAATCAAAAGTTATGGCTAAAAATTCATTTTTTCATACCAGACTATTAATTAAACTGAGTTTTGTTTTAAAATTCTCTATATAGTTTGAACGTCCCTATTTATCTCTAAGAATGCAGTTGTGTGTCTAGAGTAATTACGAACATTTTGGTTTATATAAAGTCTGCCTTCTAGTAATCTACTTAGTTTTTTTGCCTTCCCACCCCGCGCCCCTCCTGTTAAATTTGTTTTGTCACCATTATATCGAAAAGATGACTCTGAATAAGAATGTTGTAAAAGTTAATATTTTCATGTAATCAGTTTCAGCTATATGCCGATATAAAAAAACATATGCGCATCTGGTTAGCACAATTATTTGATTGGGTTTGATCTGTGCTTGATTGACCGATGTATCATGATAACAAAATTAGTACCAAAAATCTCAGGAAATAGAATTTTATAGGTTGTATATTTTTTATGTGCATTCTAGACTCCTTTATGCCTTTGCCCGTCCCCCCTAGAACAAACCCTGCGGACGCCCTTTGCTGTATTTATGGTAAGTGACCGCAGGTAGCATTGAAATGTCGAAATTTGAACCTGTTTGGGAACAACTGAGTTCCGTGCGTACCTCGGCCTATTTTACCCAATA
This sequence comes from Dichetophora obliterata, assembly GCA_963920525.1. Taxonomy (NCBI): domain Eukaryota; kingdom Metazoa; phylum Arthropoda; class Insecta; order Diptera; family Sciomyzidae; genus Dichetophora; species Dichetophora obliterata. Next base: position 193,584,619 of record OY986438.1, read on the forward strand.
GGTGAACCCTACAGTGAAATTTGCAACTTAGATTACTTTTTTCAATTAATTTTTCCAAAATACTATCTGCAATTTCAGATTTTTAAAATTTTGCATATAATAAAATGTTGGTGATTATATTTTCTCTTCTTTTGCGACAATAGATTTACGCTTCGTCTTACGTCTTATGAATTGAAAAGAAATTATTTTATATTCCTCTCAGCTACTGGGAAATTAAGATTTTCTTCAAAAATACCATTATGCAAACTCAAACCAGAAAGAGCATAACGATGCACATCTTAGACAATTATTGAACACTTGCTCCAAAAATCACAAATGTTGTTATGTAACAGAAAAAAGTAAAAGTAAAACCAAATACGAATTCGAACTTTTTAAATATTCTATATAGCAATATAACAAGAAATACAAAAAAAACAAGCAAACAACAACCTGACGTGACAGCTTCCAAAATAGGAGCTTGTCAAGAAAAACGTTGCTCAGTTTTTGCACAAAATGCACAGCACGTAGTTTTCGAATGGAATGGAACGAAACCAAAGTACAAACGGGTTGAAAGTGTGGATGGGATGTTATGCTTCCTTTTATTTAGTTTGTTTTATGATTGACTTGTAAAGAATTTGCAATGTATTTTGAAATATTTTGGCATTTTTCACTTTCTACAGCAAATTTTTGCAACTGCTGTTGTTGTTTGAGGAATGAAAACAAATATTTCTTGCTTATGTCTTTTGACATGTTGTTGCTGTAGCAACTGCTTTTACCTGTGCTGGTGGTACCAACATGTTACGTGTAAAAAATTTTGATATAGGTACATGATTTAAAAAAATTAAATAGATGTAGGTATTTATTTTTAAATTTGTGAGTAAAAACAACATCAGTCAGTTGATTGTTGGTCCGCGTAAAAGAAATAAATGTGGTGGTGGGAGAGATGATGTTTCTGAAAGAAATTAATGCTTATATGCAGGCCCGTAGAGAGCCCAGTTCGGGCCCGGGGGGTTACAGCATACGGGCCCCTCTGAAAATGTTTTTAACACAAAAAAAAAATTAATAAGACAATAAAACATGGCGAAAATTATTATTTAGTTCTAAGCTATTATTTATATTCCATAGTTATCTTTAAGCCATGCACCATGACAAGTGAAACATATTCTTTTGTCGTTGTTGTTGTATTAATTGTCTCTATCTAACGGCAACTTTTCTATGTGACACTCCAAATAATTTAAATCTACTGATCAATCGTGTTATTATAACAATATTTTTATTCTGCGTTTTTATTCTTTTTACTTATTCAAATTTATTTTTCTTGCTTTGGCAGAGGCAAAACAATCAATAATTACATTAAAATTTAATTTTTTTGCTAACTCGGACTCTGTACATATAATTTTCTGTAACTTTTATAAAATTTTTGATGATCGAATAATTTTGCCTTCAAACGATTTAAATTTTTTGTAACGTAAAAGATATTTGGTATGCTTATAACCAGAAATTTCTGTTATATGTCCAAAGAAACTGTTTTTTAATAAAATACAAAATGTATTTTATGTATATAATTTGAACTAAGTAAATATACTCGTATTGCGGATTTTAAGAAACTGCTCTTCTACAGTAATGAAATTACCAAAAAAATCACACTTTAAAATGCTACACCTATTTGTCAAAAAATTTAAGAAATTTTAAAAATATGAAAAAATGTAAATTTGGGTAAAATATAGAAAATTGTCACTAAAATAAATGGATTTATCTATTGGAATTTTATTTTTCAAAAAAATTTACATTTGGTTTCTACGCTATAGAGAATTTAACCATAAAAAAGTTATTTTTACAAATAGTGTCAAATTGACACTAACACATTTTTACAAAAATTTTATACCATACAGAATACTATGTACTAGACATCGGTAGATGTAAAACCTTCAGAAAAAAAAAAATTCAACGACGATATATATTTTTTATACATTTTTCAAAAAAAGTCAAAACTATTGAAATTTTTTAAAAACATAACTAAATCTTGATTTTGTGGTAAAAATAAAAACAAGTGAAAATTGCATTTCTTACTACCATAAATAATTTCCCTAACCTCCTTTGCAAAATTTCTTCCATTTGATTTGCATAAATTGTTAAACTGCTTTTGTCATCCAAATATCAAGATGCCAAATATATTTATTCCAAAATCTTGTTTATATATTTTTAAAAAATAGTCAAGTCTCAAAACTAATATATGTATGTGAAAAAATTACACCAATATCTCTCTCTAATAAAAATGTGTGACTAACATTTATTCTTTCATACCATAGATTATATCTAGATAGATAGCTGTCTTTATAATATGAATTAAACTCTTTTTTTTGCTTGCTTTGTTTTAATAATGTTTCTAAGAAATTTTCGTTATGATACATACAAAGGAAAGTAAGTAATATGAAGAATAAGAAACAAAAACACTTCTCTCTTTCAACAACAAATCAGCTTTTTAGTATGTTGTCATCTATATGGACTATTTTGGTCAAACAGTTTTTTGAAAAAAATATTGTGTAATAATCAAAAATCAGCTTTTTGTTTCTTTACTAATTCACCAATCCGGGCCCACTTAAAACTCTCTTCTTTAACAACCAACCAGCTTTTCAGGATGTTGTCATCTATGTGGGCTATTTTGATCAAACCATTTTTTGAAAAAATTTTTAATAATCAAGAATCAGCTTTTTGTTACTTTACTAATCCACCAAATCGGGCCCTCTTAAAACTTTCTTCTTTAACAACCAATCAGCTTTCCAGTATGTTGTCATCTATGTGGACTATTTTGGTCAAGCAATTTTTTAAACAAATAAAGGTTTTTTGTAATCAAAAATCAGCTTTTTGTTACTTTACTAGTCCACCAATCCGGGCCCTCTTAAAACTTTCTTCTTTAACAACCAATCAGCTTTCCAGTATGTTGTCATCTATGTGGACTATTTTGGTCAAGCAATTTTTTAAACAAATAAAGGTTTTTTGTAATCAAAAATCAGCTTTTTGTTACTTTACTAGTCCACCAATCCGGGCCCTCTTAAAACTCTCTTCTTTAACAACCAATCAAGCTTTTCAGTATGTAGTCATCTAAGCAGGCTATTTTGGTCAAACAATTTTTCAAAAAACATTTTTTAATAATCAAAAATCAGCTTTTTGTTGCTTTACTTACCCGCCAATCCGGGCCCCCTCAAAACTCCGGGCCCGGGGGGAAACACCCCGTTCCCCCACTCTCGGCGGGCCTGCTTATATGATTAGTGTTAATGTTTTGAGCGCCTGTTTTTAACAGTTAATATAATCAAAAAAATATTCGCGTTATTGGAATTTTATTTCAAAACTTGGAAAATTTTAAAAATATCCTAAGAAAACCAATAAAGAATGAATGCCTCAAGCATTCATTTGTGCAGCCTGTTTATATTTTAATAGACGATTTCTGCAGGTTAAAACTGCCAAATGAAGTATTATCTGAAAACACTTGTAAATTCTGTCCGTAATTGATACTTTTATAAAAATACCTGGGTGACCAGGTAGCTCTGCTCGATTTTTTTAAAGATTTGTACTACAGCGCCCACTGGTGATCAAGTTACAGCAAAGAGCAACAAAAGGATCACTGTACCCAAAACCCCTATCTAAAAATTTTAATGCTAATCAGTTGACTGGTTTAGTAGTTTTGTTGTGTTTTTAGAAATTTGTTCTACAGCGCCCTCTGGTGTTCAGGATAGATCAAAATTTATGTAGCCAAAACACTTGCTGTAGCCGAAAACATCTATACAAAAATATTAATACTAATCGGGTGAGCGGTTTAAAATTTTCAATGAGATTTGTACTACACACAGCTGTAAAATCGGCACTCATATTCAGAATTTTAAGTACAACGAATAAGTGCAAAAGAATGCATTGAGTGAATGCAAAATTGACTTATAAATAAAATTTTTAATTCACATTCATTTCAAAAAAAAAAAAAAAATGAATAATTATTCATTTCAATTATTCATTTTCGTTACTCAGAATAATGAATAATTTTTTTATTCACTTAAATGATATTCACAAAGAATTTCAAAATTTTCAATTATTCTTTTTTTATTCATTATTAATTTTTTTATTCAGTATTATTTTGTTATTCATTATTAATTTTTTATTCATTATTCATTTTTATTCATTATTTTTTTGTTATTCATTATTCTTTTTTTATTCGTTATTAATTTTTTTATTCATTATTCATTTTTTATTCACTAAAGCTATAAAAACTTTTTATATCAAGATCAAATGAAGGCCAAACAACAAAAATCTGAATATCTCGAGTATTTTTTACCATGAAATGAAAAAAAAATGGTGCAAACCGTGCTTTGTCCTACACAACACTTTTAGTGCAAATAAAAAAAAATAAAACGCGCTTAACTATAGCATAGTTCAGCAAAAATGGTCTACGCCAGTAGCGTAAAAAGCGGGCCCGCAGAGCCCGCATTGCGGGCGGGCGCAACTATGGCAGGGGCGCCCTCAAGTTCCTTGATGAAAATGATAAATGAAGTGGAGAACGACTCACAGTGTAAAATAAGCGGCCAAAAATCTAATATATCGATGTTTGAAATTTTCCAAAATTTGTATGTCTATTGAAAGACAATATCTTGGATGAAAAAAATTAAAATTAATTTTTTCAGTAGTAGCAACCTTTTCGTTATGACAAGCCGTTAAAGTTGCCTTTTTGAAAAATACAACTGTCTTGTTATTCACATTTTATGTTTTTTATATTTAAAAATAAAGTTTAAAATTTTTTTTGTCTGGCAACACTACTGTTTTTATTTACATTTTGAACATATGGTCTTAAGTTTATCATAAAAGTAAACACTAAAAGAGGAATTCAAATTTTTAAATAATCAATTTATAAAAGTGTTTAAAAAATAATTTTGAGAAAGATTAACTATAAATTCGTCTGTTCACAAAAACATCATTCGAACTTCGTTCCACTAAATCCAAAAAAAATTCTTGTTAATATGGAAGATATACATTTTTTATGGTGACCTGTTTAGTTAAAATATGAGATATATTTGATGTATGGCAGCTGATTAGTTTTCAAAATTTCGACTTATCTACAAACACAAAATAACTTCATTTTTAAAATTTCCTGGCTGTAATAAAAAAAGCTTGCAAATTTCCAAGGCTGAGTTACAAACATATAATTAATAGCCGTGGAATTCGCCTATAAAAATTTCCATTTATTTAAAATCACAAAAAAAATTGATGTAGAAATTTCGTTGTTTTGAGACAAGACTTAATGAAGTTTCAGGCAAAAATGGTTTTCGTTTGTATGGGAGGCAAAAGTTTGTTCAGACTTTAAGTTTGTTTAACTTTTTTAAATAATTGATATATGTTTTCTTTTTACCTACTTTGTGATAAAATCTTAATATTTATTATAAATGTTATTATCTTTGATGTTAGTCGCATTTTTTCCAACATCCAAATCCGATTTACATACAAATAAAATCCTACTATGTATTTAGAATTTGTGAACTTGTAGTTTGAAACATCAAATCCAGTTGGCGTATCATGAAGTAAATGATCGGAAAAAGCATTGTTGGCATTCTCATGTTTGAATTCAACGCCATCTAGTTGTCAAATACTTTTCATGAGCAGCAAATCAAAATCCAAATCCAGATTTGGATATTGGAAAAAAACTCAGCTATTATATGTATAAAGTATTTTTTACGTTATTGCTTTTTTCAAAAAATTCTATTAAAATAATATATAAATTTATTAACAAAAAAAGATATTTTTAAAATATAACTGTTGTAATAAATGACGACTGTTGAATTAAAAAAGTCTCTTCTTGTTCTCTTGTTTTTTGTCAAGAGTTTTCTTGTTTTCTCCGACGCTTTTAGTGACATACTAATAACATAGTTTTTCTCTATAAGTAAATAGCAGGGCGCTTTTAGAACCCTGCGGGCGGGCGCACAAAATAAAGTTACGCTACTGATCTACGCACACTTTCAGAAATATACCATGGTCACTCTGTGCAATCAAAAATCTTAAATTGTTAGACTGTAAAATTGATACATTTAAAACTTGACAAAGTGGATCCTTTTTTTTAAATCTTAATCATTTATTAACCTTTTCATTGAATTTGCCCAATATATTGGACACGTCAGAAAGTAATTTTTATTTTTATTTCGCAACGCTTTTTTTATATCATATCGTTTGGTTTAATGGAAAAAAGATGAACCAATGTGATAAAAATACATTTAGAGAGATATTTGACATTAAAGCCAGTTGGATTTTCGATTTTGTGCCAAAGAAAACCAATAAAATTTTTTTGGTCTATTTTATAAGAATAAATCAACCGGTCAAAAACCAAATGTATGTTATTTTTTTATCCTTTTATGGCTTTAATGATAATAATATTAAGAGTGTTTAATAAACAAATATCTAAAGGGTTAAAAAACCTTCAAAGGATTAAAACAAAAAAAAAATAAGCAAAACAATTTTTTTCTTTGTATAAGCTTGCAAAACGTAAGTAGCGCAGGTAAAAATCAAAGGTGTTTTTCATCTATTTAGGACCTGAATGATAGGAATATTATCTCAAAAAAATTATTTTGTACTTAGTTTTTAGCCTAGCTGTTGAAAGGGTTAAACAAAATAATATAATAAATAAAGCAGAGGTCACAATTAATTACTAAAAATTAATAAAATGTTAAATTAATATTCAAATGGTTTTGTAAGCGCAGAGGGCACTTTTTTCAAAAAACATAATCTAATGGGAAAGTTCAAAACAAACTAATTTATTAATGAACAAATAATATTCATTAATATTATTAATGAAAAAACAAAAACCTTAACCCTTAACTGGTATACCTGGTCTGTAGGATCATAACTATTCATTTAAAAATTCAATTCAATTCAATTAAATTATTAAAATAATTCGCAAAATTCTTTCTAAAGAGAAAAGAACAAATTTATTAAAGGCGTTCCTTAAAAAAACACAATGTAGTATTTCTCACTAAAGTTGTGTTTTTTATCATTTTAAGTTGGTGTGATTCATGGGACCAGGTGTACAGTTAGTGTGGTATTATTGTGTTGTACCAGTTAAGGGTTAAGTAATTTTTATTTATTTATTTATTTGTTAACGTCTATGGATAATATCCTTACAGACTAAGCAATCATAATTTAATAAGTAATAAAAATAAAGATTAAAACTAGTTTCTATTTAACAACAGTGAAATAGTGGTTTTAAAAGCAACTTTGGGCATAGAAAAATCGAGTAAGTTATTATTATAGATACTGTTTAAAGCTATAAGAGCTCTATTAATTGGCTCATTAGTGGCATAATTAGTTCTATGACAGCTAATGTAAAAATAATTTGAGCTCCGTAACGACTTTTGCGGAATATTAAACGATATTAATTTAAGTAAGTTTTCACAAATAACATTTTCATTAATCAGATCATAAATAAACATGATACTATGCAGTAGTCTTCTATCTTCGAGAGATGATAGACCAATAAGCAACCGACGTGTCCTATATGAGGGAAGAGGTTCAGGAAAAATAAAAGAGCGCAAAGCAAATTTTAAGAATCTTTTTTGATTTTTTTCCAGTCTAGCAATATGTATCGAGTAAAAAGGACTCCAAATAAATGAAGCGCATTCAAAGCTAGATCTAACAAGGGAAGTATATGTTTTTAGTGTGTAAGGGTCAACAAACCCAACACTGTTTCGCCTAAGAAACGCTAAAAGTGAATATGCCTTGGGGATAATTCTATTTAAGTGAGAGCTAAAAGTTAAGCTAGAATCAAAAATTACACCAAGGTCACGAATTTCTGATAATCTGGCTAACTTAGTGTTATCAAAATTATAATCAAAAATAGTTGGTGAGTGGAGCTTGTAATAAGGGACAACATAGCATTTTCCGAGGCTAAGAGATAATTTGTGTTGTTTAAACCAGGAAAAGACATTATCAAGATCAGACTGGAGACGAGAAGCGTCGCAATCACTTTTAACTTTAAGGAAAACCTTAAGATCATCCGCGTAAAGTAAAAATTGAGCATTAAGAAAGCATTTAGAAACATCATTAATGAAGATAACAAAAAGTAATGGTCCAAGGATGCTACCTTGTGGAACCCCAGACACTGCTAAAAATGGCGAAGATTTTGCATTGTCAATGACAACATAAGAAACCCTATTTGAGAGGTATGAACTCAACAAAGATAGAAAAATGGAATGAAAACCAATCTTGGCAAGCTTGAGCAATAAAATATCGTGTGAGAACCTGTCAAAAGCCTTAGAGATGTCAGAGTAAACGACATCAAGCTGGTGCCGATCTTCAAAAGAAGAGATGCAGTAATTTGTGAAGACTCTCAGGTTAGTTGTAGTTGACCTGCCAGATACGAATCCATGTTGGTTTGGACAAATTGAGTTTTTTATAGCAAAGTACATTTTACCTTTAACAATTTTTTCAAAAAGCTTTGAACGTTAGTCAACTTTGAGATCGGTCTATAGTTTAGAACATCGTGCTTGTTGCCAGCCTTGAATATGGGTGTGATAAGCGAAACTTTCCATTTATCAACGAATTCACCAGATTTTAATGATTTATTGAAAATTATATAAATTGGTACGGATAAAGAATGAACACATTGTTTAAGTAAATAAGCACTAAGACCATCTAGATCACACTTAACTGAATTTTTCAGGGAGGCAATAGCGGTTTTAACGTCAGACAGGGAGACCGATAAATAGCCAAAGTTTACGCAAGAGTCAATATTATCAACAACCTGAGGGTTAACAGAAGCCAAATTTTGGTCAAAATTAAACTTAAAATAGTCAGCGAACAATTGAGCTGTTTTATCAGCAGTGTTTGATATTTTATCCATATAAAACATAGAAGAGGGGATATTTGTTGAAATATTTTTAGATTTAATAAAGCTCCAGAAGAACTTGGCATCCGTTTGTTTACAATTTTCAATGCTAAGAATGCACTGCTTATAAAGAAATTTGTTCAAAAAATTAAATTCACGAGCGAAATGTAAATACTTTGCTTTGCAATCGAGGTTTCCAGTTCGTCTTAATACATTGAAAGATTTATTCCTTAAATTTTTCAGTGTTTTCAACCCTCTAGTATACCAAGGAAGCTTATGTAATTTGGTCTTAAAAGGAATGTTATTTGCAAAGATATTAGATAGGTGCTTAAAAAAGATATCATAGCAACCAGAAGCATCCAAAATATCCAACAACGATTCCCAATTAATATCAGCAATGAGCCGATTAATAGTACCAAGATTGCAATTTTTAAAATCATAATGATGTTTTGCAGAACTAGTAACACTGAGAAATTCATAAAATTTAATATTAAAGGCAATGGCTGAGTGATGAATACTATGTTCAGATATAGGGAAAGGACACTCATATAAATCAAAACTATGTGACTTATTTATAAAAATTAAATCGAGTAAATTACGTAACTTATTGAAAATGGTATTAATTTGTATAAGATCCAAACTGAAAAAAATATCGATGAGATGAATTTCATAAGCATGGTTAACATTTGTTGGTAAGTATACGTTGTCATCGGTTGAAAAGGCCCAATTTAATTTGCTGAGGTTAAAATCTCCAACGACGCAAAAATGTTCACATTCATCATCTGCGGATAGTGTTAATATATTGTTGACGTTTGCACTATAGATTTCATTAGAAAATCATAAATTTCATTTCACTGGTTGGCGGGATGTATGAGGCACAAACAAAAATCTTTACTTTAGGAAGAAGGATGGAGATGCAAACCTGGTCAATTAATCCATTCAACGTGTCAATATTGCATAGCGATGAACATAAATTTTACGGACGATAATAACAACTCCCCCACCTCTAGAGCAACCAGTTTGAACAGCAGAACGATCCTTGCGATAAACTTGGAAGATAGATGGGTCAGCAATCTCCTCATCAAAAAAAAATCATTAGTAAGCCAGGTTTCAACTAGTATCAATACATCAAAATCATTTTCAGTGCAAAAAGAGTGCGTTGTATTAAGTTTAGAGCGCATCCCAGACAAATTTTGGTAGTAGAATTTAAAAGAATTTTTGACAGTGTTGCCGTTTGATGGTAAATTTGGTTTTGCATTTGAGGCACACTCAGTTGTAAAAACACAGTTCGTTAGTTTTTTCAAGAGGTTGATGGGAAGTCATTTAGAGTCTGGTTGTTTAAATTGTGAGATGGCCTAGGACGTGGAATGAAGTCACGAACTAGGACCCCGAAAGGCCAGTAGTCTTTGCATATTATTTGAGCATAGCCTGACTCATGAGCATAGATTTTGAGCGAAGCAATATTCTGTTGAGGTTTTTGTGTGAACTTTAAGCAAGTGATGGTTGAACCTGAATGCGGAATCTTATTTTGAACATATGCTAGAATATTTTCAATACTTGTGGCGGGAGCTAGCCTCGAGACAAAGATGGATTTTCGAGGTGACCGGATTACTGCCACCAAATCAACCAATGGGCCACATTCAGTGGCCTCGAGAGGCTGTTTTTGGCGTTTTAGTTTGATTAGGCGAAACTATAGGCAATTGATTCGTTTGTTTCACAGGACTGCATAGGTCGTGGACAACTAAGTTCGAATCTGGAGCATTGTTTAATGATGATACGGTGTTAACATTTGATGGAGCGTCTATTGCCACATCAACCAGTGGTTCACATTGCATGGACGCAAAAGGCTGATTAGGAATAATTTGTTGATGGTGTGAGGGCCCAGGTGAAAAGATATTTGTGTCCCTTGGACTGGGGTGACTGAGGTCAGTGTTCTGACAGTCTGTCGTAAGAAACGTATTTTTGTCACTTGTTGAGCAGTTTTCGGATACAGACGTGGTGGCCATGTTGATGCTTTTTTCTGAATTAGAATCAATTACCTTATCTATTATTTTTCTCTTTTGTGAAAGGTTGATTTTGGTTCCATCAGTATTTTGTTGGCTGTGATGTTTTCGAGGTTAATTATTACTGATATCAAGAGAAAAGTGAATATTTATTTACAAAACTTAGGGGCAGTTTCACAATCAAAACTTTAGTTTTTAGCCATACTTAAGTTTAAGTTAAGTCTAGAAATTTGGCGACTTAAGTTCGACTCAAGTCATTGAAACAACTTTTGATTCGAATACTTAAGTCGAACTTAAGTCGCCAAATTTCTAGACTTAACTTAAACTAAAGTATGGCTGAAAACTTAAGTTGTGATTGTGAAAGTGGCAATTAAATTAAGTAAATACTATAATCTAAATTGTTTCTTTTAGAAAAGGCTTTGTTTGTTATATGAATATGAAAGCAAATTGCATTTTCTGTTCTTCGATATCTTAATTTTCCTAGTAATATTAATAAGGTTGTATGAATTCAAACTTTAGTTGCGGTTGCAGTCGGCATTTTAACTAGATAAACTTAAAGTGGGAAGCAACGATATTATATAATTTAACTACTTAATCAGTCATGTTAGAAAAATTAAATTATTTAGATTTGGGGAATTCCACGGGAAATGGGAAAATTAGTTATTTTTTTAAATTGTTAAGATTATAACAAATTTATTCTTAACGCAAGTATAATAATTAAATTTACATGATCTGTAAAAACTATTTAGAAAAAACCAGATTAACAAGGCGGAGTTGAGGTATTTTTGACTATCCCACCAGTCACACTTCTTTAACCAACGAAGCATCACCAAAATATTTATGAGTTATTTTTTCGGTAAAATTTTTATAAGTCGGTTTATAATCTATTGTAAAATATCTATTTGATTATATTACATCAAAATACAAAGTTACAGGGTAAGCATTAGAGATTCTGGAGTAAACTGTCCCACCAGTCACTATGGAAAGTCCCATATCTTGTGGGACATATCTTATGGGTTTATTTTTTGCAAATAGCTAAGTATTAGCTTAAGGAAAACTCTGTATTAATGAATTTAAGATTCTGAAACTCCAACTAAATTTTGATTATTTCAAAGTTTCCAAAAACTCACTGCGACAAAAAATGCAAAGAAGACTCTTTGACCAGTTTAGAAAATTTGCTCTTTCATTTCTATTGTTTTTGTGTCTTGTTCATGACGAAAATGTATCAAAAATATAAATGTTGCGATGCATTTAAATTTGAAATTAAATTTTAAATTTTATCCACTCTACAAAAAGTGACCAAATAAATTTGAAAAAAAAACTTTTAAAAACCAGCAGAAGCTGCTCAACCCGCTTTAATTCTTGCTCCAATATATTCAATTAAAAAATTATTGAACAAAAATAAAAACAAAAATTAAATCAAACCAATTGTAGTTGCAGCAGCATGAAGCAAAATAATAATATTAACAGACAATTAAGTCAATAAACAAGAATTTTAACAAGCAGCTAGCAGTAGAAGCTAGCTAGCAGGGAGGAACAGAAGATAACAACGAAGACGAGCAGAGATGATGGGGAAAAAATATGAAGCAAATCAAACTATGCAACGATAACAAAAGATCATTATCGCAACCACAACAGCTACAACAACAATAACAATATGACAAACAGGAGGAACAACTACAAAAAAAAATCTATTCAACTTTATCAATAAAATTATCATCAATGATAGCGACATTTGTTGTAACCGACTAAACGACCATGATAGAGGCGAAGGAGAATATGAAATGGAAAACAGCGGCGCCAGCTGGACAAAAACAAAAATAATAGTTATGCATATAAAGAAATTCGGCAACAGATGTTCAAAAGTCGTGGCATAAGTAGAAGGGACGACGTAAGGTCATCAAGCAGGCAGCGTGAAGGACAAACAGAGCAGAGCCACCACCACCACTACGACTAACGAGTTGGCAAAATTGTAACCACAAAGCGGGAATAATTTTAAATTATAAACGCCATAAAATACAACTAGCTGGAGTGCTCTAGAAATAAAGCGGTGCAAGCTGTTGCATTGCATGAAATCAGGAAATTTAAAGTTTACAAAAAAAAAACACTCACAATAGATTTTCATGGCTACGCTCGAGATGCCAACTACGACGTTCTCCAGCTCCAGTGGAAGCACCGACAGCCACATTGCCGCCATTGGACACAGCTGTGGTGGCAATCATTGCAGCAGTTTCATTAGTCGTTGTTGTGTCCACAAAATCCTCATGTTTTAGATACCACTTCGACTGCGAACCGCTGCTGGCATAAAATTCTGCTGTACAAGGTTTTTTGCTAAGCTGCGCATCATCCAGTGAAGAGTCGAATTCGTTGACAGACTCGCGTCCGCTGTCGGTGGCAGTCTGATCCTGGTGTAGCATTTTGCTGGTGGCATTGGTGAAGCTAGAAATCGTATTAGAAGTTTCAAGTAATGTTTCTTCTGTCGCAGCTGCTGCTACGGCGGAGCTGCAGTAGGCGGCAGAGGACGACACAGCAGAGCTGCTGCTGCACAAGGATGTGTTTTCCAGCACGCCCACATCGACGCCCATTTCAATGTAGCTGGAATTGTTGCGCGCACCGTTGTTATTGATAAGAGTTGACATTTTTAGCTAGTTATTCGTTGTATCGTTTAACTTGCCTATATTTTTGTAGCCGCTTAATTATACGTTTTTTAATAAAATTTACTAATTTTAATAAATCTCAAAAGAGCACTAATTGACAGCTGCAGTCATATTGTTGTTGTTCTGTTTTTTGGGGTTTTGTTTTCTTTGTTTTTGTTATTCGTCTCCTCTGCCAAAACACATAAGCACACACACTCTCACAATATAAATTGACACTTCAAAAGGACACACAAAAATATTGACGATGCAACTTATTTTGCCTGATTTTGTTTCCTTTTTAATTTTCACATTTTGTTTTTTTCACTCACTACTTTTAAATTTGGTTAAACTGCTTTTATTATTTATATTTTTTTTACTAAACTCAATCTATATGCATTTTTCTTGCATTTGAAAATTTGTCTACAACTATTTGCCGCACACGCGTTCACACAACCATAGCAGAGGCAAACAAACGAAAGACTGAACGAAACAAATTTTTTCGAAAACAAGCGCGCGCACAGAGAGAGAGAGAAAAACAGAACACACACAACAGTGTTGTGAAATGGCGGGAATTCGCTTTTTTTGCGGGATTTCTTACCCCAAATTGTCTGCATGCTAAATTCAACGCGTGATACATTTAAGCCTGTATGATCACAGTATAATAAGAAAAGGTTAATGCATTTTGGAGAAACAGACTGCCGAAACTGTCAAAACGAAGTTGACAGCTCATAGAAAATCCGAAACTGATGAGAAAGCAAAAAATGGCAGCATTCAGCAGAGTCATATGTTTTGAACTTTTATGATAGCAATACCGTAGAAAACTAGAAAATTATTTAATTTAATTATTATAAGTATTTCTCTATGTATATATATTAAATTCAAAGATTTCTCACTCAAATTTGCAGTGTTCTTTCAGTGTTTCAGCGAATTTTAAAACAACACACAGTTACCAACTGTTGACTACGCTGAATGCGGCCATTGATTTCCTTTTGTTCTCATTATTGTACACATTGATCAAATTGCTCATCAAATGATTTGACAAACGATTTGGCCTACAGATATATATATGGATTTGATGGCGATTTAACTAGTCTGTAGCTCGTTCCGATTTGTGTGACGTCAGTCGTTGTCGATCCCTAGTTATCGATTTCATTACAACTAATGTTTTTGTACGTTTAAGTCGGTAAAAACTCGGACCGTGATGAAAAAAATCGAGCAGGACCTATCCCCACCATTTATTACCAAACGAGGTTTCAGACAAGGTGATTCCTTATCGTGCGACTTTTTCAACCTAATGATGGAAAAGATCATCCGAGCTGCTGATCTGAGACGTAGTGGCACAATATTCTACAAGAGTGTTATGCTGCTTGCGTATGCTGATGACATAGATATCATTGGCCATAATACGCGCGAAGTCAGTGCAGCATTTTCCAGATTAGAAAGAGAGTCAAGTCGAATGGGTCTGTCAGTGAATGCAGATAAGACGAAATACTTAGTGTCAACAAACAAACAGTCCCAGCGTCTTGGAACCCACGTTACCGTTGACAATACCTCATTCGAGGTTGTGAAGAACTTCGTTTATCTGGGATCCAGCATTAAGTCAACCAACGACATCAGCATTGAGATCAAGCGAAGAATAACTCTTGCCAACAGGTGTTACTTTGGGCTCAGTAGGCAATTGAGAAGCAGAGCCCTCTCTCGACGAACGAAAATCACGCTCTATAAATCGCTCATCATGCCCGTCCTACTTTATGCATCACAAACCTGTACGCTGAGCAGTTTAGATGAAAGTACTTTAGGAGCATTCGAGAGAAAGATTCTTTGCAAGATCTACGGACCAATCTGCGTCAATGGCGAGTACCGAATACGGTGGAATGATGAACTGTATGAGCTGTACGCTGACATCGACATAGTCAAGCACTTTAGGACAACCTGACGAAGCTTGAAAATTCCAACTGGCGCCAGCAAGCGAAAGACAGAAATGGCTGGCGCAAATTCTTAGATGAGGCCAAGACCGACATACGGTTGTAGCGCCAACTAAGTAAGTAAGTAAGTGATGAAAAAAAAAAAACACATATCGAGAAGAAAAGCTGCGAAAAAAGCTTGAGTCAAATGACAAGTAGCTGTTTACTTTGTAAAACTTTATAATAAATAGGTGCTTGTCTTGTTAATAAAAAGTAAATATTTGCAGTTTAAGAAAATAAATTATGTTATAATGATGTGTATTAATGGCTGCGGAAACAATCAACGATTATGAATGCAAATAATTTTACACTTAGTGCTGTGCAGCAAAAACTTAGAAAATTTATGCAACCAGGTACATTTTCATAGCTCAAACATATACTGTCTAGCTAAAATTTTTAACTTTTATGTAAATACGCATTATTTATAAATTGCATTACCTTTAAAATTAAATCTTTTTTAAGAACAACAAAATAGTTCAATCAGTAAAAAATTAGACTTATATGAAAGTAACCACTTTTAAAAGTATATTTCGAGTACTTATAACTTAATAATACACAACATTACTGACATTAGAAAATTGTTGTCGCTTCACTTTACGTACAGAAACACTTTTTTTAAAAGGTTCCATTTAAATGAAATCGGAACATGTAATAGCTTATCGATTTGGAACGAACGAATCGAACAGAAATCGATTCAGATACGTACAGAAACATTTCAGGTGAGAGTGACATCAAAGTGAAGTCAAATCGGTAATATGAGTCGGTAACTACGATCGCTACGAGTTACAGAAACGAGCTACTGAACACTCAAACAATCATTTGTCAAATCATTGGATGAAAATCGAAATATTTTGATTTTTCTGTTGATTTGACGAACAATTTGACCAATGTGAACACTCGTCCAATTGAGTACAACGATTTTATCAATTGAAAAAAGTTTTCAACCTGAGCACATCGCGGCAAAAGAAGGAACGGAAGAAAATAATAATAAATAACTGTGGAAAATAATTTATAATATTATATAAAATAATTTCTTCTTCCTCCAATACGATTTTAATAACAAGTGCTATTAAAAATGTTCCGTCATGGCGATGTGCTAACTTCGGTGTTCAAGAAAAAATTAAATTTGACGAACAATGTTATGACTATGAACACTTTTGTGGTTAAACGATTTGATGAGCGATTAGCGGGGCTCACATGGTTCTACACGTTGTCACGCATTGTAGGATAAGCCCCAAATTTGGCCATTTTAACACTCGATACAGCTGACTGACAACATGCTGTCTTAAATTTGAAATGTTTCAAATTCAAGGCCATCACACCTGGCGTGACAACATGTAGGACCATGTGAACCCCGCTGTTTGAAGTGTGAACAGGGCTATTCGCAAAAAGCTGACTTTGACAATTTTGGATATGAGAAAGAGAACGCAGTCCGAACTATGAAAATCAAAGTTTATTTGGGCATGTTTCCCTGTTCATGTTGGGGGAAAAAGCAGCTTTTTTGTAAAACGCAACTAAATACAACATATATGCAGCTTTTTTTCCATACAAATAACACTAGAAATAAGAAACTCAACGCAACTTAATGCAACTTTTATTATGCTTTTTTGTATGTGTCACTCTATGTTTCATCAATACTACTGAAATTCGAATTTAATTTTTTGTCATATGTATGTCGATAACAAATATAATCAACAAAGTCAATAAGTAAAGGATTGGAAGTATTTCTATATATTTAGTTATAATATAGCAATTATAGTAATTTAAAAAAATAAAAAAAAATAAACTGCCATTTCAGTCCTTGTAAGGACTTTGACCTAGCTTCTATTGGTCAATTGTGTTGTGCGTGTTATTAAATATTTGATCACAAATGACAGAGAACTGGACATACTTCTTTTATGCCGACTCCGAACGGCTTATGTTCTCAAGAAGCTTTACATGGCAATTTTTACTCTCTGAGGTTTGCCATTGTCTGCAGAGAGGTGACGACCGAACATAAAAATTAATTCAATTGAAAAAACTTTCTGCCTGAGCTGGAATTGAACCCGGGCTACCGTGGTTCTTTAACTTGGGGCCACGCACTCTACCCACTAGGCTACGGCCGCAACCGTCATTATAGTAACATCTTTTTTATTCCAGAAAATAGCAAAGAAAAAGCGATTAGCCTGGACTGCTACATCACACAAACGTCAAAATAAAAGCTAATGCCAATAAAAGCCAGCATAACGCAGTTCGAAAAAGCATGTTCTAATATGCAAAAAGCAGCTTTTTTATTAGCATAAACATGGTATTAAGGAGTGAAGAAAAGAAAGGCTAATTTATACAAATACTCGTTTGGTTTTTTACTTCGAGTAGCTGTTTACTTCTCGACGATTTTTGCAGAGTCCGATGAACGAGCATTTACACATACTACATGTCGGATGGAAAAACAGAAAGATCACAATCATTTGATTTTCGTTCTACCCCCTTATGACACTTCATTTTTTTTTTGTCCAATTTTAAAATCTGAAAACAATCTAGCGCATGGGCTAACCAGATATATATTGAAGGAAAAGGATAAAAACATACATCGTGCCAATTTTTGAAATCTCCGCAACGTTACCATCTTATCTCTCCATTATTAATTCGAAGAGCTCAAGCATATTTTCGACATTTAATATTTGCTCGAAACCATGGTGTAAAAGACGTCGACGTCGTTTGCTAAAGCTGTCAAATTTGTGAATGAGTAAAAGAGACAGAAAAGTTAATTTTGTATGTTTTAACAACTTAAGTGATTCAGCCTAACCAAAAACTATTTTCATGTCGACTTTAAATTTAGTGTAAGCTTTTTGACAACAAATTCTATAGAAATAATGTCAAAAAAGCTCACACTAAATTTAGAGTCGACATTAAAATGTTTTTGGTTAGGCTGTTTGATTTTTACAGCAAAAATTAAAACTCGCTGTCACCTTGTTTTCTTCCACCATGATCGAAACTTTACGAGTGACGAATTGAGAGAAATGCCAAGAACCATGGTACAATTTCTGACAAGGTAGTAGCGTCGACGTGCTTTTTTCTCACGAGCGGCAATGGGTAGTTGTCAAAATTAGCTGTTCATGCAATTAATCCAAGAAATGTGAAAAAATAAGCAATGACTTAAACATAGCTAGTCAATCGCAGCAAACTTAAAACATTTCAATAAACTTCGCAAACAAATTTAGTGAATCAAAGAAAAACAACAACAGCAAACTACAACTCTTTTAGCTGTTTTTGACAACTACCAATCGGCAAAAAACTACCACGGCTACCTTGTCAAATAATTATACCATGTCAAGAACAATGTCATGCTTTAAACTTGGCAATTTTAAAGAGAAAAATTGCCAGCAATTATCTGACGTTTCCTTTTGAGCTTGCCTATTGCTTATTCATGAGTAATTAGTTGGTGGCAATTTTTTGACGTTTGCAGCTTGTTTTTCTCGTGAAACTTGTTTTTCATGGCTCACACACGCAGACACATGAAACACAAAGACTAAAATTCGAAAGGAGTATATGCGCTGTACAAGAGTTGCCAGTACAGGTCAGTCCATGCGGCGAATTACCACCAAACTGCTGGCGGCGGAAATTTGCCGTGTAAAAAACGACTCAATGCATTAAAAATACAGTCCGTTCCACATTTTTTCTCCAATTCGTACTTTATGCGTACTCACTCACACCAACTGAATCTATGCATTCGTGCTATTTGAACTGCTCTATTTTAATTTTTATTTACAAAAAATGAGCAATTTAATAAAGAATCATAGTCCCGCTTTTCACTCGGCAATTCTCGAGCCTTAAGGCTGGATTACCCAAGCGTAAGGTAACGTAGCGCGACGTTGCCAATTGTCAAGCTAAAATCTGTTTAATGATAAATGTGTACAAGTCGTTACCGAAATCGTAACGTGGCGGGACGCAGCGTAGAAGTCTGTAGAAAATAGATTTCTACGCAACGTTACGATTTTTGGTAGTTCGACAGCTGTGTTACAAGCGAAAAAATTTGTTTAACTTCACATTTTTGTAAATTTTGATACTATATAAGAAAGGATGCAATCTTTTGTTGACGAGGAGAAGTAAATAAGCCAACTAGAATAAAATGAGTGTCCTGCACTACGGCGCCTGCACTACGTTGGATTACAATTTCGGTAATCGCTTATCCTCGAGTCAACGTCGCACATACATCCCGCTGCGCCACCTCAAGTTACGCTTGGGTAATCAAGCCTTTAGTCGCAAGCAGTTTGCTTACAATTCACCACATGAAGATCAGACGAAAGTCCCCTTTCAATCCGAATAGCCAACAAACTTCTTGCGGCGAAATCAATTATTGCTCTCAGAATTGCCGAGTGAAAAGTGGCTCATACGGCTATTACTGAGCTTCCATGACGAGAGTAAAGTCGGAATTAGTGTTTTCGTCGAGTTAACAAAATAGCGTTGGGGGAGAATACGATATAGGGGTGCCGAATTTTGACAATGGATTCGTGAAGTACTTTCAATAAAAACAGAACTGGCCGAAGGACAAATGAATTCAATCAAAAAATTAACAATTGAGTGCCAAATTAAGATTTTTCAGATACTGCTCCTTATACATATCGTCGTTGTAAAAGTAAACTAAAGAATCTGAAAAATTTATATACTAATTTTTCATAGAATTTTCATTGGAAATGAAAAATTTAATTTTTCAGATTCGCTGGTTTACTTTTGTAACGACGATATGTTGGTTGGAAGTTTTGCAGGTTTTTAATAGCGTGTTCTTACAATTGCTGAAAATGAGCCGAAAATGCACATTTTTGCCATATTAAAACCTGTCAAATAAAAATGAGTCGTATGGTATTTTCGTATGGTATCTTAACAAAATGAAAAACACGTCACTGACGCAAAGAGAAGACCAACAGAAATTAACGAAGTCGGAGCGCCAAAATTTTTTTGACAGCTGCTCCGTTCGGTATAAAAATTTATGAATGAATGCAATTGCATACAAAATATAAACAAACCCCACACAAATACCAAAAATATTCGATTAGATTAATATGCTTTTGAATAATTTCAATGTTGTCATTTAGTTAATTTAATAAAATATTTAACATAAGATTTCATTTTGGACACATTATTTTAAATGCATTATACGACAGTTTTTCATACATTTTAAATTAATCCGGTGCATTTACTCGCTGTGCAACTTTTCGGTATACTTGTTTTTCGTGCTGTTATGTTTTCATGTTTTCTCTTCGTGCAGTTGACGTTTAGCAGCATTGCCAGCTTTATTATTTGTGTATATTTTTTAAGTGTAATTTTGAGGCCTACTTTTAGGCTTTTCTTTTAATAGATGGTTAAACCTTAGGCCAGGGTAAGCATTAGTTTACAAAGCATTAGCTGCGTTCCTTTCGCCTATATATAATTGTGATAACAAATTTTCTCAAAGGAACGGCAAGAAAAACGACTCGTAGAGGGCACTACCGTTGCAGTCAAAATTAAATTCAAACAAGCAGTAATGATACAATAACTGTTAGGTGTCATGAGAACGTGTATAGTTAAAAAAAGTTGTGAACTGTTATGGTAGCAATACCTTAGTGAACGATTCAGTTTTTCTCTGAATGTGTTCAACTCTAAACGTCAGAAAAATTGTAAAATATTTAATTCATATATTAATATTATGCAATTATATAAATAATTTAAGTGCAATTGTTGGCTCCGCTGAATGCGTCCAATGTGTGTGACACACGCGGCTTGTTTTGTTTTCTTTTGTTTTACATTCGATGGCCACAGCTCGTGAGAAAATAGGTAGCTGTCATGGCTACCTAATAGTCATTGTATCAAACAAACAAATAATTCAAAAATGAAATGACAGCTCATAAAAATATACAGGTGCGGCACCTGTGTTTCAAATTTTATAAAGGCTATATCACAATTTTATATGGATAGCAAAAATAATCCTATTTGTTATAGGATTATTATTTTTGTTTTTGCTTTGCATGTAAAAAAAAATAATCTGGATTATTTTGAAGCGAATGGAACGCAGCTATTAATAATCTTTTATAATTTTTATATGAAAAATAGGAAGTTGAACTTATTTGAAATTTTGTACATTAATATTACAAAATTTCATTAATAAGGCTTAAAGAATACAAACACCTTTCTGAAATTAACTATATAGCAATATTTGGAGACACTGCCGATACAACAATATAACGTATTTCTATAAAAGTTTTCTTACGGTTAACAGTGGCAACATGTTATAACTTCGGAAGATTCGAAGTTGTCGAAATTATCGAAAGTCGGTATGTTGTAACACTTTCGACAGGCGATATTTGTGATAAAATATCACTTTATTTGGTGGCAGTGATCGAGAAGCGAAGTAAATATAAATGGAAATATTTATCCATTTAAGCATGGTTTTATTTATTATATATTATTTATTTAACAAAGAAGAGTTAAATAATGATTTTAAGTTAGTGGAATAATAAAAGTATTGGCTTTAATAAACGTATATATATGGTCGAACGAAAATATTACAACATACTGCCAAATCGAATACTTCGCTTCGATATTCGCTTCGATAGTGAAGCTACAACATGTTGCCACAGGAAATGAGTAGTATACATAATTTTAAAAATTTCTCAAAACAAATGTGTGTATTAAACATTATTTGGATAGATTTTAAAAATTTTTATAGTGAAAAATGGCGGTAAATTATAAAAATGATTAAATTTCGGCGAAATTATCTGGACAAAATTTTTTAATAAAAAACGAAGTGACGAATAAAAGACAATCCATTTTAAGGGTGCAACCCTATGGGGATCTAGTTTTCCGTTAATTTTTTTCCAAAGGTATGCGGTTTCAGTTAGTTGCTTTGAATGTTTTTTCAAACTGAATAATAACTCTAAAATCAACTGTGGGCAAGACACATATTATATTATACAGTGTTTTTACAAGATTGTATTGAGCTTTAGGTCAAGTAGTTTATGAAAGAAAGTAACAACAATACCTCTGTAAAAGTTAATCACAGAGCAGACTATACAGTCTGTTTCGGAAATAGCTACATGTCCTCTTTAGCAGTCTTGAGTGATTCAGATGTGACCAACCCATTGGATTTACGTTCATGTGATTGAACACATGCTAAAGTAAACACATTTGAACTATTATGACGCTGAATTGTTATTCAGAACAATTCAGAGCAAGTGGACTTTTATTTTTGGCAAAACCTTTAACTTTATTAGAGTTGCCGTGCATGTGTCAAAGTGGCTCCTCCTTCTTTTCACGAACCCCTTCGAAAAAATTATAGAGTGTTCTTTGAATTTAAAATTTTTAAAATGATTCATTTGCATTTTAATTGTAAGCGTATAACAAAACGTTTTCCAACTGAAATTCTAACAAAAAATTTAAAAAAGAGGGTATAAAAATGTACGGTCGGAAAGTTAATATATCAAGTAAATTAAAAATTAAAAAAATTAAGTAAACTTCCTTACCTAATATTTCCTTCCTACCTAATAAACTTCATACATTAAAATTTTTTTATTGCAAAATTTTTATTACAGTCCAAAAACAGTCTATTTTTAAAGTTACTGTAACTACTTGTATACAAAAAAGTAGAAAAGGGTTGTTGATTCAAAAAGGCAAAAGTTAAAATAAATGTAATACAGTAATTATCGCTTATAAGCATAACCTCTATTTGCTTGTTTTTTGCTGCTTAAAAGCGGGAAAGCATATATAAAAACTCGGTTATATGCATCCACGGTGCTTATATTAAAACTCGGTTACATGCCTCCACGAAGCATACATACAAATTGGAATATTGTTTCAATAAAAATTATCTTATGAATTGGTTTAATTTTTAATTATATTATTTAGAAATTACATTTTGTCAAATTAGCGTTTTTAAAAAATAAAAAATAGATTAAATTAAATTAAATTGCCGCTTCTAGCAGTCTTTTTTAAAAATATAAACAAAATAAGTTTTAATTAAACAAAGTCTTAAGTTTTAAAAAAATATATTTAAAAAAAATTAAATTTAACAACAGCCAGTCTCGTATTACATATAACTTCACTTAATTTTTTTGAGTCCTTTCATATATTCTTCATCTTATTTAATTTGTCTCAACTTCTTCACAATTGAATTTTTTGTTTGAGTGACAAGGTTATTCTTTTATTTTTGTTTATTTTAAAACTGCACAGGAAAATCACAAGAAATTTTGACACTTTCAAAGACAGTGATGGGATATTTCATATATGACAGCTCAAAAGAGATGTGAAATTTATAATCGGAATTTTTATGACATTTCAGTAGGGCTGCATATAACCGGTTAGTTTTCTATGACTTTGCTTTTAAAAATTCCTAATTTTGATGCATATAAAAGAGAAATTCATATAACCAAATATCAACTGATTGCCAGACAGCGCTGAAGATGGCTGGTTGAGATCTCGACCGCTGGGATAATTAGAGCATTAAAAACCTGTGCTAATATTTTTATACCTCTACTCATACTGCGTAAGGGTTAAGGCTTGATTACCCAAGCGCAAGGTTACGTAGAGCGACGTTGCCAAATGTCAAGCTAAAACCTGTTAAATGATAGATATGTACCAGTCGTTACCGAAATCGTAACGTGGCGGGACGCAGCGTAGAAGTCTGAAGAAAATAGAAATCCACGCAACGTTGCGATTTTTGACAGTTCGACAGCTGATCAACAAGGGAAAAAAAGTTTTGTTTAAATGTACAAAATTGTAAATTTTAATACTATATAAGAAAGAATGCAGTCTTTTATTGAAGAGGAGTAGTAAATAAGCCTACTAGAAAAAACGAGTGCCTTTATAGCAAATTTTCTGCACAACACTGGACTACGATTTCGGTAATCGTTTATTCTCGAGGCAACGTCGCACTACGCTACGTCCAGCTGCGCCACCTCACGTTACGCTTGGGTAATCAAGCCTTTATATTAAGTGTGTCACTTCGTTTGTAACTCTCATAAGGAGGCGTGGCAGGAATAGAAGTCAGCATCACCTCCTGAGTCGATGCAGCCATGTCCATCCATCCGGTTGTGATCACGATAACAGCCGTAATTTTAAAGTTATCGGCCCATTATCATAAACAAAATAAAATTCGACTCTGAATTTAGTATAACAATTTTTGGCAATTTTTTAATGCCTGCCTGTCTGAATCGGCATTCACTCTGTCCGCAACCTAGGGCTGCCCGCAGAGTAAACGCCGAAGCAGGCAGGCAGGTGCAGGAAAACTATGTGAACAAGCGAGAAAAAAGTTATTTCTATCTCGTTTCTTCGCAGGGTCTGCCTGCCTGCTTGCTTGCTTCGGCGTTTACTCTGCGGGCAGCCTAAGTCTGCGGACAGAGTAAACACTGAAGCAGGCAGGTTTGCTTACTTGTCCCAGTGCGAGAAAACTCGCTTCATACGATTTCATATAAACCTGCTCGCAGTGTACAGAGTGGAAGCAGGAAGGTTAGATCAGATCAGATCAGGTTGTTACGGGAAACCGGGCTGGCGCAGGTTTCTAGCAACTGAATTTGTTCCTTTTGTGTTGTTTTTTGTATTTTTTCAAGGAAACTACGTTTTTTTAATATCTTTAGACTACAAGACCAATTACAACAAAAACATTGAGTGTGAGGGTTGTTTTTGGTGGGTATTGACAAATTTCGTTAACATCGATTAAAATTGTGTTGCTGTTGGTGATAAGTTGTGCACGCGAAAATGATATATTGATATAATGGATAATTGTTGGGCATGTAAGAAACAAAAGAAATACATATAAAACAATAAAAAATTAAATTGCTTGGTTTTGGATTTTTTTTTTTTATATTTTGAACAGTAAAACCAGGGTCTAATATGTTGGCAGCCCTCAAATTCCAAAATGTTTGTTATACAAAAATATTTAAAAAGCATTAATTTTAAAGTCATATCAATTTTCTTGTGTTCGAAATGCCAGAAACAGGCACTTTGCGAATTTTTGAAAAAAATTAAGTTTCACCAGCTTTAACTTTTTCTTAGGATTTTGGTTTTTTTAATTTTGTGCACAAAATTTCCCAAGACTATGTTTTAAGCATTATTGTTGTTATTGGTTAACATTTTGCATTTTTGGATTTTTGAGAATTTTTTTCGTAAAAGTACTCAAACTCGACACATTGAAAAAGGTACACTTCTAATAAAAAATTCCATAACGACCAAGTTATTCAAAATAATGACACAGTTTTTTGTATTTGTATTAAACGTTCTTTCAGAAAATTGCTTAACAATATTTCATTGCAGATTTTAAATATTTGGATTTTTACGATTTTTTTATTACAACAAGAAAGAAAATAGAATTTTTTCGAAAAGTAAAATATCAGAACTCTGGTAATTTTAATCCGATTTTCTCACCGATGACACGCTGTAAAGGTATTTGAATCTGCTATTGATTAAAAGTATAGTTGGAATGATTTAATCAGTTTACAGAATTTTAGTACACATTTTAATGACGAAAATCCTTATTTTCGCCCTTTATACCAATGTAATGAGATTAAATCGCAATGAGCCTTACTTTATCGGTGTCTGATTTGGATAAAATTTCCGGAGAGTTATCTTATCGGTCAATGAAACATTTCTAGCCACAGAAGGAAACGCTAATTTTAGTTTGAAATTCTCAGTGCAATTCTGGGCTGGCCTAGTGGCACAACATATTGCACACCCTCTTCAAAAGAGTCACAACCCAAAATGTTTACATATATACTTTTTCATGTTAGACTATTTGGAGTGATCATATACATCGGCTATCTTAATTTTGTACACATATTCGTACAGCCCTCTTCTGGCAAATTAACAAATTGTTAACCAGTATTTTGAATACTTCTACGTGTTTGTTGTAATTTTTTGATTTCAAAACAAAATTTGAAGCTCAAAATAAAAAAATGTTGATAAAAATTGTCAACTGCTTTTCAGTTATTGACAATTTCATTAAAAAATTTTGTTTTTTGAGCTTTAAATTTTGTTTTGAAAACAACAAACACATAGAAATATTCAAAATACTGGTTAACAAATTGTTAATTTGCCTTTAGTCTTTAATTTGCTGTTAGTCTTTAATTAAAAAAAAATAGTTTTGTCTCTTTTTTTTTGTATGGAGTCCCTTGAAGAAAAAAAATTATTTTTTGCTCTTCCTGAAAATTAAATTTTTTGAGTTGTAACTCTTTTGAAGAGAGTGTGCTATTTATGTACAGAAAATAAAAATCTTTCATTAACGCCATTAGCAGAGGATGCAAAATAAAAAACAATAGGGGGAAAAAATAAATAAACTTTTTCTCGCACTGATCTGACCTGGTCGCATTCACTCTGCACGGCTTATTACTGAGCAGTAAGGCGCCTCAAAAAAAAAAGTGGTCCGGGTCACCTCCTGAAAACAAACTTTGGTTTATTTTATGATGATTCCCAAAATATTGCAACTCTAGCTTTAGCCGTTCGTGAGCTGGAATGGTTTGAAATAACCTCTAAAAATCGCGTTTTTGATTAATACTATTTATACCACACTACCTTCGGTCAAAAAAATTGTCACAAATAGTGTAAATCGATGAAATACATAGTTTTGTTTTTTTATTTTTTTTTAAATCTGCCCACACACTTAGTTATTGAGTTATTTGCAGTGATTTTTTCAATTTTTTTTAATGCAGTTTTTATAAAAATATATATAACTTCCCCATTTATAGCCTGATTTACCATTCCGTGGTATCATTGGAAAGGTACTGAATGCTGCTTTTCATTTCTGTCGTTAATTAACCCTTATAAGCACTTTTATAAAAATGCATTTTTTATCAACATGATAAAAAATTTGTAGTTATTTATAAAGTCGCTAATTAAAAGATAAAAAAAAAACAATTTAGAGTTTTATCAAAGAAATAATTTTTTTTTTTATTCCAAATCTTTTCGTGATTCAATTTTACAGTAACGCTTGCGCGATTGAATCTTGTTTGCAATATGTGCAGGTCTGTTCTTATCAATTACCGAAACGCAGGATTGGCTTACCACATGTACAAAACGTTCCGTATTTTGTGAATGACATGGAAATTCTGAAAATTGTTTGTTAAGAAAAGCATAACAATTATTTTAAAAACTTTTCATTACCAGGAATTTTTACAATTTCATTGGAGTCGTGTAGTTCTAATAAGTATTGTTGAGTATAGAACTGGATGCATGGCAGTTCTGTATTAGCTCTTTATTCATTCCAATCTATCATATTCTTATAGGAATCACAATTGAATTGTATCTTGGGGACATTAAATTGGCGAATTCCTTGTGTGTCATGAGCACGCGATTGTAAAATAATATCGTAGGCTTCCTTTCGTGTCGCCTTGCTCTCATCTGTAACCATTGCCAGTAAAATATTTTCTGGGTGAGCAAAAAATCCATTAATTTGAACAGAGCGTTGTACAATAAATTGCATATCTGCCGGTAATTCGCGCGTCCACTCAATGTATTTAAACAAGTGGCGGCTGCCATGAATGGCTTTTGGTTGGCTTTTTATTAAAAACCAAAATGGTGCGTAGACCCTCATAACAAAAAATGCTAGCTGCTTTAACTTTTCGCAAGCCACAGGCTTCGTAACATATAGCCTCAAAATTCTTGATGCTGTTGTCAACCAGCGTGAAAGATTGAGCGGGCCAGGTTTAATGCTGGCCAAATGTTCATCGCACGCCCCAGCATCAACTGCTCGTACCATATCATAAAGATATTTTTGATCAGCTCGCAAAACCCAGTCATCAATATTTGTGGGCATACAGCCCATCGCAATTGGATCAAAGTTATGAGCAATCTAAAGTTAATATTTTATTGAAATTAACAGTTAAAAAAAACAACAAAATAATTGAATACAATTTACCGGCACATCTTCGCAGCCCTGTAATGTATGCCCAGTTTGGGGCCCATTAGCTTTTCCTAAGATTTCTTTGAGTAACGCAGTGAATGGCAACTCGTTAAAATGAAAGAGGCATATTAGCCACTGCAAAGGGCGCTGCAATTGTCGTTCTAGGTTACAAATCGCTCCATTAAATTTGCCTGTGTTGGTGCTGGTTCCGTCGCAATTTACAGCGACCACGTGCTCTAGTGAAAACTTTTCAGCTTTCAAGTAATTGACAATATCGTTTGCGATACCAGCACCGCTTCCGTCTACGGGAGTTAAGTAACCAATGTAGTTTGAGCTGGGTTCGCTTACCAGAGTTATATGCTCCTCCATCATTTTAACGTTGCGTGGTTTGCCATTCACAGTAACTTGTTTCAAAGTGCGTTCCCTTTTTCCATCAAAAGAAATGCATTTTAGTATTTCATTGTTTTTTATGTCTCTTAGTGATTTCGCCCTAGCTTTAGTTCGCTCCCTTTGGATTTTGTGCTGATCAATAATTATGCCTGGAATGTCCAAGTCTTTTAGCAATGTTGTTGCGAGCAGAGCCCCAAAGCGATTGGATACACTGGCACGGTCCAACGCAGCACTGAATGTTGGTAAGGAAAAACTTTGTACGCTTGGTCCAAGATCTTTAAGATCTTCCTCAGACGATGATGAATATGGATCATCCACATCCATTTCTCTTAGTTGTGGTACAAAAGTGGCTGTTGCAATACTTTTGTTTTCACTTTCGCTTTCGAAGTCCGTAATAGAATCACATGGGATGTGGTTTTCAACGTCATCTAGCGTGAGCAACCTTCGGCTCGACTGATCAAGGTAAAAATTCCAAACATGCAATGGCATTTGTTTTTCACCTGGGCAACTACAAGACACTCTAATTTTTAGAGCACATTTGCAAACAGAAATTGAAAATAGTTCGGCCCACTCGCTTGCATTGTAATGCGATGGATTTTTTGTGATATCCCGATATAAAAGCGTTAAATTTTGAAGTTTTTTGCGGATCGCAGTCTTCGATATAACCGGAATTTCTGCTCTTTTCCAAATTTTGCTTAAATCATTTAGCATGTTTTGATGATAATTAGATAGCCGTTTATTAGACCGATTATTATTTTTTTCGCGCAAAAATAATAAATGCTTTATTACATCACTTTTTGTTGGCAATTGATTTTTATTTAACTCGCGAAAAACGAAGAGCATTTTTTTTATGAATAACTTGAACAATTAAGCGATCACAATTCAAAAACTCACATTTATATAATATAATATAACTCATTGTCAAACCTAAAAGTCATGTAAAAGTCATGAGTGACTACTTATAAGAACTGTGGTAAAATTTACTCTTAGCTGTTTTGTCTAAGTACAATAAAGTATTTTCCTATACTTTGTTCCAAAGTCCATTTAAAAAATGCATTCTTTATCTACATGATTTAATTTTATTTCTCTTATATTTGAACAAATTCAGGAATTGAGGCAAAGGCCATCACAAAAAAATAAAAATAAAATAAAATGCATTTTTATAAAAGTGCTTATAAGGGTTAATTAACGACAGAAATGAAAAGCAGCATTCAGTACCTTTCCAATGATACCACGGAATGGTAAATCAGGCTATAAATGGGGAAGTTATATATATTTTTATAAAAACTGCATTAAAAAAAAATTGAAAAAATCACTGCAAATAACTCAATAACTAAGTGTGTGGGCAGATTTAAAAAAAAATAAAAAAACAAAACTATGTATTTCATCGATTTACACTATTTGTGACAATTTTTTTGACCGCAGGTAGTGTGGTATAAATAGTATTAATCAAAAACGCGATTTTTAGAGGTTATTTCAAACCATTCCAGCTCACGAACGGCTAAAGCTAGAGTTGCAATATTTTGGGAATCATCATAAAATAAACCAAAGTTTGTTTTCAGGATGTGACCCGGACAACTTTTTTTTTCCTCCATACAAGTTGAGGCGCCTTACTGAGCAGGTACCTGCCTGCGCCTGCCTACCTGCTTGCTCGCATCAGCGTTTACTCTGTCCGCAGACTAGCAAATTTTACAAATTTTAATCAATTGCATATATATTGCATTTTTAAAGCTTCTTTTTTATTTGAAGGGCCTATTGCAATAACACGCTAAGCCACATGATTAAGAAATCGATTCTTTTGTTCGATATCTTGCTAAATAGAGTACAAGAACCCACTGGAAACATTTATGTTAATTCGTAACAAATTTCAAATCCATTTGTGAAAGTTATCTTGCTCAATTTCGATTTATCATAAGAAGATATTTTAATTTTTAATTGCGATTATTTTTGATTATTTTCTTACAATAAGTATTTCTTATTACTTACAATAAGTACAAATAGAGTTGCTAAAGTATTGCTTTCATATTCAAGTGTAGTACACTACAAACTAACATTGTAAAAATGTGCTTAAATTAGAGTTATAGAATTGTTTAGATTGTAGTGCACTGTGCACTACACAAGTAATTTTCCGTAAATAACCATAAAATGTGAAAATTTTCATTTCCATTAAAAAAATCTTAAACAAATTGTCCAAGATTTCTATAAAAAAGAAATTTTAAATTAATATAAAATCAATCAAATCAAACCGAAGGTTTTGATTAATCAATAAAAAAAAATTTTGTAACGGAAGTTTAAAACACTCTGTCTAAAAGTTACATCGTCGTATCATGTCTTTCATTATTTGCAGTGCGCAAAAGCTTAAATTTAAGGGCAGAGTAAGGTTTGAAACGTGAAAAAAGACATATCTTTATGGTTCATTTATTTCATATAGTATATTATCTGAAGTATCTTAGGAAAACTTTTCAATAAAAAATATCGATAAATAAGTTCGTGCCAGCGAATCTCCGGAGGAGCACAGTGAACGGCCTAGTGGACAAAAATAAAAAAAATTTGTATCAAGTTTGGTATCAATCGAAAGGTAATACTTTGACTATTAAGAATCCAAAATATTGGAGCAATAAAGTGCGTTTTGGTTGAGCTGCAACGCTTTGAGCGAAATTCTAATTGAGGGCATAGCTCTTTAAGGCGATTTATACTAATAATTACCAAAAATCCAGTTTTTAATAAAACTAAGTTAACTAAATCTTTTAATTTTAAGAAGTCTATGTGTTAATAAAAAAAGTTATTTGTTTTACTAAAAAACTAAAAACAAAATATTTTTAAGTGGTTTCGAAATTCGATATATTTATATGAGAAATACTGAAAAATGAGCAAATTTTGATGAATAAAAAAAAACAGAATATGTAAAAATAAGTGATTTTTTTCGGATTGTTAAAACGCATATATTGTACAATAAGGAACTGATAACAACTTTTCCCACTTCGTTCTACAAATATATTTTTTTTGTTTGAAAAAATACTTAAAATTCAAAATTTACAGACAAAATCAAGTAAAAAATTCATATAGGTCCTAGGGACGTACCCCGGGAGTCTAACCGATTTCGACTCTTTTCGTAAGCATCTGTTACTTTATTTCACTATCATTTTGACGAATTTTTGTTAAGAGCGGTCAACCTTTGTATGTACCCTCCAGGAAAAATCGGAAGGCTACCATCTAAAAGTGATAAAGAAACATTCCCTACCGTATCTTTCGGAAGCTTAAGAATAGTTTTGTATTTATGTTGTTTCCAAACCGCTTCTTTTACAATGGGTCCCGGGCTTTAATCCTGGCTGGGCATTTTCATAACAAGGGAGAGGAATGTTTCCACATTAATTTTGAAGACAGCGGAGAGGAATTTTTCTACATTCATTTTTAGCACAGCGGAGAGGAATGCCCAACGGAAGGGAATGCTTCCTACATTCCATGGAATGTAGAAAGCATTCCCTTTGGTCCGATTTCTACCATTTTTAAAATTTTTTCTAATTAGCTTTAACTCATTAAGCATATAAAATTGCATTATCATAGGAGGACTCCTTTTATTTTAGTCCGACGCTTACATGGAGACAGTTCTGTGAGGCGCCTCGAAAAACTTGTTATGCGATGAACACCATAACTCGTTACCGGATCATCTGAAACAAAAAAATCTAAATGCGTTTAAGGTACTATTACAGTGTGTAAGAAAGTAAAAATCTAAAAAAATATCAAACAGCAAATAAGTTATAACATATATTATATTCGTATGTTGCGTGATATTCAAGAACCTTTAAATCTTTAATCGCGTTTTTCTCAAAACAAGGTTTTTTGAATCGGCTTCGAAGATATCTGGAGTTCCACTTGATCGATTTAGATGAATCTTGATTCATTGTGATCCTTATAGACTCTGTTAAGCACTAGACCTATAAAAAGCCAAAAACTTTAAATTTTTTTGTATAGCTGAAAGTGTCGGCAAAAATGGGGTTTTTTACATTTTTTTTTCAACGCATGCCATTTTTTTATTTTTTGCTTACTTTAAGTGCTCAACTACAATCCTAAACTCAAGAATGCACTTTGATTTTTAACTTTCAGACGCTTTGTAAAAGCTGGAGACGAGAAGCCAATTGCAACAATTTTTTTAAACACGCCAACTTCGATGCCCTGTTGAAAATTAACAACAACTATATAGACAAAAACAAATTTTATTTTTTTATTTCCTCATGAATACTTCTTTATTATTTTTTAAAAATTTGATTCATTAAAATTAATAATACTAGGTAAAAATATTAATAAAAGAGGTGATTTTTTATAGCTACACACTGTAATAGTACCTTAAGAGGTGATATGTTTCCCTAGGTAGTGACGAAGAGTTTTTCTTTTCCGATTTTTTTTTTATTTTTGGCAGCATTTGGAAGTGAAAAACATGATTTTCGCTAAAAATGACGGTAAATTTGTTACTATAAAATGCAATCAAAAACGATAAAAAACCTCTTCGTCACTACCTGTTGATTAATGTGTATTCAAAATTTGAAAAGGATCGGTCAAGTATATTTTGAGTTATGATGTTTACGAACGATTTGCGAGAAAATTGATTTACTGCATTATTCTGTATCACGAACATGCACACCAACGATGAGAAAGACACGAGAAGCAATACAATTTTGTATGGAAGAAAATATTGCTTCTCGTGTCTTTCTCATCGTTGGTGTGCATGTTCGTGGTACAGAATAATGCAGTCAATGTTTTTTTA
This sequence comes from Dichetophora obliterata, assembly GCA_963920525.1. NCBI lineage: Eukaryota > Metazoa > Arthropoda > Insecta > Diptera > Sciomyzidae > Dichetophora > Dichetophora obliterata. The sequence goes on from OY986438.1 coordinate 193,618,048, forward strand.
TACTCGAACATCCCAGTATGAAGCCCGGTCACTTGAAACGCTGTAACTTATGAGTTTTTCTCTGATTCATTTGAAATTTTGACACAGTTCTCTCGAGCTGTTTTAAAATTAGAAAAAAAATTAATTAAAAATAGTAAAAACCTTACCCCCTCCCCCCTTAAGCAATTACTAAAACAAATTTTCTGTAAAACTTTTCATCCAGAAAGCGTTTTACAGAATAATTTTACAGTCTTTTTGTCTCGTATCTTCTCCATCTTTTTATTTGCAAATTTATTTGCACTTACATGAAAATTCAAGAACATTATTTTCTCATTTTTGTGTTTCAATGACTTCATTCGTTTTGCATGCCATTTGTATGAGAAAAAAATAGAATAAATAAAAAAAACTATAAAAAAAAGATTCGCAATTTTTTTCGTGTAAAACTTATTGTGAACGTGCATAAAATTATTGCTTTATGTACCTAAGTAATTTTTTCTTCTACGTGTTCAATGTTTCCTTGTTTTTCCTTGTAATAAAAGAAATATTCTTTTATTCACATCAGTTTATAGGATTGAGATGCTACATTTCAATTGTGGCTTTAATTTCATGTAAGTAATTTTTCGATAATGTTGAAGGATTTAGCGAAATAAGAAAAAAGTGTGATAATTGGTTAATTTTAAAATTCTTTTGAATGCAGGCCAATAAAGGACATCAATCAAGCTTATTTGGGTTAAGAGATAAGCAAAAACTGAAAATGTAATTGCCTTGCGATAGAAGGAATCTTTAAAGTTGTATGATAAATTAAAAAAAAACCGAATTTTGATAGTGATGTTAATTTCAGAAAGATTTGTAGAATATTGGAAAAATTTAAAATTGTCGGAAGTCATTTATTATTAAATTTATTATTAAAGTTTTGATTTTGTTAGCCTTCACTGTATTTACCGGCACTGTATTGATTTTCTTAAGGCCAAGTTAAACGATGCAGAAAAAAGCAAATTATTTATTGCATACTTTAAGGCTGCAATGTTTAATTACTGACTACAGTGAAAGCAAAAAGTTTTGTAACTATAGATAAGCATTTGTTTATGTACATGAAATTCTCTCCTAGCATTAAATGATTTTCAAATTTTTTTGAACCACATTTAATGGACATTAAATCCCTTTTGGCTAAACTCATCTCCTGCTTTATCAACTAAGCTTACTCAAAACTTTTTAACCCACTATAAATTCTGTTAAAATTTATGTGCGCATATTTTAACTCACAAAGAAAGCAAAGCTTTTTGCACAAATATTAAATGAAAAATTTTTGTATTACTTTTATTTTTTTCATACAAAAATAACATTGTCCTCGAAATATGAATCTTTTTACGGGTGACAGAGCGTAGAAATTAAATATGAAATAAATGTCATTTTAATTTAACCAAACAGCAACAACAAACAAGTAACTTTTTTTTTGTAAATAAAAAAAATTATATCTCTGCTGAAAACTTAAAAACAAAAGCACCAAAATAAATAATGAGCAAAAATAATTTCTAAAGGGATTTGTTTGGAACGTTGGTTGAGAGGCAAAAGAACAAATAACCCAAAAAAAAAAAATGTTTAAAAATTATTTGCTTTTGGGGAAAAGCAGGCTTTTCGACAGTAAAGGACGAGGCCATTGATGTGTTTTATTATACTCTTGGTTTCATCTAACCATGGTTAATATGGTTTAACAACTTGCTACGAATTCATTTAACATGATTATTATACGACACTCAAAGTAACAGTTTAGCAACAGTAAATTTAAGTCCATAATTCGTCATGCCCAAGCTAGGCAAGTAAGTTCAAGGACATGTCAAAAGTGTTGACAGTTTGTCAGGGACGCGAAAGAAAAACTAATGATAGTGGGAATGATATATAAACAAACATAATTTTATTTTTCTCTGGTGGTCATGAAATAAAGTCATGCTAAAGGGACAAGAAAGTTTTAGTATTTTTTTTAAATAATGTAAAATTTCTAAAAAATCATTTAATTTCGGTTATTTTAGTTAAGGATAGGAGAAATAATTTTACACAGCCTTGAAGAACACAGCTTTCAAGAGAAGTTATAAAATTTCTTTTGGATCCACTTAATTTCATTCTTCTGTCCAGTGGCGTAGATAGCCATGGACACATTACCAAATATCTCACGTTATTGTGAACTGATTTTTATATTTAATTAAGGACGAATCCAAATGTATATGTATTACCGAAAATTCTTCTTTTTCTCAAGAAAGTTATCAAAACTTAGATTTAGTTTAGTGTTTAATTTTTCTAAATCGGTGAACAATTACTAGAGACATAGTGACATGTGTAGCTTCCAGAAATTCGGCGTTGTATAGATTTAAATCAACAAGCCAATAACTTTTTTACCTACCTATCTTTCGAAATTTTAACAAAGTAAGGCTGTGAAACAGGACGGCTTCACAAAACAGTCATGTAAAAATTATTCAAAAGTATACTTTTTTAAAGTTATTATATTTTTTTACGGAACCCCCCGCAACTGAAATCTATATACGCCACTGATTCTGTCAAACAAGAAAATAATAATACATTCTACTTGACTTTATGCAAATCAATATGAATTAATTTGAATCAATCATTCAAAACTTTTAATTAGATAAAAATTTGTACAATTAGCATTTATGTATTATTCTATAGATTCAGTATTACTTATGTATTCTTTAAAATTATAAAAAGATCTGGTTTTTAAAAGCTAAATATATCAAAAAAATTTTCTTCAAAAACTTACTTTATCCAAAAAACTACTAATTAAAAATCATGTTAAGAAAACTATATCCAAATTTGGAAATTTTTCATTCTTTGAAACTTACAAAGTAACTTTGAGATTTTTTAAAATATAGATCATGCAATGGCCATGATTGAATAGAATATATTGTGAAATTCAGATAAGCTTTGAGATAGTTACATAATAGTTTTCACAGAAACATGGCATTTTTTAGTTTTTTACCACAATTTGCGATTTTGAGGTTATGTGTAAAAAATCAAAGAATACAATTATATTGACTTTAAAACAGCTTGCAACCTCTATTATGATGCGTTAAAAGATTCTCATTTTTAGTTTTAATTTGTAAAATCATTTAATACAAATGCACTAGTACTGGGTTTTAATAAAAGCATTTCAAAAATTTTTGTTTTCTTTACAAATAATATGTTCTGATATGTCATTTGATTTATCTGCATTTATAAAAGAAGTGTACTAAATAAAAAATTAAGTCGTATTTTAATTTATTTAAAGTCTTGTAAAGTATTATCTTGATGACATCACCATGGGCGTCCGCATAGGAGGGAAAGAGGGAGGCGGTGCTTGTCCCCTAGGCAGTGAAATTTTTTAAATATCTTCATATTAAATCAAAAAGCCGTAAGCTACAATTAAAAAATTTGACGGGAGAGTCAAAAAACTTTCTAAATTGTTATTGTAATTGAAAGTTACGGTCAAACTTAGGGGTTTCAGAAGTTGTTTAACAAAAACGTAGTTTTTAATTGTAGGAGTGTAAAATTAAGCAGGAACATGTATTTTGATAAGGTGCATCAATCATCAATCAATGATCAATCAATTATCAATACAAGAATTTATTGCAACTTACGGCTTTTTTGATTTTATCTGACGGTATGTTCATTATATATGTTAATATATTGTGAAGAGAACTCAAAAATACTTCATTTAACCCTAGAAAGACAATCATATCGCGATGTACGTAAGAGATAATCATGAGTCAAATTGGCGCATGATTTTACACCAGCTACAACGTCAAGCCTTATTAATTGATTTGAATAAACCAAACATTTTTATATATGTGCACATAGGTACAATAATTAATATCACAATTTATGTGTTTATATTTATTTATTCATTTAAAAAAAAACTTAAAATCTCTTCTATAAGTAACAAAACTAATTTGTACACGTATGCGTAAATTTGACGCAGATTAGCTCTCTAGAGTTAAGGTATATTTATAAATAAAGCTGAGCTAAGCCATGCATGGGTTTTTAAATAGTATGTTGTACTTGTCTCAGTGACAAGTTACGATACCATTTCATTTACCCTTGTTTTATAGGCACTTTTCAATACGTATTCTTACACTCAAAAAATTTTGTGAGGATTCGTAGATTGGACATAGTTTGGTAGATACATATTAAAAATATTTTTTTCATATTCGTACAAAAACATATTGTATATTGTACGAATACATTTGTTACATTTACTAATAACGAAAAAAATATTCTATCTCAGCTGGGGCTTCAACCACGGTTTTTTAGCTTACGGGCCACGTACTCTTTCAGTAGACTGCGGCGACCTTGCAATCATACATTTCCTTATATTTGGTAATTGTTCAGCAAACCAGGCTGAAAGATTTCGGTTGTAAATTTTTTAGACTCAACTAATACTAAATAGTACGAAGCCATAAGTAAATACTACGAATGTAATGGAAGAAAGTACGAAGTTATTCGTACGAGAAATCTAAGAATGACAATTAATGATATCCCTATTAGTCGAAGATCATTCTTCAGAGCAACAGATGGTAAGGGCTATTTAAGCCAATAACGCATATGAACTTAGGCGATGAGCAAATGTATGTTTAAAAATAAATTAACACAAGAAGAAAACAGAGTAAAATAAATTTAAAAAACTAAATGTTTTCCCAAAAGTTGGCTTAAAAAAATCGTTTTTCTGTCATAAAGATGACCCAGTTTGGATATTTTTTAAATTTTTCGTAAGCTTAACAAAACTGCTAACAATTTTGCAGCATTTAAATTTGAGAAAATTGCAGCGATCTAGACAAGAGCAAAGCTTCTAATTCAAAAGCGAGAAAAATGTAGGAAATTCTGAATAAAGTAGGCTAATTTTAGATCAAGCACTAATTTTTAAAAAAATCTGTTGGCAAATTTTTGTTAAGAAAACGCTTTTACATTAGAATATCTTCTAATGGTCAAAAATTTTTTTATGACTAAAATTCATATAAGAAACTCGATTTGAAACATTTATTTTATACTTCTTCAAATTCACGTTTTTTAACAGGCGTGCACCCATTATGAGAATTTTCTGGATTTTTTCGCATCATGTACTTATATTACATCCAGGATTTCGAATCAAGCCTTACAAGGAGGTTCTGAAATATGTTTAAGAAATGAATGGAGCTCAAAACCCACCTAAAAACCCTCTTTATGTATTTATTCATACGTTTTGAATTAAAAAAAAAACGAAATTTTTTAATAATTTATATAATAGGTATGTTTCCAAGCCAGTTGATGTCCATGCGGGGAACATTTCAAGAATAGCGACAGCTGTAGTTCTTAATTTTTGCGAATTATATGGATTTTTATCTCCTAAATCCAAATCTGATTAATTTCAGGCCGCTCGTAATTGGTTATAATATAAGATGGGCCTCCAAAACTGAAAAAAATGGTCTGAAAATCTTGGTGGTTTATTCATTTTTAAAAAGGAAATATTGGAAAATTTTTGTATTCTTATTTGAAAAGAGGAAAATTTGGGGGCTTAATAGTAATTTATGCAATTTTGTTTAAGGATAAAGGAGACCTCATATTGTTTGATATACTACATTACTAAGCATATTTGTTAAGAAAAATTTTTTTAAATTTCTTGAAAAATAAAATTAATTTTGAAAATGGTTTGGGCATGATACTAGAAAGATTTTTACCCCATCTTTGAAATATATATAATTTTCTAATGTGTACAAGCGTGTGCCAACCAGCGTATCATGTTAACAAAATTAGTACCAAAAATCTCCGGAAATAGAATTATATAGGTTACATTTTCTTTATGTGCACTTTAGACTCCTTTATGCCTTTGGCCCACCCTAGAACAAATCCTGTGGACGCCGGTGGACATCACTTTTATAAGGAGTGGATTGTATCCAAATACTTCACATTTGAAACTCATAGTGCTTATTATTTATTAAAGCTTATGTGGAAAACAACAAGTTAAAATATTTTTTTTTTAATTTCCAAAGGTTTTTCTATTACGATGACGTCACTTTTTATGAGAGAGAAGTGGGCGGATTTTCAGTTTTTTTTTACCAATTTCCTAGATGCACTTGCAAAGATTCCAACTTATTTCGAAAAATTGAAGCCATTGTACTCAATTTTGTGGAATTCAAGTAGATTTTACAGTTTTCATGAAGTGTTTTTGTATGGCAGCTAGACGTTGTTTTCATTTGAGATTTACAAATTTCTTCGTATTCAGAGGACATCATAAGGCTTCAAATTTATTTGTTAAGTTTATTTTAAATCATTTAATTATTTTTTTTTTTGGAATTTAAAAAGATTTTACCGTTTTGGTAAAGTCACTTTGTATGGGACGTTAGCGTGGTTTTCATCCGATTTTGCCCATTTTCGATATTGAATTTCGTAATGATATCTTTAAAATTACGGCTGACTGGCGGACTTGGCTAAATCGAGTCAGGAGCTGATACTGATAAATATATATACTGCCACGCATATATGTATATATACTTCCGTATCAGCGTAACAAACGGAGTGACAAAGTTTTTATACTCCTTATTATGGGGTATAAAAATGATAATGATTTACTTGCATCAAGTAAATTGTCTCTTTTCCAGACAATTATTTCTCATTAATAAGCAAAATATTTTAGTTTTAGAAAAGTTTTCTACTTGGGCCAAGCAAGTTGCTGTCGCTCTAAGAAAATAATTCAGTAGAATTAAGAAATAATATGCTAAATTTTAGCAGTTTCTCATAATGACATTAGTTTAATGCCTTCTCAATACTATAGAAATAATGCTTAAATTAAAAATTTTACTCATAAGTGAGAACAAATAATCTTCTTGCTTGGTTGATATATAATATAATGCTTGATTTTTTCTGTCTTTGCAATATTGAAATAATTCTCAATAATATCAAAATAAACGCATGTGAAACATAAAACACTCAAAACGAATGAATACTTTTCAACAACAGTGTAACAACGGACGGTTGCTTCAATTAAAACAAACAAAAAAATTGCTTTATATTTTTGTAATCCTCTTACGTGCACAATTTTATCAAATTAAAAAATATTGCAAATATTTATATTGATATTGCGTAATAGCAGTGTATCGTATCCTACTGCATGGAGCCTACATTCCGCATTCACCTCCACCCCGACTATGGTCGTCAACAATAACATCAACCACAAAAACAGCTATCATCATTCAATCCCAGTGAACCAAAACCATCTTTTTTGAATTCATTAATGAACTTTTTCGGCTTCGTACGTTTTCGGCCCATTGAAATGAATCCTTTTAAATCGTTTGCCTGACTAAATCGTATCTAAATAATTAACAATTTTTTGTTTTGAAATGAGCTTACATAAGTAATTAAATAGGTATTGTTTTCCGAACATTGTCTTTTAAATGTGATTGCTTAGAACTATCTTACACTAATTTCAAAATAAACACAAATTTTTATTTATATGGTATTAAATATGGCTAAAGAAAATAAAACATAAAAAAGCACGCCTATGTGAGGGATTAAACTCACGTCCGCTCGATCCCGATACTAGTTCATTGTTACTGCCATTCGACCATTTCAAGTGTTGAAATAAATTAGCACAACGGGCTTTACGGGTTCCCAAAGCTTTAAAAGTAATTAAAAAAAGCTAAGTTTTGTAAATATTTTCGGACTTATTCACGAAAAAAGAATTAATTTATGATTAATTTTTTTTTTTTTTTATTTAAGAAATGTTGAGAAATGTTACTTAAAGTATGAAGTACATCAAGAAAACTTGAAAACTAAGCATTAGCCTTAGTCTTCCGATTCACGTTATTTTTTGACACATTTCAATAAACTATATAAAAATGTATAATTTATAGTTTATTTCTTAATTAATTTAATATAAAAAAATTATTTTTTTTTACAAAAATTTTATGATGTACGAGTATATAATGTTTTTTGAGAAATCCGTTTTTGTTTTGACACAGCGTACAGTGCGTTTAGCCCATATAAGGCAGGGACATAACAAAAAAGAGTTGTCTTATCTTTATAAAAATTGAAGCGTTAAATTTTAAATCATTGATTTCAGATTCCATGTAAGTGCATTATTTTGTATCACGAAGTAGCACACCAACGACATGCAAGACACGAGTAGCAATATAATTTCGTATAGAAAAAAGAATTGCTTCTCGTGTCTTGCTTGTCTCGTTGGTGTGCATTTTCGATATACAGAATAAAGCAGTAAGTCTTGTATGTATCTCACTTACGTTTAAAAATGAAATGTTGATATTTTTGAGAGGTTATTGGAAAAAATACACTTTAAGATTTTAATCGAGTTTACATTTTGTAGATGGCCAATGTTTTAGGCTTGTAGCTTTTTATTTTATTTTGTTCAATAATAAAATAAACATTCTATTAAACATAATTTCGAAATGTTCTGAACGCAATTTGTGCTCAAAAAATCAATATTGCTTAAATCATTACCTACATTGAGGCTGCCTTCTCTTAAATAAACATACTTTCAGTTGCAAGTCAGTTTAGTTTTCATTTTGTTTTTAACCTTTTTTTGAGACAACTGAATCAAAAAAAAAAAACTATTAAAATTTACAATCGAGTGACAATCGCTTCTTGTTTATTTTTAAAAGCTTTTCAATGTGATTTTCAATACAAAGTTTCACAAAAAGTAATAATGTACAAAATATCAATTTTCTTTTTCCGAAAAAAAAGGTTGATGGAACTTAGGAACAGACAGTACAAACCGAAAATAAAATTAAGACGAAATTTTGTAAAAATCGAAGACACCAATTTTTTTTCTATATTCCTTCTAAACTTTTCTTGTGTAATATAATATACAGAGTTTACCAACTTACATACAATAAGAACTAACTTTATAAAATGGATTGATGTAGAACTAAAACTTCATTATCCCATGTATCTTAATTGACTCCAAAAACTTATTTGGAGCACACCCAGGTATTTGTATTAAATGGGTACATAGCTAAAACTGGTCATGACTTTTGTTTCAAGCCAAATATCAACTAAAAATATTGCAATGCTATTATTTAATAATAAAAAAATTTGTGACACATACCTAAAATTTCAAGTCAATTTGGAAACAAGAACTCAATATATGGCAATTTGAACATGAAAAACATACCTGGGTGTTGACACAAGGGTTAAAAAATTTATGGAAATGGCTGAGACCAATAGTTTTTTTCTCACTACTCAAAGTAGCTAACTTTTGAGATAAACATAAATTCATTAAAAAAATGTATGTTATTTTATGTCGTATTTGTCACCGTACGTGTTGATGACATTAAACAATTCTGTTTTTTGTTTTTGTGAAAATTAAGTAAATTTTTAGTCTACATATCAAAAAGGGGAAAATACTTTTCTAAAACAACTGAGGTAAATTTTAAAATCTAGCGATTTTATAATAAAAAAATATTTGTATAAGAAATTTTGAAAATTACGACCATTTTAACGCAGGAAAGAAGGAAATATCAATCCGAAAATGTTCGAAAAATCCTCTCTTTTCGCTGAACCTTCACTTGTCGTTCAGTGGGATTGCTAATGCATTCCGTTTATTATGGCATAAATACTGCTGTCGCTCTCCTCGCACTCATCATTTATCAGCCTTTATAAAACACTCAATGTACAGTTATTGAATTATTTAAACAATCAACTGAACCCGGCTCGAAGTATCAGAGTCGGTCAAAAATATTTGCAATTAACAAGAATTTACGCTTCATACGATTGCAGCAGTGGAAACTCGCGACTACTCTATAGATAGAGTTATGTGAGTGTGTTCTTAATTAAAAGCGTTTATATAGAAAAAATCCAATAACTGTGGCAGCACTGCTGTAGAATGGCAACAGTAAGTTTGTTAAATTTTGCATGAAAAATTAAAAAAAAATTTTTTAAGAACTTTTTATTGAAATTTCGGGATTATGACTTTTCTTGGCCAACAAAAATTTAGTATTGTATTGGCGTTAGATTATTTATGTGAGATAGTTTAAATTAATGCATGAGCATTGACAACATATTTATAATTATTTTATATTAAAAAAAATGCACAAAAAAATAAGCCTTTCTTTGAATATACCTTAGATTTAAGATATAGATTTAGATTAAGGATTTCTAATGACTTGATACTGAACTTAAATGAATTAAATTAAGAGATTAAAGATATTTTTGAGTAAAATTTGTATTTTAATGGCGTTGGAAGCCCGCCAGACTTTAGCCAATGTGTGCCTAACAGTGTTGCCACTCATTCTGCTACAAAATGCCATTTACCAGTGCTTTGTTCTTCCGCATAGTGTGCATAAAACCGCAACGCCCCAAACGGCTGCTTCCGGTGGTGCATAAAATGTAAACGTAAAACGTAACAGTTGATACGTGATGCGCGGTTGCAGCGCGAAGTGCCACTTTTAATGCATTACCGTTGGCTATTTGAAAAAAGACTCACAGCGTGAGCAACCGCCCAACGACCAACACCAACCCCGCCCACCAAACCACACCCATCCAAATTACATCACGTGCAAAAGTATCGATTTATATCTTTTGTATTTGGGCGGTTGCAATGTGGGCAACACTGTTGCAATGTAGCAATGTTGCAATGTATCGTTATAACGTAATTTTGTGAATTTTATTGGATTGTGGTATTTCTTTTTTATCTATAAAATGCAATGCAATATTATTTAGACTGTTGAAAATATGTATGCAAAAATGTTTGTTTATTAAGCCAAAAATGATAAAAAATAAAAAGTTTAAAAGCAATATTAAAAAATGCAATTGAAGGCGATATTAAATAAATATTTGCTCAGAACAATTTTTTAACCAATTGATTTTTGTCCGGTTGTTAGGTTGTAATTTAAAATTATTTACAAATATTTGGATTGCTTCGGTTCGTTTGTTTGCTTATATGTGTGTGTGAGTATGCAAATAGTATTGTTTATTCTATTGTTTTGAAAAAAATTGAATGTATGCAGTTTATATATCAATTATTCAAAATGCAAAAATTATTTACATCAAATGTTTCAGCAAATAAGCAAGTCGATAAGCAATAACAGTTTAAGTTGGATTTCAAAGTTTCAAGAAAAATTGCTCCAAAGCTTTCAATCGTCTTATAAGTTATTTGAAAGGGTCTTTCGTTTTTGTCAACACAGAAATACCGCATTACGACGCACATAGGGGCTGCTTGTGTGGGGAGCCTGGCCAAAGGTAATTTTCAAAAAATGGAAACATTGAAAATTTTTGCTGCAGCTTTAATGCTGAAGATGTGCCAATTCAGAATCCAAGGCCTTTTTGAACTTGCTCCTACCGTTTAGATGAAGTACATTAGGGTGGGCCGATTCGATGAAATTATGTTTGCACAAATTTTTTTCTATTAGAGGACGAAAAGAGGGTTTTAGGGGTATTCTGTTTTATTCGTGAAATAAAATGTACCCCCATCATTTTGACTTTTTTGTAATTTTCCAACATTTACTGAAGCGCCACCACTACATTGTGGTCTAGATGATGATTCTAGCACGAATTAAATCAAAAAATCAACATATAGTTTTATGCTTCAAAATGAGTTTTTTAATAGATAAAATGTGAGAACTTAGAAAGCAATAAAAATTCCCTTATAACTTTGTTTTACAATGTGGCAACTCCGCTTGAAACCATTAACTCGCAACACGTGTTGCGACATATACAAAAGGTGCAGTTTTCTGATTGTGGTTTTTACTGATTTTTTATTAAAAAAGTGAATTGTTGTGGAAAAATTCCTGATAAAAAATATTTAAGTAAGTAATTATTAAATGTTTAAATAAAAAAAAAAGTATAGCAGTGAGGGGACTGCCGACCGAAGCGAAAACCTATACATAAAATATTGGTGTTCGCTGGAAGACTTTATCCTGCCACGGACCGCCTTACTGCTATATAAGAATTTTCATGCTAATCGGAAAAAAAATTTTATATTTTCACCCCCTCAGCCTTTGATTATTTCTTTCAAAATATTTTTTATTCAGATATCATTTTTATTCTATAATTACACCAAACGATATAATTACATTTAAATTGAATATTGCTGATATAAAAATAAAATACAGGGAGCACTATTGAATGAAAAATAATCCTCAAAAAGATATTTAATTTGTTTCTTTCCATGTATATGTAGGGATGTAGCTAAAATAATATACATTTTCTTCTTTTTTATATGCGACATTTTGTTTGATGGGTCTTGAAGTCTCTTTTAATGCCTGCATTTGAGATCTTGCTACAAAGAAAACAGAAAACATAACAAGCAAAGTGCAGTTTATTTTCTGCCCCCAATTCGATTCATCCGTACATCCGGTTCATCATTAATGCACATTATTTTCATCTTTTATAACTTCATTATATTTTAAATTATGGGTTTTAATATAAAAAACAAAGTAAAATATTAACAAAAATATAAATTAAACTTATTAAAACAATTAATATACACATACATAACATTTGTATTTACATAAATTTCATTGAATTTCATTTACATTATTTTCACTGTTATCATTGCATTATATTTTTAGAAAAGATACTATAGGCTTACGGTAGCTGAAATAAGAAACAAAAAATTTTTGGACGATGCAGTCCCACTCATGATAAAATTATTATTAGGTAGCCTTGACAACTACTTATTTTCTCACGAGCTGCGACAATCGAATTTCAAACAAAAGAAAACAATGTAAAGTGCGTGTGTCACACACATTGGCAACTGTTTTTTTTTTAAATTTGAGTGAGAAACCTTTGCAATTAAATTATCCATTCACAACAGGTGACTCTTCTGAATGCAGCCAATGTGTGTGACACACGTTCTCTAGTTTGTTTTCTTTTGCTTGACATTCGATGGTCGAAACACGAAATGTCACTCCTAACTATTACTTATTATACCATGGTCAGAGAATATGCTGGCGACATTTATAAAACTACAAATGTTTTTATGTTGGTCATGAAACTCAAATACACGCTCTTGGACATTGGCTACCAGGCGCTCAGCAAATGCAGCAAGCATGCCAAAATTAGACAAGGTAGTGTTAGATTGGAGAGCCGGTGACCGAAACTGTCAAAACAAAGTTGACATTTCATACAAAATCTGCAACCAATGAGAATGCAATATGAAAGCAAGAACGGGCAAATATATCAAAATGGATGAGTTTGACAGTTATGGTCACTTAGACAGAGAACACATTAGCCCTGACACTACCTTGTCTAATTCTACTATGGCAGCAAGCAACGATCAATAAGTTTATCCGCTGACAAATCGTTCCTTAATAAAGAAATCATGAAGGATATTTACTGCTTTTCTCTCAATGTATATGTAGATCTGTAACCGAACTAAAATACATTTACAACAACAACTACCAAACAAATCTACTACAACGACGAACATAGAAGAGCATTATCACAGCGGTTGCGCAACGTTAGAGGGGATGAACCGAATTGGCGGCGGAAAATAAACTGCACTTAGTTTGCTATGTTTTTTGTTTGCCTGGTAGCAAGATCTCAAGTGGAGGCATTAAAAGGGACTTCACGGCCTGTCAAACAAAAACCAAATATCAAAAATTTTAAATTTATTTTATTTTAGCCTACAGCTGATTCTACATATACATCGAAAAAAACAGTAACATTCAATAACTGCATTCCCGTGGTCGTTGATCTAGAGCGCGGCTCTATTTTATTCACAAAACAAAAACAAAACTTAAAACTAGCTCGACTTCTAGCTCTATTTCTGATCTTAAAATGTTGCCAAGTTTCAAGCATTTTTTATCAAAACGAACATAGTTGGCAAATCTAAATAACTATTCATTTTCGTATTTTGACGTATCACCGCACAATGGGCGTTTTGCTATTGCTGTTTTCTTTTGTTATTGTTCTTAAAACAGCTGTTTCAAGACTGTGGTGACAAATTGTTATAAAGTTGAACTAATGTTGTTTTATTGTGATTTGATCTGATCTAGTGCCACGGGAAAACAGCTAATGTTTTGCAGCGGAGCAAAAGGAGGGGAAAGAACGATGCGTCAGCAAAGGAACTTATTGATAGTTGCTTGCTACATTTTCTGAGCGCCTGGTACGATGACGAGAGTTCCTCGGAAAATCACGATGACGCAAACCAAAGATTTACCCTCTACCAAAATCGTTCAACGCGAATAAGAAGTTTTCACTTCAAAAATCTTAATCATAAAAATTAAGCAGGGTATTTTTTTTCGTAAAAATTGAAATATTTTAACTGTTAAAAAATAAAGCATAGTACTCTGTGCAGTTTCATGTGAAATTCCACACAAATCTTCATACAAAAATTGACAGCTACGAAACAAGCGTGGATATTTTCACAACATGTTCATCAGAGGAGTACTCTGTTCCGCTGCGTTAAATTATCGCAACATGTTTCAGAGCAATATTTTTTCACGACAATTTAATTGTACTGCCTATTTGTGAAAAAATGTTGCTCAGGCACATGTTGCAGTAATTTCACGCAGCGGAACAGAGTACTGCTCTGACGAACATTTTGTGAAAATTTCCACGCTTGTTTCGCAGCTGTCACTTTTTGTATGGAGATTTGAGTGGAATTTCACATGAAACTGAACAGAGTACTTTTTTAACATTAAATTACTTTTTTTAAAATCAAAGAACCAAGGCATGCGCCTTATACACACAAGGTGTGGTCTTTGACCTGAAAGGAAAGGGATAGATAATTTAGAGAAATTTTTTGGAACCATACGTGAATTATTGATTAGGCGAAACAACCATGAAAGACAATTTGAATTGCTATTAACCGAGGCTAGTGTTATGCCTTTCCAGCCCTTAGTTGTTCCTGTCCTTTAATTCCACATTTTCCAAAATTTATTGGTGGATTATTAGTTTTCCATAATTCCTAAATGTAGGAAAGAACAAAGAAAGTGAAAAGAACCATGCCCGAACCCGGATTCGAGCCAGAGACCTCTGCGTTGATAGTCTAGCGCACTCTCCACTAGACTCAAAGGCCCTGTAAATAACCTTAGATTTTTTTTTGTCCTTTTAAAGGGACAATATCCGTTTAAATATCCTTAGAATTATTATTTTTGTCCTTTTAAAGGGACAATTTTCACAAACAAAATTTCATCAAATCGGTCCACCCTAATTTATTAGGGTCCACTAGTAAGTAACACAATTTCGATATTTTTAAAGTTGAGATTTAGATGAGTTAAAATTAGTGTAAATTCAGTGTGTAATACAGTCAATTCTGGATATACCGAACCCACGAAATAGTGACCGTTACTTTTTTACACGGACTACTCTAAAAAGTGAACAACCGATAGTGATCAAATAGTGAATCAAATAGTAACTAACATTAAAAAAATAAAAGTAAAAAAGTACGCCAACAAAAATTTTAACAAACAAAAAACAAATTTTTTGAAAAAAAAATTCAATCTCGAAAATGCGAACAACCGAAAATGCGAAAAAATATGTGAACAATTAGTTCACTTTATCGAGATTCACCTGTATTTTGTAAATTTTCGCAAACAGTTATTGTTTTTTTATAACACTGATAGTTTCAATGCCACAATATTTTAAAAAAACTCTAATTTAATTAATCGTGATTATTTTGTTGGACCATACGATATTTCCCATACAACGATGGTGAAAGAAATGAACGTTATATTAAGATACGGCCTTAGCGGCAAATTGTCGGCACATTTTTTTTTTGTCTCAACCCCTAAGAACCTACCTTTACTATTGCTCCGATAAAATTTACCAAAATGCCTATAATCACCAAGAAAAAATTACACTAACATTTTTGTATTTTTGTTGCATTAAGCGTATACTGCCGTGATATTATGACCGTATCATAAATTTTTTATTATTTTTATCTATAGGACAAGGAATCGACCTTAAATCGTAATATTACTGTTGTTAAATAATTTTTACCGCAGCGTCTTTACTCAGCAAATTTCATGTATTTTGCACGCCACGATATTTTATTTTTTTTTTGTATTAGAGTAAGTGCGGTAAATATGGCCCACGTGTGTAATATGGCCCACAGTAATAGTTTCCAACTGAAAAAGCGTAGACACGCCACTGTGTATTAATTTAAAATATTTGCGAACTGTTTATGGCTCATTGTAATGTGGTGAGTCTGGCGTAACAAATGTGCGATGTATATATAGCACGTGATATTTTTTTGGGTTTTTATCGTAATTTTTATGTTAAGTTTTCTTAAACGCATTTCAATTTAATCTATAAATTATTTTTTCTGGCAATTTCAGTTTTTCTGTCAACAAAAACCAATAATTTTTTATTATTTTGGACCACCATAGATGAAAATCGTGATCTAATCGAACATCAAAATCCATGACCAACTCCGATTGAGGTAAAATTTGGTATATAAGTAGTAAACATAAAATAAAAAATACAACTTCTCTTCAAAAAATTCTAAAACTCATATCTCGAGAATAGGGCGGGTCGAAAAATTTTATAAAAATGAAATCCGAGATATATTTAAAAGATGATTGCAGGAGAGTGGGCCAACCGATTTTAGTAATTTTTTTTTTCTATGAAAGGTAAGTAAAAATACTTTCTGGAAAAATTACACTGGAAAAAAATTTTGCTACACTGTAAAAAATATACTGAGATAAATTTTTCAAAGATGGCGCTAGGGTCGAAGATCACGCAATATTTAATTCATTTTTTGCCAAAAGAGAGGTCTATCCTTACACTAAAACATATAAAATTTTCCAGTAGGCATTATTTTTTATTCCCGAGATATTTAATTTTAAAAATTTGCACTACCAGCCAAAATTGAAAAAATTAACGGGTTTTGGCCAATAACTAGAGAGGGGTACTTCGAATGAAAAATCTTTGTATAGGAGATAAGTAGAACTCATGAAGGCCCAACTCCGGCCTAAACACACCGGGGTTGTGGGGTAAACCCGTTTCGAGAAAAAAAGATCCACAAGGTTATTTATCAAATAACTCCATAACCATGGCACTTACTGCCAATTTTTAATTTTAAAATGTGCGTTACCTGTGAAAATTGAAATGTTTGCAAAATTTTACATCATATTTTATAAATAAAAGAAAACTGTTCTGAATAAATACATTACACATACATATACTGTTTATTACCTTATAATAGTATAAAATTCTTATGTTATTTTTCTCTACAAACTTTACGTAATTCGTAGACATCAGAATTGGAGTATTTTTTAACATAAAGCGTTGTTGAACTCACTGGAATGAATGCATGGAATGATTGTGTACCAACTATTGTGATTGCTTGGGTATATCTTGTGTTTAGTTTTTTTTTCATTTCGATATATTCGTCTTCTGTTGAATATTCAAAACTCATTGAAGTTGAAAACGATTTCGATGCCCAAGTGTACAAGTCAGCTGATGTCTGAATGGTTTCCTTATTGGCTAGGCTAAATCGATGAGCTGCCCTCTTCAGTGTGCCCCCTATTCCGTCACAAGCACTTTTTCCGTGACTTGTTGCGTGAAAGTGCCACTCTGCATCTATTTGCAAATCAGCTTTAAAATTACATAAATTTATAAAATTGTATTTATTTTTATATTGGGCTCCAGCTCCATCTGATACGAAAAATATTTTCTTAATCGTCATTCTCTGGCCTTCTTTTAGAAATTTAATCATTTTATTGATGAAAAGATGCACCGCTATACTATCATGATTACTGCAATTAGAAATTATAACAAAGCTTTTGTGGTGTAAAATGTCGTCAGATTTGTAGTAGATAACAAATGGATGAATTGTACATTGAGTATTATTCCAGTGATATCCTTGAATAGCATCTTGAACGAAGAATGAATAATTCTCGGCGAAATCTAACTGGACTAAGAATTCGCCTAACTGTAGCGATTGCTTTTTTTCCTTTAAAAATTGAGACTGTTGAAAAGATATAAAATTATGTGGTATCAATATTTTCAAATGGCTTATAAATTGTTCCGTGAATGTTTCAGGGTCTACGATCAAAGTGTCCAAATTATATCTATCAGTAGTACTCCATTTTTTATATTTTATTTCAACTAGTCCAGTTTGTTTAAAATTTTCTAACATTTGTTTTTGCAAATTGACTAAATTGGAGCAGCAAGTGTCACACATTGATACACTGCACTTTATTTCTTCATTTGAGTCGCATAACACACAATTGATCAAATCCTTATACGTAACTAAAGTCTTTCCATTAACATTAACTTCCGATACGGCCGACTCTTTGGGTATTATTTATTTTTTAAGTTATTTATTGATCAATTGCACAGGGTGTTAACTTCGTATTGGGGCTTATTCCTCTTTTTTCCCTTTTCTTAAAGCTAATAAAAATTAGTACTAAAAAGTAAAGACACCAGTGGTGTCAACCTGTGAGTAAGAGGATAGGGTTGCCAACGTAAAAAAATTTTTTGTGTTGTTTTAAAAAATTTAAAAATAAAAGTTTCAAACACAGATCATTATAAATTTCCTGATATAATTTCCTCTCATAATTTCTCTAGTTATTGGCCAAAACCCGTTAATTTTTTCAATTTTGGCTGGTAGTGCAAATTTTTAAAATTAAATATCTCGGGAATAAAAAATAATGCCTACTGGAAAATTTTATATGTTTTAGTGTAAGGATAGACCTCTCTTTTGGCAAAAAATGAATTAAATATTGCGTGATCTTCGACCCTAGCGCCATCTTTGAAAAATTTATCTCAGTATATTTTTTACAGTGTAGCAAAATTTTTTTCCAGTGTAATTTTTCCAGAAAGTATTTTTACTTACCTTTCATAGAAAAAAAAAATTACTAAAATCGGTTGGCCCACTCTCCTGCAATCATCTTTTAAATATATCTCGGATTTCATTTTTATAAAATTTTTCGACCCGCCCTATTCTCGAGATATGAGTTTTAGAATTTTTTGAAGAGAAGTTGTATTTTTTATTTTATGTTAACTACTTATATACCGAATTTTACCTCAATCGGAGTTGGTCGAGTCCAAAATTACACTTTTTGGTTCGATTAGATCACGATTTTCATCCATATTGCATGTTTAACACAGGGTGGTTCAATTTAGTCACACTTTTTTAAAGAGTGCTATATGGAAGTACCTTTAACGCTTCATTATCAGCTTTTTGTTATGTATTTTTTTATATACTTTTTTAATGAGAACTGAATTAAAGATAATATTCAGACTATTTAAAAAAATAGATATATGAATCAAAGTTAAACTCGCTGTTTATTTTCAAAATAGTTAAGGGTGGTCCATATGTACTGAACTTATCCGCCGCAAGTTGATGAAGTCATATTTTTAAAATTTCTTTTGTCATGAGACCGAAGAACCCACCTTAACTATTGCTCCCATCAAATTAATTTAAGTGTCTATAGTCGCTGATATGAAATTCCGTTTAACGTTTTTGCATTTTCATTGCATGAAGCTGATACCACAGTGATATTATGACGTCATTAATTGTTTTTTATTAATCGTCAATTACTGCCATTCAATAATTTTTACCCTAGCATCTTTTCTCAATGAATTATAATATTGTGCAACGATATGAAATATTTGTTGCATAACCTGCTACTTGCGCGACCTGATGACATAAATTTTTTATTTAATTTTTTGTCATAAGCTCTAAGATCCCACCATTACATAGCCTGGATAAAATTTACATAAGCACCTTTAATCACCGAAATAAAATTTCATGTAACGTTTTTGTATTTTCGTTGCATTAAGCGGATACCGTCGTGATCTTATGACGTCATTATTTTTTTTTATTATTTTTATCAATCGTAAATTACTGTCGTTTAATTATTTTTACCGTAGCATCTTTACTCAATGAATAATAATTTTGTGGAACGATATGACATTTTTCTTGCATAACCTGCTACTTCCGCGACCTGATGACATCAATTTTTGATTTAATTTTTTTGTCATAAGCCCTAAGATCCTACCTTTACATAGCCTGGATAAAATTTACGTAAGCACCTTTAATTACCTAAACACCAAAAATTTCATGTAACGTTTTTTTATTTTCGTTGCATTAAGCGGATACCGTCGTTTAACGTTTAGATTTTTTATTATATGTTATACTTTATTACAATATTATTTTTAATTTTTTTTATCAATATGACAAAGAACCGCCCTTATCAAGGTTGTAAATGGGTTGAATATTTTTCAATTTGCATAATAATAAGTTTGGCGTAAAACTTTATAAAAAAAAAATTTGGTTACAATCGGTTAAAACATGGTCATCAACGAGTTAAGTCGTAAAAACTTTGCTGCAAAAGTAAAGATAAAGCCAGTTTGATGGAAAGAAAATGATTTTGGAATTTTGAGCACTCGCTTATATGGGGTGGCCCCAGTGTGCACCGTGGTATTATGACCGCATCATAATTTTTTTTTATTTTTATCAATAATACAAAGAATCGATCTAATATCGTAATATTACTGTCTTATAATAATTTTTACCGTAGCACTTTACTAAGCTATTAATAAATCCGTGCAACGATATTGCATTTTAGTTGCATAACTTACTACCTCCGCGACCTAATGATTTCATGTTTTTTAAAATTTTTGTCATTAAGCGGAAGAACCCACCTTTATTATCGCCCCGATAAAATTTACCAAAATGCCTATTGGCACCGAGATAAATTTTCATGTAATGTTTTTGTATTTTTGTTGCATTAAGCACCTTCTTTTTATTTTTAAATACCACCTTCTTTTTATTTTTCATTACATGTATATTAATTAATCTTTTTAATTATTTTTATCAATAGGAAAAAAAACGACCTTCACTTTTTCATATTTTTTTTCTTTTTGTTTTTAGACAGAATCAATGCCCAGGGGATTACCCCTATAAATGTTTAAGTATTGCGTTAATTCGAAGGATGGGTGATAGTTAGTTTTTATAATCATTTTTTACCCGACTACGGCAAAGCAAAAGGAGAGGTATATGTGTTTAACCGGTATGTATGTATGTTTGCATGTATGTAAGATGTACAGTTGCGGTCACAATAATAGCAGTACCCTTATATTCAGACATGTTTGGATAAATAATACAAGTCTACAAATTTCGGATCCGTCCGTTTTTATTTCTATATGTACTATCAACACTCGTTCTAACTCCGTACTCAGTTTTCTCCTATATTGTAAAATTTTCAAGATACAGGACGTTTCACGTTTTTGGCACGTGTTTAGAATTATTGATCTAGAATCTAAACTACTCACCATAAAATAAAAAGTATGATTTTGTATTTTTGAAAAATTATCAACTTTTTCATCAATGTATCAACCACTATCGTGTCATGTGCTGTAGCGAAGTTAAAATTCTGAGATTATCCAACGAAATATTAACAAATTTTGTATCTTTTGTTTTAGCGGAGCTGTAAAATTTAAATTTAAAATGTAATTTTTTCATGTAATAATGCACTTAACCAACAGTTTTTTCTAAATTCTATCTTTGAATGATAACAGCTCCGATAAAAAAAATATACAAAATTTTTTGATATTTCGTTGGAAAATTTGAAAATTTTAGCTCCGCTACAGCACATGACATGATAGTGGTTGATATATTGATAGAAAATGATACTTTTTCTAAAATACAAAATAATGTTTTTTATTTTATGGTGAGTAGTTTAGATTCTAGATCAATAATACTAAACACGTGCCAAAAACGTGAAACACCCTGTATTTTGAAAATTTTACAATATAGGAGGAAACTGAGTACGAAGCTGGAACGAGTGTTGAAAGTACATATAGGAATGAAAATGGACTTAGCGGATCCGAAATTCGCCCTTATGCTTATGATCGCTTACCTCTGTCACAATGTATTGTTTTGTTAGGATAGGTGGCATACGACCACGGATATCTTCTGAATATCACTATGAATATGTACAAAATACAATAAAATATATTATGTGTAAGTTGTTTATTTAATAAACAAAAAACATTGAAAAGTTTATACATAAAAATTTCAGATAAGAACATTTTCTTGTTTCATAATGTTTAGAGCGTGATTTTTAGTAGTCGGGTTTTTTTGACTTATTTTTTTTTTACCGTAGAATCTTTACTTAGCGACTAATCATTTCGTGGAACGATACTGTATTTTTTTTACATAACCTGCTACCTCCACGACTATATGACGTCAAATTTTTCATGGAGACACGTACCTTTCTTTGATTTCCTAAAAACAAATTACCACAACACCAGTTGTGGATCCACAAATTGATAGTGGGGAGAGCGGTTAACTTATCAGAACTAAATCATAATCAATTTAGCATAAGAACAGTGAAAAAGTTACAGAATAGATATACGAATAGGTATATGAGCATATGAGGGCTTTACTCCGCAAATATCCCCTTGGATCTGCGCTTGCGTTGGACATAAACTCACCAAGTAATAATTCCATGGCTCTCTTTGTGACATCAAGACGTCATTAGTTTTTTGTCTATTTTTGTTAGGAGGACATATGAGCACACAGAAAAAAATATGAGGATACATTTTATACTATTTGGTGTACATATAAATCCAAGCCAAAAATGTTTTAAAAGTTATACCATCAAATCTTAAAACTTTTTCTAGACTATTTTTCTCGTCAGACCAATCGAAACCACTAAATTTTTAAATATCCCGATTTCGGTGAATTTTTTACTTTCGAACCAGAATATATTTTGGCCCGTAAACTACACTTATGCCTTTTTATTATGTATTTTCGGGCGCTGATCATGATCGTGCAAAAAAAAAAGCCCGGACTCTTCTAGTTTTTTTTTTTTAAAATCCCCAAAGTTTTGAAAAAAGTGCAAAATGGGTACATGTAAACAATACCAAACATGACATTTTTTAATTTTTTTTTGTAATGTGTATTTGGAGGTAAAATAGCGAATTGTGGAAAAATAAAAGCTCTATCTCAAGTATTTTAGAAGATATAGTGGTTCCAAATTGAAGAAATTGGCCCAAAAAAGTAAGTATTTTTTCTTCTATAAAAGTAAGCATTATGGGTATCAGAAGAAAGGTTGTGTTAATACCTACTGAAAGAAGCATTAATCATTGAAATCCATTCATAAATTTTAAAGAAAACACTGCTTTTCTATTTCCTACTTACACAAAAATTAACACTTCAAAATGCGTTCATGTATTTCTTCCCGAATTCAAATGTATGCAAATTTTCAAGTAGGCCATGAATTCTCGCGAAAGAAGTCCCGTTAATTCAGAAAATTTTCATTTGCAATGCTTTTGCAACATTTTGAAATCATTGAGTAACATCTATTTAACCATGTCGGACATGAATTTAATAGAAATTTTTCAAGTGTTTAACTGCAAAGTGGATGGCCCCATATCTATGGAGGTCATTTTGAAGTTACAGGAGTGGTCGTTGATAGCACCTTCAAATTCTTTGAAGTGCTCCAACGGCCATTTCATGCAACTGAAGGCCAGTGAGGAGGTGGTTGATGGCTTCCAGTGGAGGTGCTACCAGCACTACACCAACACCTATAGGAAGCGAGTACGGTGTGGAGAGAAGAAATCCATAAGAACGGACACGTTCTTTATGAAATCCCACTTGTCCCTCTTCCAAATCGTCTCGTTCACCTACCTGTGGCTTAAAAACGTCCAACTAGACTTCATCTGCGAACAAATTAGAGTATCCAAAAAAACTGCCGTGGACTGGTCATCATTTCATCGGGAGGGAAAAATGATTACTGAACATGAAAAAATTGGTGGGCCAGACATGGTAGTACAGATCGATGAGTCTAAGTTTGGACGTCGCAAGTACCACAGAGGACACGCGGTTGAGGGACAGTGGATTTTCGGAGGGATTGAGGAAGGGAGCGGACGCTGTTTCCTTGTCCCGGTGGAGTCCCGAAGCGCAGTCGTCTTATTAGCGATAATTAAAGATTGGATACTGCCAGGGACTACCATCATTTCGGATTGTTGGAAGGTAAGTCCTTTTATTTAACATTTGCTTATTTAATTATTAATTTTTTTCTATTTCAGTCATACGAATGTTTGGATCGTGAAGGTTTTGAACACCTAACGGTCAACCATTCACTTCACTTCGTAGATCCGGACACCGGCGCCCACACCAACACCATCGAAGGACTTTGGAAGCACGCGAAGGCATATCTTTCGCCATTTTCTCGCAGAAAACGTTTTTTTGCTGGATATTTGGCGAAATTTATGTTTTCCAAAAGATGCCGGAACCTTGGTTTGGATCCACTAAAGGAGTTCTTCCAAATTGCTGGAGAACTGTATAACCCAGTCAATACAGTCCTTAGTAATTTGGTTGATTCCGGATCCGAAAGTGAGGACGATTGAGTGAGGTAAACACTATAAAATGCAACCAAAATCAGTCCTTTTCAGGACTACAGAATCTTTCTTCAAAGAGATAAAAAAATAATAAACATATTAACAAAAAAATTAAATATTATACTGACATAATGAAAAATTGTTAGAAAAAATCGCGCGACTTTTTATAACAATTTTTCGCCTGCGGCGCTATATTCGTCTTCAAAACTGCTTCATATGTTATACTGACATAATGAAAAATTGTTAGAAAAAATCGCGCGATTTTTTATAACAATTTTTCGCCTGCGGCGCTATTTTCATCTTCAACAATATTTTCTTCAAAAGTTCTTATATGCTCTTGTATAATTACTTGATTTTTTTCTGGTGCTTTTTTTATTATGAAGTTATTTCGCCTTGTACGAAACGTTGAGAATCTTATAAACATTATAAAAACACTATTATCTTCAAAATTTATGCATCGATTTCAATTATTAATAACTCTTTCAATAGCTGTTGTTAATACCTTTCTTTTGATACTCATAATGTTTACTTTTAAAGGACAAAAAGATCACTCCTTTTTGGGCCCATTTCTTGAATGTTGAACCACTATATCTTATAAACCACTTCAGATAGACCTTTTCTTTTGCACCATTCCCTATTTTACCTCCAAATACACATTAAAAAAAAAAAAATTTTAAAAATGTCATGTTTGGTATTGTTTACATGTACCCATTTTGCACTTTTTTCAAAACTTTGGGGATTTTAAAAAAAAAACTAGAAGAGTCCGGGCTTTTTTTCTTACGTATTCCTTTTTAGGGGGTAAAACCCCATTTTTCTAAAAAAAAAAAAAATCGGTGCGTAGCCCGTAAAGTAAACTTGTTCCATATTTTGATTTACACATGATATCCATATAAAATTTTTAAATTATATTTGTTTTATTATTTTTATAAATTATTTGGAATAAAAAATGTTAATACCACACAAGTGTTATAAAAAAGATAAAATTTGCCCTCAAATTTTTTACTGTGCAACCTAGTCTGGCGTTCAATAATTTCAATCCTATCACTTATACTCAGCGAGTAATAATTCCTTGTTTCCATTTTTAATTTTTGTTGCTTAAATGCTTCATTCTGTATCACCAAGAAGCTTATCAAAGATGAGAAAGACTCGAGAAGCAATACTTTCTTCCATACAAAATAGTATTGCTTCTAGTGACTTTGTTGTCGTTGGTGTGCTTATTCGTGTGACAGCATAAAACATTAACTGCATTACTCTGTATCACGAAGTAGCACACCAACGAATAGCAAGACAGGAGAAGTAATACTTGCTTGTCGTTGGTGTGCATTTTCGTTATACAGAATAAAACAGTTAATGTCTCTTTCACGTTGTGATGACGTCATAATTTTTTGTTTTTATCATCGAAATTTTTGTGGGAATCAACATTTTCAGTCTAACTTTAATCGTAGCTTCTCTACTAAATAAAATAAAAAAGCAGACAAAATTTACGTTTCCACACCGAGACATTTTCAACGTTTAGTTCTTTGGGTATTGTTGTCACGTCAAAATTAATTTCTACTCACTTCATAGTTCATTTCATTTAAGTTGCTTATAGTTATTTTTTACCATTTGAAGTCACTTAAAATTAAAGTATATTTTATATAAATTTTTCCAAAAACCTTTTAAAATTTTGGTTAGTTTTTTGCAGATTTAAATGCAAATCAATGCAAATCACTTCTACGCATACTTGTACTATATATATATAAAATATCCTTTTTATAGTTGTCCTTTCTCGTTTTTATTTTCCATGAGTGCATTAAAAGTTTGGCAACTGTTCAGTGTTGATAACTGGCTGGTGGCTGGCTTTCCTTTCCTAGCTTGATTGCCTACTTTTTTGTGCAAAGTTGCCGGTGTTTTTTTTTGTCTTTTGTGCCTTTTTTAACCCGCTTTCATAGAGACTTTCTTTTATTTTAGGTTAATGAACTCAAATAGAATGAATAAAAGTTTGTTTGTTTATTTTGAGTGTAAGAGTGAGTAAGTGACTGCATTCATGTATATGTGTGAGCGTGTGCGTGTGTTTGCCTTGGGACTTAAGGGGTGGGGTAGAAAAGTGAAAAACTTTTTGTGTCTCGTGTTGGCGTGGCTATTTAAAAATCTTGTTAGTATTTTCAACATAATTGCAAGGCACTCGAGTGTAGCGCAGTCGGCCAGGTTGACATTTTAAAAAAAAATAAAAATATAACGGACGACTATGTCCACATTATAAGTGGAGCAGAAGACACACTGTGTCAGTGTGTAAGAGTGGGGGAAAGAGGGAGTTGCTTGGCAAGAGGTAGTTAATAATTGACGCATATTTAAGTGGCTGTGTGTGTGTGTGTGTGTGTGCGTTTGACTGTCAACGTGGGACAAGTAAGAAACTATTTTGAGCAGCAGCAGCATAAGTTCAACAAAAAAATTGTAGCATACTTTAAGGCGATTGCACTTTTTAAGCTTGCCAGCTTTTACTAATTAATTGGTCTTTGTTGCAAAAAAAAAGAAGAAGAAAGATGCAATAAAATAAAAGTTTAACGACTTGTTCGGGAAATTTAATTACTTATATTTTTGTTTTAAATTTAATTGTTTAAATATAATTTAATATGAGTCTGCTTGTCTATTAGTTTTATTGTGTCGATTTTCTCTTAAAATTAACGAGTGAGGATCTAGAAGACAAAAATATACGAAAAACATGAGTGGAATTTTTTTTTAAATTACCACCTTTCCGGAGCCGGTAGCACGAAAACGGTTCAATATTTCGAAAAAATGTATGCAGCAAAACTTGTAGCAAATTTAATAAGCTTTCTTTTTGTGCCAAAAACTTTTTCACTGCAACGCACCGTTTTCGAGTTATAAGCGAAAAATTTAACATTTAAGCCCTCATCGCCCAGCGGCACCGGAACTTGGAGCGACTTTATTTTATCTTGTTCGGGGACCCCCTACACATTCCTAAAGAAATTGTACATCAAAATAATAATTTTGATGGCGTTGACAACGTACCACCTGTTATTGACATTGGAGCTGTTTCTCTAAATACTGCTGATGTTGCAAATGGAATACGTCGTCTTAAACCTTCAACTCGATTGGATGCGGATGGTCTCTGTTCTATTTTGTTGAAAAATTGTGCCAGTAGTTTAGCTTATCCGTTAACCCTTATTTTTAATAGTTCCTTGCGATCTGGGATTTTTATTGATAGTTGGAAAATAGCGTTTATTACTCCAATCCATAAATCTAGATGTAAACAGAATATTGCGAATTATAGACCAATTTCTGAGCTCACAACTGTATCTAAGCTGTTTGAGTCCATAATTAAAGAAAAATTATTCTTTTCAATAAAGCGATTTATCTCACCGTGTCAGCATGGCTTTGTACCTGGTCACTCTACTACTACAAAATTAGTTTTGTTTGCAGAATACTGTATATCAGCTTTTACTCAAGGATGTCAGGTGAATGCAATTTATACTGACTTTGCTAAGGCGTTTAAATAGATGACTGAGACAACACGTCTCTACGAAACTGTCTAATGCCGGGAGCAAGCATTATATTAATTTGCTGACAAAATGAAACTCCATTAGAACAACACAATAATAGTTCTAAGTTCTCTTGTTAATATAATTCTTAAGGAATGAACGAAATGTTTTTATAATAAGAAAAGTCTCAATAAAATTGAATTGAATTGAATTGCTAAGGCGTTTGATAAAGTCTCTCACCTTCTTTTAATCAAAAAGTTAGAAAAATTTGGTTTTCACTCTAGGTTTCTAAGTTGGCTTGAATCATATTTAGTAAACAGACAATGTGTAGTGGCTTTTGATAACGTTAAATCTTTTCCTTATTTGGCAACTTCAGGTGTTCCTCAAGGAAGTATCCTAGGGCCACTTATCTTTGATTTATTCATCAATGATATTACCTCTATTTTTTCACACTGTAAATATTTGCTTTACGCTGACGATCTGAAGATTTTTCTAAAAATTAGTAATTTAAATGACATTGGACTTTTGCAAAATGATGTTGATAAACTATATAGTTGGTGCTGTAATAACGGTCTTTATTTGAATCTTAAACAATGTGTTTTTATGATTTTCTCAAAATCTGAAACTTTCCGTCCGTCCGCCTATCATATTGCTCACTCCCCATTGGCAGCCGTTGATCAAATCAAGGATTTAGGTATAGTTTTCGATCGTAAATTTAATTTTATTTCTCATATTGACTATATTATTCCCAAAGCATATGCCATGCTAGCTTTCATCCGAAGAAACAGTGCTTGCTTTTCAGATCCGTATACTTTGAAAGCTTTGTTCAACTCACTTGTGCGATCTAGATTAGAATATGCAGCGATTTTTTGGAATCCATTTTATGAGTCACACAAAATTCGGCTGGAACGAATTCAGAAATCGTTCACGAGGTTTGCCTTGCGTTCTTTTTATACTTCTGGCTTACCTCCCTCATATAATAAAGGTCCTCCGAGTAAAGGTCCGTCCTATGCTTCAAGTGATTTAGCTGAAATAAATTGTAAATTATCTCAATTGAACAAAATCAATGAGTCAATTCAATTTATGTCATCTCAATACGATGAAATTCTAAAAGGTGTTAAACTAAACACGCAAAAAGTTGCAAAATTGGAATAAGAAAATGACACTCTGCGAGGTGAAATATGGCAATTAAAATCCACAGTTAAATTGTTAAACGTTGTCAGAGTACAAAACGACTGTGTCATAAACAATGTTGACATCAGTAATGAAGTAAAAGCTATTGATATAGTGTTAGATGTCACTAACAAAACAGATGCAGATATCAGTGAAGTCGATATAGAGGATGTTTATGTACTTAGAAAAAACGAAAGATCAACCAATAAATCAATTGTTGTTAAATTCAACAGTAAGAACTCAAAGAAAGCTTTTATGGATGGAAAATCTAAATTAAAAACGAACAATGAGCTTAAGAATGTTTACGTCAATGACTATTTGTGCAAAGAATCACTTGAGATCCTTAATCATGCAAAGACTTTGAGAGCTGTAGGTTTCAAGTTTGTGTACGCTAGAGGTGGAAACGTATTTGCAAAGAGAGATGCTCATTTCAGATATATTATTTTGAAAACAATGGATGACGTGGATAATTTGCTTAGCAAATATGCTGGAGGCACATCTAGAAGAAGCAGAAATCATATAGCTGACGAAGATGATGATGATGATGGTAATGGCAGACACAGGTCACCACAAATTTAATTATCAATTTATTATTTTATTATTTCTTTTTTTTTAAATTTGATTACTCTTATAATAAATTTTAATGAACTCTTATTTTTCAAATCTAAATTCATATAATCTTAATATAAATGAACATAATTCAAAACTTTTTAATTTCCTGTCGATAAACGTAAGAAGTATTTCTTCTCTTAACAAATTTAACACATTTAAAAATGAATTGTGCAAATTTTCAAAACTGCCAACTGTAATTGCAGTACAAAAAACTTGGTTTGATGCACATTGTACGGATTTATATTTTATACCTGAATTTAACTCTGTCCATTGCTGTAGGAATGATGGGTTTGGAGGGACCTCTATCTATATTAACAAAGAAGTAAAGCATAAAGTATTGTTGAATCAGAGTAGAGATTTTTTGGATTTAATAATGATATCTCTTCCAAATGTTCAAATTGATAGCAAGCCGCTTGTCATAACTTCGTTGTACAGATCACAGAAGTGTTCCATGCAAAATTTTTATATAAATCTTGAATTTATACTACCAGAAACTCACAACTCTCCTTGCATATTTGCTGGAGATTTTAATGTTGATATAGATTGTACTAATAACTTGAGTAAACAGCTTTTGGATACTTTTTCTGAGTTTAATTTTGCATCTTGCCATAATCTCATAACCAGACCTTTGAGTATGTCTTGTATAGATTGTGTTTTTAGTAATTTATCAATTAGTATAAAAATAAGTTCTATTGAATCCAATTTTACAGATCACAATTTTATAATGTGTGCGCTTGATTTAACTGTCAACCACAAAGAAACCGTTTCGGAGAAGAAAATATGCTTTGATTATGAAAAATTTGGAAATATCTTAGAGCAAAATCTATATATTAATACGCAAACAAAAACTTTGTGTTCCCTTTTTTTGTATGTTACCTTCAACATATTCACATAATACTTATATCGATGGATAGGTATTTTTGAGTAGATTTGCACAATATAATTTTTATTCATATATGTTGTCATTAAGACAGGTAAAACTGAGCAAATGTAAAACGCTTTTTTTACCAATGGGACAATAAGAAACTACAAAGCTCTGTTGAACATCGCTGCTGTAGCTTACAAAAGCAAGAGTAGAATGCGGAAGTGACGCAAACACTTAAAAAGAGCTGAGTACAAGGTAGCCAGTATTGTGGGAAAAGTCCCATTCGTGGTAATTTTTAATTGATCTTGGGTATTTTTTTTTAGGAATTCCCATGGTATTTTTTAATTCAGCGTGGTATTTTTTAATTGGCGTGGGAATTCAGCGAGGTATTTTTTAATTGCATGGGAATTTGGGAAATTTTTCTTAAAATTTTTTTTTTACTTTTATTAAGCAAAATCTCAATCATAGTATTCGATGATCGACGTATATATACAGAAGAGTAAAGCTATAAGTTTACGTTGTACATTTTTTCGAACTTACCCTTAATATAAACGATAAAATTGCATATTTATTTTAAGAACAAGTTGACATCACAAAATTGCATAAAAACTAATAGCGCATTCTTTTCTGAACAAAATTCTGACTTTAAATATCTGACCTTTTCTGAAAATTCTACATTTTTGCAAGTAAGCGTTAAGCTTACAAAAATTATTTTAAAATTCCAAACAAAAGTGAAAAATATTTTTATTGATTTTTCGTGGTATTTTTTAATTGTTCCAATTTTTTAATTTTAGGGAATTGTTCCGAATTTTGGCTGGCAACCTTGGCTGAGTAGAATTATTGTTGTTGTTGTTGTTGCTTTCTCTTAATTTCTCACAGCGTTAAAAAAACAGTTAAACTACTGCTTGCTTCATATAACACCTGACGCCAAGCCATTGATCATGGCAGAATAATGAGGTAGGGTAAGTAGCTTTGACAAGACCTATCGTTAATGTCAAAATCATAAAATATAGTGCTGCCATATCAAAAATTAAAATCCAATGAAAAATCCATGCTTTGTCTTGGCGTTTCTGATGAAATCCTTTACTAGCAGTACTTCATAACGGGGAAGTACAGGTTTTTTGTTTTAGGCAAGCTTGAAGCAGAATTATTCTGCGAAATATTTTTGTATGTTATAATCTAGCTTGAGCCTTCCACTTCAAATTTCTTTTTGCTCTTATAAGCGTGTATTTGTGTTTTTCATAGAGAACTTTGTGTAAAGTTACATATATTTTAATAACTTTTATAATTATAAAAATGGCCAAATTATAAAAATGGCAAAAAGAAGTTATGCAATTTGTCGGACAACGGCACTTTGGAATGAATTCAAAGAAAGTTTTAGTGAGGATTTCGGTAGAGATGGTCATAACGAAAACATATCATTCAATCGAGCGCAGTTAGAAATCCAAGATATATTGATTACACAAAATATAACATGTACTTTAATCGGTTTGCCTGTACCAACAGCATTACCAGAGCATGATGACACAGATCTTTCTGATCCTTTAGAGGGAGATCCTTTCTTTTTAATGAAATTTATGGAAGTGCTAATAATGAACAGCGTAGTGTTATTGATCGTATCACACGTGAAGTCCAGTATCACGATACAAGGTCAAATGTATTTTGTTTGACAGCCCATGCAGGTTGCGGTAAAAGTTTTACTCAAACTGGTATCATACATAAATTAAATTCTCTTAATCTAAAATGTATTGCAACTGTGTTGAGCGGAATTGCTTCAACATTGTTTATTGGAGGAAGGACTCTTCATAATATTTTTAAGTTGCCAATTAAAATTATGGAAAACACTGTACCCAATATCAAAGCAAATAGTAGCTATGCTAATTACATAAATTCGGCGTCGTTGCTTTTAATTGATGAAGTTACCATGTGTTCGCTTCAAGTAATGATATGCATAGATACTTTGTTGAAAGATATATGTGTCAATCCAGAAAATAAAAATAAGCCTTTTGGAGGAAAAACCGTACTTATGTATGGTGATTTTCGTCAAATATTACCTGTTGTCCCTCATGGAACGCGTGCAATATTAATTGAAAATTGTGTTACGATTTGGAGCGAATTTCCTTCTTTTCATCATTTCACTTTGTTTTAAAATATGAGAGCACTTCCAGAAGAAATTCAATTCGTTGAATTTCTAAAGAAGATAGGCAATGGCGAAGCCACCCAATTCCCACTGTATGGCGAAGATGTTATCGAAATACCGCAAAATTTGGTAGGTAATGAATCTAACATATTAAATGAGATTTATGGGGACATCAATGAAAATCTTTTATCGGAACGAATGTTGAAGTATGTTGTGTTAGCGCCTACTCACGAAGATTGCAATCTTATAAACAACGATGTTCTCAATCGTATTGTTGGTGATAAAAAAATTTATCACAGTTACTGCAAGCGAATTTTGATTCCTCGCATAAATTTAACTTTTTCTGGAACAATAATGCCATATGATTTCCAGAGGACGCAATATCCAGTGATCAATGCATTCGCAATGACAATTAATAAAGCACAGGGACAAATTTTCAACAAAGTAGGAATTTTGTTACGACGACCTGTTTTTTCGCATGGTGAACTGTATGTTGTCACGAGTCGAGTTAGATCGTTTGACAGACTGTGCTGTTATGTTTCTGATATTGATGGATAATGAAATTTGGCTAACGATGAAAGGGTGTTTACAAAAAATATAGTTTATACTGAAATTTTAAATCATTAATTTATTTATTTAATATGGAATTATCTTTTATCTTGATTTATTTGTAATACTCTTCTACAAGGGCGTCCGCAGAACTTTTTCTAGGGGGGGGGCAAAGGTGTGCACATATATGAGAATGAACGTGAAATGTTACCTATGTAATTTTATTGTTTGAGATTTTCGGTGAAAATTTTGTGAACACTGCACGTTAATGCACTCCACATATGCAACATATTAATAAAAACAATAGATGCACAACAGACGACAAATAGAAAAAAATCTATTGTTAATCGTTAATCGCTGATCAGGGCTGCTTAAGGGCCATATAGACTGCACAGACTATTTGCGCAAACAAGACTTTTTTTCTCGTCATAGCGACGACCATACACTTCACAGACTTTATTTTTCACATTTTTTCGCAGACTTTTAATTTGTATTAATTTTTTCTTTTCTGCTTTCATTTTTATATATTTTCCTTCACAAAAAGTGATTCACAGCTTATTCTATGCGGTGCATACTTTCAATTTTAGGGCTTTATAACAACGAAACTAACAGGAATAGAAAATATAATATGGTAGCATTTAAAAGAACAAGATGTTTAGTTTAATAAATTAACTTAATTTATTGTAAAAGTATATATTAAGTTGGCTTAAAATTAAGAAACCAGAAAATACTGTTTAATTTTATATCACAGCTTATTTTATGCAGTCACTTGTCATTTATAAATTTTTCGTATTAATTAATGATATTTGATATTTTTATTATTTGGTATGATAGCCCTTGTTGTCCACAACAGATCTGAGGTAGTTTGGCATTGATGCGACCAGTTTTTAAGTGATAGTTGGCAAAATATTCGCCCACTTCGTTTTCAATATCTCTTTCAGGTGGTTTTTGTTTGAAATTTGATGTTTTCGGATTTTATTTTCCAATAAAGACCACACATTTTCAATAACATTAAGGCCTGGCGACTGTGCTGGCGGCGTCATCAATTGTGGGCAGTTGTATATTAGCCTGGTTTGCACAATACCCGCTTTGTGCTTTCGATCGTCATCCTGGTAAAATCGGAAATTCAATTTTATACCCAGAACCTTTGCACTCTGCAACAAATTGTTGTTCAGGATCTGTAGGTACTTAGATTTGTCTATTGCTGTTTTAATAAACGGCAACTTCCCAGTACCAGCAGCTGACATTCAGGCCCAAACCATGACGCTGCCACCGCCATGTTTCACGGTTTGTTTTAAGTTTTTTTTGTTGACTTCGGTATTCGGTTTTCGCCACATATAGCACATACCATCTGAACCGAATAAATTGATATTCGATTTATCTGCAAAAATATTTGAATTCCAGTATTCTGGAGCCTTGGACATATGTTCTTTGTCGTAGTTGAGTCTGCATAATCTGTTTTTGGGGATAATAAACGGCTTGTTTCGTGTTACTCGGCCATGAAAGTTCTTTTTGCGCAAGACACGTCGAATAGTTTTAGCACTACTCTGTTTGCTCAGGTCAGTTTGATCTTCAAAAGCCATTTTCGGAGCTGAGAGTCTCGGATTAGCCTTTATCTTCCGTACAATATGACGCTCGTCGGTTGCATTAAAAATTTTGTTTGGTGCTTTTTTGCTCTTATTGTGCAATCGATTCTTATGAACGAAGCGCTCGTTGATTTTTTGCACTGTAGAGGAATTGCTATTAACCATTTCAGCCATTTTTCACTCCGAGCTGCTGTTTTTAAAATAGTATATAACCAATTCTCGTTGTTGTAGCGTTGTGCGCGCTCCTATTTTAAATAATCATAGAAGCAGACACTTGAAGCAATAAAATCCGACTAAAAAGCTAACACAAAGCAATTATAGAAATATAACGATGGCATAGCTAACGAAAGTACCGTTAGACAGCGCAGCATTATAGTACCGTAACAGAGAGAAGTGACTGCATAAAATAAGCTGCGAGATGAAATTAAGCAGTATTTTCTGTTCTCTTATTTTTTAAACATCTAAATATATGTATTCACAATTAATGGAAAACCTTTATTTAACTAGACTTTTTGCTCTTTTAAATGACACCATATTATCTTTTGTATTAATGTTAGTTTCGTTTTTATAAAGCCCTAAAGTTTAAAGTATGCACTGCATAAAATAAGCTGTGAGCCACTGTACGTCTTCACTGTATAAAACTTTCGGTATTATGGCAAGTTTGCGCAAACACAACCAAAACTTAAAATATTTTATAGCAGACATCAGCACAAACCTAAAAACAGCCAAACACACTGTCGAATAGAGTGCGCAAACACTTGTTTGCGCAGACAATCTGTGTAGTCTATTTGGCACTTTATGCAAACGTATTGGAGCGTGTTGTAGCGCTACACAAAATTGCTGTATGACCAATGCGTATAAGTAGTTAACGAAATCGTAACAAAACGTGACAAAACTAAGATTTTTACCAAAATATTAAGATATTAGGACTCAGGCTTAGAACTTTTTATTTTTTAAAATTTTTTATGACTATATAACATATACACATTAAAAATAAATATTTATAAAATATTTCCCGTCTAGGGGGGGGAAAGTGCCCCCTCCCCTGCACCCCCCTGTGGACGTCTATGCTCTTCTACCGTTTATTTACTTTTACTTACTTATTTACTTTACTTTTAATTTATTTATTTACTTTAAATGAATACTATATGTTGAATAAATTTTTGTTATTGACGCATATATGCTTCCTTTTTTGTCCTTTACCACTATTTTCCCTCATAGCGTCAAGGTAAGCATTAAAAATTTCCATGCAAACTAATAACAATTCATTATGTGAAAAACAACTTGAGTTTTGTTACCTTACAGAAATAAATGGCCGAATTTCGGCCACAGGCGATAGTAGTCTTTATAATTGCAATCTTTCAAATAGCTCGTCAGCTAAATGTGAGAATCTCATTAACATGCTTTCGTTGGCAGCTGAACAGTGTACAACCATTAGTACCTAAGATGTCAATATTAAACATAAAATCAACCCTTGGATGACTGATTCTTTACTAGGTCTTATCAATTATAAAACAAAATTATTGAGAGCAAGAAGGAAAGATAGAAATAATGAAACTATTTCAAAACCGCTTAAAAGAATAAGCAAAATTATAAATACGCGTTGTAAACAACTACGGAACGACTATTATTCATATAATTTAAGGTTGTGTAATGGAGATATGAGAAA
The DNA here is from genome assembly GCA_963920525.1 of Dichetophora obliterata. Taxonomy (NCBI): domain Eukaryota; kingdom Metazoa; phylum Arthropoda; class Insecta; order Diptera; family Sciomyzidae; genus Dichetophora; species Dichetophora obliterata. The sequence continues at coordinate 193,654,382 of OY986438.1, forward strand.
AACATGGGACTTTCTTAATAAACAACTGGGTAAAAAAACTTCTAACTCTATAAATTTAGTAGATGAAAATGATGTTATTTTATCTTTAGATAATGAAAAGGCTGATAAGCTTAACAACTATTTCTATAATGTAGTTCATAATATGAAAATTAACATAGTTAGAGAAGCGGATGATGACTGCAATTTTTTTCGTACTTTATTTTCGACGAACGATAACTTTAGACTTTCTGCAGTTGATAGGGTTAAAATAGAGAATATCCTGGAAAACCTTAAAACGAACAAGAGTCCTGGTTTTGATAAAATTACACCAAAGATGTTGCTCTCAAAGAAAGCTCTATGCTGTAATATAATTGCAGATATTTTCAGTCGCATGATCGAAGAGTCAATATATCCTGACATACTGACAAATACACAAAGTGACTCCTATTCCTAAGGGTGTTCAGTCCAATGAAATACAAAACTTTCGCCCGATTTCAATTCTTTCTATCATCGATCAAATTTTTTGAAAAGATTATGTATGAGCAGTTAACAGATTATCTGGATCGGAATTATGTTTTGTTTAATCGGCAATATGGTTTTAGGAAAGGCGCTGGAACTGAGGAGGCAGTAGTGAATGCCATTGATTATATTTGCTGTGGCCTTGATGAAGGCCACAAGGGTGTTGCGGGTGTTTTCTTTGACTTCTCGAAGGCGTTCGATTTAGTTGACCATGAAATACTGATTTCTAAACTGGATATTCTTGGGCTTAACTCATCAACTCTAGATCTTTTTAAGGATTATTTAAGTAATAGAAAGCAATTTGTACAGATAGGAAGGTCTAAAAGTAGTATGTTGCCCGTGACGTGTGGCGTTCCACAAGGTAGTGTCCTTGGGCCTTTACTTTTTAAAATCTACATTAATGACTTAAAAAACATAAACTTCAATGGCAAACTGTTCATGTTTGCAGATGACGTATGCCTTTTTTACAAATATAAACATCTTAAGGTTCTAAGGACACAAATTGAATATGATGCTGCAATTCTTTCAGAATTTGCACGAATCAACTTATTGGTCTTAAATAAAGATAAAACAAATTTAGTAAGATTTAAGCCATCAAACTACAGAATTGATGAAGTATTCACTGTACAAATTGACCAAAATTTAATCCAAGAGTCTGAAAGCGTTAAATACTTAGGAATGACCTTTAGTCAAAACATGAGGTGGGATTGTCACATCAAGAGATTGAAAAGTAAGATATCATCAGGAATTGGTATCTTGTACAAATTTAAAAATAAGTTGAATACAGAAACAAAAATGATGCTTTATCAATCCCTGGTTCATTCTCACTTAACCTACCTTCCTATAGTGTATGGTAGTTAAACTAATTGTTACTTAAAGTCCTTGCAAATTGCACAGAACAGGGCCCTCAAAATTGTTTTTGATCTTCCTTTGAGACATAGTACGACGAGTTTATATAAAGATTTTGCAAAAAATGTACTTCCAGTAAAAGGTCTATATAAGCTTCAACTCTTACTATACGTTTTTAAAACCTTACGGGGTATAGGAACCCATACCCTTCAATTTCAGCAAAACATGGTGCACACAAATTGAGTTACAAGGCAAGCGTTGCATCTTCAGATAGTCAGGTGTCGTTTGGAATTAACTAAGCAACGTGTCTCTTTTGCTGGGCCAAATGAGTATAACAATCTACCTAATAACTTAAAGAGCATCCGATCTTTATCTTGCTTCAAATCAAGTGTAAAAAAATTTTTATTGCAAAATATAGATTCACTTCTTGTGTTTTGAGACATCGAACTACCAACAATGAACACTATGCATGAATATATATAGAATGTAATTTGTTATTATTTGAAATTTGTTTAAACTAATGTATTATTTGCGTAAATTAATATTGTGTACACTAATATTTAAATATTTATTACTTAGTAAATAAGTTGCCTTTTAGCCTCTATCAAGCTTTTTAGCGCTGAGGCATAAGTAGAATAGTGTGAAATAAAAATTTTTAATGAATTAATAAATAAAAAAAAAAATACCCGGTGTCTTTTAATAGGATTAAAAACTTTGGAGAGTAGAAGAAGTGTTTTGTCCTTGCTTTTTGTCTTTGATATTATCAATGGTTTGGTGGATTGCCCAGCACTATTGGAAAAGATTGATTTTAATGCGCCTTCTAGAATATTCAGAAATTTTGATCCTTTTTATTTGGAAATGCATCGTTTTAAGTATGCAGCTAATGCACCAATTCGTTTATTTATTTATTGGCCAACCAAGGCAATTTACTTATTCTAACAGGTTTTTACAAATTTATTTACTTATTCTAACAGGTATTTATTTTTTTATTTTTTTTATTTTTTATATATATTTTTTTCCTTTTCTCCCCCTTCCTTGTTTTGGTGTTTAAAGATGTGCAATTCGAAGTGGGCGTAATCCGCCCACCTAATTGACATTATTTCACGAACACGCCAAAAAGGAAAGGAAAGAGGAGAAGAAAAAAAAAAAGACAATTCAGAGGTTGGGTTGATTAGGCAGAGAAAGAGACTTGTATAGAGAATGCTTGAATAAGAATTTGGACATGGAAGGTGAGTAGTGGTCGGATATATTATTAAATTTTCTACAGCAACGGTTGATGGGTTCATTACTGGCATATGCAGTATGATGCCGATATTCAGTTAACAGCCGAGTATGCCTTGTACGTCTTAAAGGGTCATTGAGGGTAATCTTGTTAGAGATATATTCGCAGTTAGTTACACCGCTCAGAACATCGAAAGTAAAGCATGTATCCAGTACCGTTCTTCTTGTTGATAGCGGTGTCAAATTTAATAGGGTGAGTCTGTGTTCATATGGTGGAAGGCTTCCATAATCGTGGGGATTATAAGTTTCTCTCAAAGCGAATAGTAAGAACTGTTTTTGAATGGATTCGATTCTATCACAATGGGATCCAAAAACTGGATTCTAAATTATGCAGCCATATTCGAGTATTGGGCGCACTATTGCACAGTACAGGGATGTAGTGACCCATAAATTCTTGAATTCGTATGCTCGTCTTTTAATAAAACCGAGCAGTTTACTGGCCCTGGATACAATCTTATCATAGTGTAAATTAAAGCGCAGTTTGTTGTCCAAGACCACTCCAAGATCAACTATATAATTGACCCTGTTAAGTTCATTATTATTAAGGCGGTATTTGTGATTTACAACTTGGTTTCTACGGGAAAAACTTATCACGCTACACTTTTTTACATTGAGGTAGAGTTTATTTTGGGTACACCAGGTCTCAAGAGATGAGAGTTTTAACTGTAAGAAGGTTACATCTTCCTGCGATTCAATTACGTGGTACAATTTTAAGTCGTCCGCATACACAAGATGTGGAATATCCTTCAACACCATGGACAAGTCGGATATGAAGATATTGAAGAGAAGAGGACCAAGGTGACTACCTTGCGGTACTCCAGAGGAGACTTCAATTTTCTTCGAAACAATTCCTTGAAATTTAACATATTGGGATCTACCATGGAGATAAGTTGATAGCCAACTAAGTAAAGATCCAGAGAAACCAAATTTTTCTAATTTATGTATTAAGATGCCATGATCAACATGATCAAAAGCTTTACTGAAATCAGTGTAAATACCGTCTATTAGGTATCCTTTCTCCATCTTGCATAAAACGTCAGAAACCATTATCATGAGGTTAGTGGTTGTGGACCTTCCTTTTCGAAACCCGTGCTGCTGCTCGTTTAGTCTCTGGTTGATAAGGTACGTTAGCTTTTCGCAAATAATTTTTTCAAATAGCTTTGGGACGGCCGACAAAATTGCTATGCCTCTATAGTTTTCAACTGAACTTTTTTGACCGTTTTTGTATATTGGTATTAGGTGGGAAGTTTTCCAAAAAGAGGGAAACACTCCAAGAGACAGTGATTTGTTAAATATAATATATAAGGGCACAAGTAGTTGGTCTAAGCATCGCACCAATAACTTTGGGGGAATTAGGTCTGGTCCAGGTCCCTTGGTTGCATCTAAACCCTTTATTGCATTTGATATGTCTTCTATTGACAAGCTCAAGTTTTCAACCATATGTTGTGAATTCGGAGTGGGGGGAAAAACATCCGACTGAGTAGTTGGTGGACAAAATACATCCTTAAAATGATCCGCAAAGAGGTTACATATTTCTTGAGGGTTGGAAGAGATAATATTACCTTTATACATGGATGAAGGGTAACCGGCTGATTTTCGTTTCAGATTGACAAAGTCGAAAAATGTTTTGGGGTCTTGGACAATTTTCTCTCCAATTAAGTTTGTGTCAACTTGTAAGCTTCTTCAGATTTGAAAGAGAACTCTTTTGATAGTTCATCGTATCTGAGCCTCATTTCTTCGGTAACATTTGCGGTAGTTTTCATGAGTTTGTAAATTCGGTTTCTCTGGTTTCTCAGGTATCTGAGATTTGAATTTAGCCAAGGTTCTGAAAGTTTGTTTTTTTTCTTTATTTTAGTCACATATCTTTCGATAGCTGTATAAATGCAATTATAAAAACTCGAAACAGCGCTATCTAAGTCTAAGTTCGATAGAGCGCAACTCCAGTTAATACCATCTAGAAGAGATGTTATGCTTTCGTAATCAGCATTAAGAAAATCGTACACAATGGAGTTATTGAAGCACTGGGTAAAAGAGATATTTATATCAGATAACGTTACTGTTAGGGCTGTATGGTGAACAAACAAATTTTCTGCTTCGATGGTTGGAACAACCCTCACTTCGTCGTACGAGTTAGTAAAGATTAAATCCAACCACCTACTATTTTGGTTTTGTGTTGCAGAGACTTCCTGTAGATCATTGCTATAAAACGTACTTATTAATGTAAAGTCTATGGAACTAGAGAGGTTTACAGGAAGAAGATATTGTAGTTGTCATTTTCATCAATGACCAATGATATATTTGGACGGTTGAAGTCACCAAAAATAACAATCCTATCATCTTCATTTAAGGTTTCCGTAAATTTAGTTATTGTTTCACATAGCTCATTGTATGATGCTTCGCTAGAGCTTGGGGGGATGTAAATGACACCAATGTACATAGAGAATTTTTTTCCTATATAAACTCTTACTATACGGTGTTCAAAGAGTTTGTGAGTAGGGGTTTCTATAAGCTCACTTGAAAGAGAATTGTGGGTAGCAATTAGTACGCCGCCACCTCGTGAGAGGCCTGTTGAGGAATAGTCGCGGTCATTTCGGTAGATAGTCCAATTGCAGTCCAGAATTTCTTCATTTTTAAAAGTTTCGTTTAACCAAGTTTCTGTAATTACCAGAATCTTGAAGTGACAAGATTTAGCGTCGATAAATAGTTTATTTAGTTTACCTCTCATACCACCACAGTTATGATAAAAAATTTTAAGAGAATTAATTGAGTCGGCAGGTAGGCATGGATCCTTGGACATTACTTGAGGAATGTTGTTAGGTGACTTTGACTGGTTTTTAGCAATAGGGGTAGTGTCAAAGTTAGGGGCAATAATACTGTTGGCGCTCCTTACGGGACTTTTGCAGAAAAGAGACATGTTTAGACCTAACGTGAGTGCCATAGGTGTCAAGGTCCGCATTGACTTGACTTATTGACACTCCAAGTTGCTCGTGAAAGCAATTAAACATATGACGCAAATCGTTCACATCGGTCGGCAGCCCTTCTTGTTGTATTAAAACTTTTAAATTAGTTTTGGTCTTACCCTCTATGCATGTAGAATCAGGGGCTTTATGCATATAGGCGAGATACAGACGGACGTTGTTATAGACGCTGTTCTCTCTAAGACGAGAAAGGGCATATCTGCTTCCAGTGTCTGCACAGGAGTTCAATGTTAATTTCACTCTTGGAGGTATTAGAGGGTCTAAAAAGGTTTCAGGGTTACCAGGTTGATTGGAAGGGATGTTATGGAAAGGAGATGGGTCTGAAGTGCGGGGATAGATGGTTGGTGGGTTAGTTGATGATTTAGTGTCTACGGAGGGGGATGGAGACGGGTTGAGAGTATGGGAGTGAATGAAATTCGGATAGTTGGTAGATGTGTTTGTTGGGTTTTCTCTTGAGTCGGAGACGGGTGAAAGGTTGAAAGATACACGGCGACGTTGTGTGATAGGTTGTGTGGGAGCTGACTTTTGATATAAGTTTGCAGGAATTAGATTACCGTTGTGCTTGTTGTTGCTGTAGTGAGTTGTGGTATTTTTAAAAGAATTGTCATTGTTGACCGATCTGGGCTTATGACTGATCTGTGGAGAGAAGGTGGGAAAAATATTGGTTTTAAGTTCCCAGTTGGGGACAGAACTGCGATGGGGTTTACGAGAATTAGGGTTGGAATTTAAGCTGGAGTTTGGAATACCATTAGAAATAATATTATTTGATTTTGTTTTAGGCTTATAACTATTGCTTATCTTATGATTAGATTTAGTGTTTATGCTAGGATTAGAAATAACATTTGAAATATTTGAATTAGACTTAGGTGCATAACTTAGAGATACGTTTGCCTTAGATATATTTCTCGGTTGCCAGGTTCTGCCAGGTTTGTCCGTCCACCTAGATATTTGTACATTTCCGTGTTCTTGCATACCACCGGAAGGACTCAGGACCATCCAAGCGTATTTAGATGGTAAGCTAAGTTTAAAACTGCTTAACTTGGCACGAGTTGGAGATGTTTTTTGGCAATCGGATATGGTGATGCGGAATTTTTTTAAAAAGTATGTACGCACCCAGGATATACTTGCTTTAGAGGGGAAGCCTTTGATAAATACAGTGATGCACTCATTTTGGTTGACCGAATTTAACTTTTGGATGCGGCTTTCCCATTCTGGTATTGTCCACGAAGTTAAAAAACGTTCGATAGCTCTTCTAGGTGCAGCGATTGGAGTTGTAAGCATGGTGGTGTCTGAGGCCATGGTAGAATCAATAGTTATACTATGTTGCCTTGTAGGTAAAGGGGCAGCTGATGGAAGATGCTTGGATGCTAAAGTGATTTCGTCGAAAATAGAGGAGGAGTTATGTTGAAGCGCCTGTGGTGGTGGGGATTCAACTCTAATGGGGGCTGATCTAACTTCATCTGCTATATCTGCGAGCGTCACACGGAACACATTTAGATCGTCGCTGATGTCACTCATTTTTTGAAATAGTATTTCAAACATAGGATCAGGCTGCAGAGGTGTTGATTTAGCTGCACTTGAATTAGATTGTAGTGCAATATCCAAATCATGTCGCAAAGAAGAAAGGTTACTCATTATATTTTTGTTGGAGTCGTCATTTCTTAAGATTTCGAAGCCATTTTTTACTTCTTTTTAAGCTCATTAATCGCTTCTTCATAATGTAAAGCTTTCTCACTATCTCTTACTATTTCAGTTAATACTCTGAGGTTCTTTGAAATAGTTGAGATGTCAGAGTTATTTGCTTTACACATGGACTCTATTCTGGCTACATCATCAGATAAGTGTGTAAAGACGTCGAAGTTAGGTTGGTTACTGCAGAGTAGTTTATAGTTTGAGTGCAATGCCTTTAGAGAATCGCTCAAACATTTAATGGCGAGCATCACATGTGAAAGCGACAAATCCCTACACTCGTCACAGAAAAATTTAAAATGTGAAGAGTAATCCTAAATGTAGTTCAGACTCCTCTTTGTCATGCCCACACAGCAGCCGTGGTAAGATTTCCCGCAGAGACCATTGCAGCTCAGTGTTAGTGCATTTTTGTCCTCGATAGAGCAGTTGTTGTTGGCACTGGTGAATTCTATTCTTAAGTTCTTTATTAAGGTATTTATAAGGCACGAAATGATGACACGCACAAATTTTTTTATTTTTTATTTTTATAGGTTAATGCTTGACTATTGTTTTGGGTATAAATAACAAATTGAATTTGCTGGGTCAACAAAAGCACATTAACTTAGTGAGTTAATTTTATTTAATGGTTTGTTGTTATCACTTTCGATTGTTTTACTTTTATTTGGATTTAATTTAATTTAATTGGGTCACTTTTTCTGTTGACTGTTTATTAAATAGCCCGCTGAACTTTTAGCTGTGGACGAGTGAAAACGCAAACTTTGCACTTTTGATAAATGGTTTAATTAAAGGTTCTGTAATTTAAATACTGTTAAATGCAAAGAACTTCACGAAAGAAATTTAAGAATATTGCGGAGCTTACAAAAACACGACTGAACTCTTCGACGGTCGAATATTAATTCATCGTGCTTTAGTATTGTTTAATTCTATAAACTCTATTCATGATTTAGATTTTTCTGTCTCAAAAAATCAAATGAGATCTATGTTAAATTCTATTTTTTAAAAAAACTTAAAATTACTATGTATAAGTTTTTTATATCTTTTAATCTATAAGTAATGTTATTGCATAGACTATTAATTTTAATAAATAAATTGGAACTAGTATTTTTTGACTGGACTATCAGTGATTGAATTCAAAACAGAACAAAATATTTTGTTTTAAACAGCGTTCTTTTAAGAAACAAACAAAATTTTTAAGGAAAGTATATATTGCTCAAAACACATTGCTCACATAAATTTATTGTATATAGGTTTAAAAAAAAGGTTTTATACCAAACTAAGTTCTGATTTCAAACAAGATCAAAATTTGTTTTTGAATTTTTGATTTCTTCTATTCCTCAACAAAACCAATTTAAACAAAATATAACATCTTAAATAAATATTATTTTAAGCTCTGACTGCAATACATTGTCTATTAGTGATACATTTGAGACAAAAATGAGCGCAAATGTGTTTCAACACATTGGCACTTTTTTGGCAAAGTTTCTCCTCGAATAAACCCATTCGTTAAAGTATGGCAAAAAGGTTTTTAATGCATAAAAAAAACAAAGCATGCATTAGTTGTGAACAAAATAGTTGCCAAAAGTTTTGAAAAGTAAGAGCAAAAAAAGTAGTTTGCTCTTTTTAACACATCTTCAACGTAGCAAAGTTTAACATGTTTCTTTTTAAGTTTCACTCAGTTTGAAGGAGCTAATAAACTCTGTATTAATTAAAAACTCAAATATTTATGAATCTTACACTCTCAACAGCTGCTTTTTTCTCTATTTAGCTGGCTTAGAGCTCATATAAAGTTTAGCTTTTAATTATTTACCAATTTCACATTTTATGTTGTGCCTTAATTAAAAGTGTAACGAAGAAGCGCCAAAAACCAATTCGTCTTACCTTGCACAGTGACACAAAGCGCTTCTGTTCCATAAAAATGGATTTTCCAATCGTAAAATTTGAACGGTTTCTGTCAAACCATTTAAAAAAATTGTTCATTTTAAGTCTTAAAGGAATTTTTTAAAGTTAGTTGAAAAACTTTAATATCTATGATAATCAAAAATTGACATTTAAATCAGTCAGTTCGAAAAGTTGTCACTTTTGACACTAAATTTCTTTTGTTACGATTTCGCATATGAAATCATTTCAAGTCAGCATAAGTTCTCTGAAGTCCTTTAGAATTAAAATTATTTCAAACCATTTACGAATAAATGGGTTTCCAATATTTGAAATATCATTACAAGCATGTTTTTTAAGTTAGTTGAGAACATTTAAAATTAACTTTGAAGTCAGTTTTAAAAGTTGCCAACAGTTGACAACAAATTTTTACTATTACGTTTTTATATACATAAATATTTTTAAGCTCTCTAAAATTGAAATTCTTTAAAAAAATTCAAATGTTTTTCCGTATTTAGACTCAACAAGTTTCACTTTAATTAAAAAACATCAGCCTAACCAAAAAACATTTTAATATCGACTCTAAATTTAGTGTAAGCTTTTTGACAACAAATTCTATAGCAATAATGTCAGAAAAGCTAACACTAAATTTAGAGTCGACATTAAAATGTTTTTTGGTTAGGCTGCATATTTTTATGTTAAAAGTTCATATATGAAGTCATTTTAAGTTAGTTGGAAATACTTCAAAGTCATTTTAAGTCCAAATTCCTTGCTTGCTGCACAAAGTTAGCTCCTTCTCATTTCTATCAGCTTCTTCCAAGTGCAGCACACAATTGTTAAGTGTGCTCTTAGACTCTCTTAGAATTTATGCTATTGTTCAGAGTTAGCTGTGCATCAAACAAAATTCTCAAAATGATGTCAAGTTGATTGAACAGACTACAAGGGAATAGATAAAAAATAAAACTGTAGCATATTTATGCAAAACTGAAAGCATTCATGCCCATTTGGGTTTGCCCCATTTCTTTCAACTTCTTTTGTATAATATTTTTTTCAAGTGTTTCTTTATCATTCTAAGTATCCTCATTATCATCGCCATGATTGATTTTGCTTAATGAATTCAATACTGTAGCGAAGACGGTGGTATTTAATTTGTCCTACTTTCAGCTCGATGATGCTTCAGAAAATTATTGATTTTGATTAATATAATTCGCTTGCAAATCTTGCTTTACAGCAAACATTGCTTTGCATTTTTTGTATTTACTACTTGGGAGATGCTTGAAAAGTGGATAAACTGTTGTGGAAAAACTATCCGATAGCCAGGACCATTGATAGTATGACTATCGTAATAGTTTGATGTCAGTTGAATTTAATCAATTGAAATTTAAGTATATAAGCCTTTATTTTTGTGTCTTAAAGTCTTGGTAAACCAAAAATTTCGGTAAATCAGACATTTTAAACTCTAAGTGCTTATTCTTATTTGGTTTCAAATTGTTTGGATAAGCGAAATTGTACTCTATTTTTTTAATATACATTATAATATACATAAACATACATTATAACTAATGTTACCAACTATACTTACTTTGTAAGTATCATACTTATTTTCAGCTTCATATACTTACTAAAATTCCATACTTATAAGTATACTTACTTTTAAGATTTATACTTAACTATGCTTACTTTTCAGCTCAGGTTGAAAGTTTTTGTTTGCAAAAGCGGAAAAAGTTTGAAAATTGTAACCAACAGCGTTAAAAATACAGACTCTGGAGTCAATTTTATTTTTAAAAAATAATATTGAGCACAGCTGAGCCGAATTTTACAATTTTTTAAAGACAAAACCTGAAATATTAAGGGTGTAGTCTAGTTCGTCGGCAAAAAAATAGGATATTTTTGGGAATTTCTCGTGAGCTTGCTATGAAAGATATATTTATAAAAGTTGTTAGGAATGATAAATGAAGTCTTAATTTACAAAAATAAAAAAATTTATTAATGTTTTTTAATAATTTTAAGGCAGCTCGGCTCCCACACGACATTTCGGCATCTGTTTATCTGAAGCAAAAAGCCAAAGTGTTTTAGATTCAATATGACAAGGACTATAAAATACACTATTAATATTAATTTTAGCAATTGTTTTTAACTTTAAGTAACAAAAACTATTTTATTTGCTGTTCAGCTGTTATTTGTAAAAATATATAGTTATAATCAATCTTTTAACACGATTATAGTCTATTTTGTAAGTTGTTTTGTGTTAAATATGTGGTTAATATTTCAGAAGGATCAGCCCACCGGAGAAATAGTGTGGGGCGTCCGTGAAAACGTAGTTTTGAGAAAAACGCTCTTAAAGTTTTTTAAATGCGTTCTAACATGAGTTCAGGTAGAGAAAGCTTTGGGTTGAAAAAATTACTTATACTGCTCGGATCATCATAAAAATTTTATACAATATTCTTAGATATACATATATATATACATTCGTAAAATGTAAAAAAAAATTTTCGAAAGTGACTAATTAGACTTTACCCTTAAATAAAATTTACAGCCAAGACAAATACGATTTCAAATACGAAATAGAAAAAAGCAAATTAATGTAGCGCTTCAATTCAGTGACAGTGAGAGCTAATAATGATAACTTTTCTTTGGTCTCTGTATACATTTGAATGGGATTTTTTTTTATTTTTTTTTATTTAACTACAGTACAGTCTCGTTAATCCGGACACATATAATTTTGGTTTATGTCCGTATTACTGTATGTTGAGAAAGCTGACGAATTTGTTAAAAAAATTTGAGTACATTTGAATGCATAGTTGAGCCTTATTAATTCAAACGCTTTTACTTAGAAATTTTTGTAAATAAATTACATATACTAACATAAATAATGAATAATAATAATAAATTAATATTGTTTCACAAAAATACTTTTACATAATTGCGGATGCTCACTCGCCTTGGCTGATATTTTTTTCTTTCCCTGGAAAAAATTTAGTCAATTATTTTGTCTTTTCTTTGATTAAATTTAATTTTATCCTCCTTAAAAGTGATCCTTGGAATGTTTGCGACACATATTTTTAAATTTTGTCTCTATTTTTATTTATATCAAAATTGTAGATTTTCGTTTTACACAGCTTCAATAAAGTCTAAAATTTTACACCTCTAAAAGATTTATCGTTTTAAACTTAATCTACTTAAACTTAAATTTTAATATTCACACTATTATCCACATATAGGCAAAAATTCACTGCGTAAACTTAATGAACTGAATGACAATATGCAAGTAAAGAATCCTTGTTCTCACAAAAAGCCCCGTTAACTCAACGAAATACATTTGAAAAGACAACTTTCACTTGATTTACATAGCAACAGTATATTTGTAAACCAAACATGCTCGATTTTGTTTTTTGTCCAAACTATAAAGGTAAAATATCTAAAATGTACGAAGTGTAAAGATGTCCGTATTACTGCAAAGTCCGGAGTTGCGAGTGTCCGGATAAGCGAGACTATACTGTACTTTGAAAGTGCGTATAACTTTTAACTTTTTGTTATGCTTTTGTTTGTTTTTAAACTATTTTATGTATTAGAAATATATATGAATTTCAAATATATAAAATTAATATTTCGTTTTTTTTATCTGAAGACTTTTTGGTTTTAGATAGATTGCATACACAAAACTTTTTAAGGAGAACAAAAAGATGGTGTGACAATATTTAAAGAATATTGTGGGTTCTATTGATTTTAACAAAAATTAGTAAATTGTAACAAAAAAATATTCAATTTATATTTCTGAGGTAGAATACTTATTTATACTAATTTAAAAAAATTATACTTACTAATACTTACTTTTCAGTGTTCTAAGAAGCATATATACTCATTTTTTAATAACATGAGTTGGTAGCATTAATTATAACCAGGGAAGACAGAAATATGCACGAATAAATCTAAAATAAGTATGCTAATATGCTCTAAAAAATGGCAAAATATGCCATAAAATAAGCACGAAAAATGTCGAAGTCGGAGTTTTATTATTCAAAATTTTATTCAATTGTTCATAAAAAAAACAAAATAATGGCCCTTTCAAGGCGTAAAAGTAAATATTTCAGTTTAAATAAATTATAATTTTAATTATAAAGTAAAAATTTAATTCTATTTTAATCATTTAATGAATATTTTGTTTGGTAGCTCGAAGCCAATGCCAAAAGTCTCCTTCCGGACGAAGTCCATTATTTTATATGGGGCTTATAGCAAAAACAGTGTATTGCATTCAGCGATTACATTGAGCAATTAAATGCATTTTTATATTATCAAAAATAAATTTTCTACGATTTTCAGCCAACAATGTTTTGTATTGTGAGAAAGACCTCTCGACATCGCAGGATGTAGTTGGGCACCATTTAAAATAAGGGACTTCGTTCGGAAGGAGACTTTCGGCGTATGGATCCATTGTCTGTGAGATTTTAAACAAAATATTTTTTATACATATCTAATATAATATCTCTTTATAAATATATATAACTAGCTGAAACCCGGCGCGTTGCTGCCACTCTCCCTATTCAAACGCCCATAAAATGTTATCAGTTAAACAGCATGTCTAAATTGAGGTCAAATACTGAATTCTGAGACTGTGCGACCTATATCCACAAAGCTATTCGATATAACAAATTTGGGTTGTATAGGAAGTGCCACTCTCTCTTCATCACCGCTAATAGAATGTAATCAATTAAACTGGATGTCTACATGGAGGTCGAATACCGAATTCCAAAACTGTGCGACATATAACTCCAAAACTATTCGATAGCACAAATTTTGATTGTATGGGAGGTGCCACTCTCCTTTTCCCTACGCCCATAAAATTTTAGCAATGAAACTGCATGAGTACATTGAGGTCGAATACTGAATTTTGAGGCTGAGTTACCTATAACTCCAAATCTATTCGATATCGCAAATTTGGGTTAAATTGGAGGTGTCACGCCCCCCCGACAAACTCTAAAATATTTTATCAGTAAATCTGCAAGCGTAAATTTTGGTCGAATACTGAGTTCCGACGCTGTGCGACCTTGAACTACAAAGCTATTCGATATCACAAATTTTCGTTGTATGGGAGGTGCCACTCCCCCTTGATCAACGCTCATAAAATGTAATCAATGAAACTGCATGTGTACATTGAGGTCCAATACTGAATTCCAAAGCTGTGAGACCTATAACCCCAATGCTATTTAATATCTCTAATTTGGGTTAAATAGGAGGTTTCACGCCCCCTTGTCGTACGCCCATAAGATGTAATTAATGAAACTGCATGTATAAATTGGGGCCGAATACTGAATTCTGACGCTGATATTCAATATCGCAAATTTACGTTAAATGGGAGGTGCCACGCCCCTCTTACCAATGAACATAGATTGAATCAATGAAACTGCATGTGTATATTGAGGTCGAATACTGAATTTCGGCGTTGTACGACTTATAACTCAAAAACTATTTGATAGCACAAAGTTGGGTTGTATGGGAAGTGCCACTCCCCTTTGCCCTACGACGACAAAATGTAAGTATTGAAAATGCATGGATAAATTTAGGTCGAATACCGAATTCTTACGCTGTCAACCTATAACTTCAAAGCAATACGATATCGCAAATTTGGGTTGTAAGGGAGATGTCATGCCTCCCTGTCCAACGCCCATAAAATAAAACCATTGAAACTGCATGTGTAAATTGAGGTCAAAAACTGAATTCCAAAGATGAATTCCTATAACTTCAAAGCTATTCGATATCACAAATTTGGGTTGTATCGGAGGTGCCCCTCCCCCTTGTCCACTCCCATAAAATTTCATCACAGAAACGGTACGTCTAAATTGTGGTCGAATACCGAATTTCTAAGCTGTGCGACCCATAACTCTAACTAAAGCTATTCGATAACAACAATTTTTTATTTATATGTGGGAGGTAAAAGGGGGTGTGGCATTGCCCCTTAAACCATTTCGTACTCAAAGCAAAGCGTACTTACAAAATTTGAGCTCAATCGGACCAATGGTTTCGAAGTATTTTGATATTTTCTTTAAAGTAGGCGTAGATGAATTGTGACCACGCCCATTTTTTCAAAGTTAATTATAGTAATTACAGTTATCATACGAACTTATTTACCAAATTTTAATTTCATACGACCAAAACCGTCTTAAATACAGCATTTTTATTGATTTGTGGGCGACAAAAGGGGGTGTGGTACAAAACCCTCCACACAGACCCCAATCACCCCTGAAAATTTCATTGAAATCGGGCAAGCCGTCTAGGAGGAGTATGCGAACAGGAAGTTTTGCCACTTAATTTTATATATATAGATATCAAAACAGTGGGCGCAAAAGTGGGCGTGGTCAATTTTTCTTTCAGTAAACACTTAAATTGGATTACTACGAACATTTGAAAAAAAAATTATCCAAATCGGTCCAGCCGTTTTCCGATTTTAGATAAATTGAAAAAAGTGGGCGCAAAAGTGGGCGTGGTCAATTTTTCTTTCTGACAAAACTTAAATTGGATTACTATGAACATTAAAAAAAAATTATCCAAATCGGTCCAGCCGTTTTCCGATTTTAGATAAATCAAAAAAAGTGGGCGCAAAGTGGGCGTGGTCAATTTTTCTTTCCGTAAAAACCTAAGTTGGACTATTACGAACATTTTAAAAAAAAATTATCCAAATCGGTTCAGCCGTTCTCAACTGATGCAATTACCAACGAACGACATTTGATTTTTATTTATATAGATATCAAAGAAATTACAATGTTGCCAGATGTGAAGGAAGTATCAAAATTTGCCCGATTACAAGCTAAAATCTGTTCGAAAAGTTAAAAAGATGTAAAAATATGCACAAATAAGCACAATTGTTATAAATATGCAAAATTATTAACAAAACGTCCAAATATGCAAAAGCATATATTATATGCATTTGCATATAATTGTCTTCCCTGATTATAACTAATGCTAACAACTCATGATATTAAAAAATAAGTATATTTGCTAATGAGAACACTGAAAAGTAAGTGTTTGTAAGTATAATTTTTAAAAGTAAGTATAAGTAAGTATATCACCATAAAAAAAAAATTTAATATTTTCTTGATATTATTTACTAATATAAGAACCAATAGAAGCCACAATATTTCTTCTCGAAAAGTTTTGTGTAGGCAAATCTAACTAAAGCCAAAATTCTTCAGATAAAAAATAAATTAATTTTATATGTTTGCAGTTCATATACCCAGTGAACCAAAACTATCTTTTTTTAATTCAATTATGAGCTTTTTCGGGTAGAAAAATTTATTTTCTACACTCATAAATGAACTTTTTTGGACTCATTCGTCGGACTAAAATGCCTCTCAAAAGCGAAACTTTTTTTCTTCAGAAGTGAGTTAATAAAAGAATCATCAACAGTCTATTTTTTTGTTTGGAAACGAGTTGAAAAAAACTATTGAAAAGTTATTTTTCGGCACTCACACATTAACAATTTTTAACTTTAACTCATTCGCCGGACTGAATTGCCTCTCAAAAACGAACCTTTTTTTCGAAAGCGAAGTAAAAAACTAACTATAGAAATGCACTTTTTAATAACTTACATTTTGTTATGGAATAAATTTTCACGAATTTAATTTTCTCTAGCAAGAACATTGATAATACAAATCAAAAACAAAAATTTACAAAAAAAAAAAAATTCTTTTCGAAAACGTACTCAAAACTATCACTTTACGCAAAACATTCGCATATGGTTCGGTGGGTATATTTCATATATATAAAATAGTTTGAAAACAAACAAAAGCATAACAAAAAGCAAAAAGTAATACGTACTTTCAAAGTAGTGAAATAAAAATAAAATAAAAAATCAAATTCAAATGAATTAGGCTGGGTCGATTTGCAAACCTATGTTGCCTGGGCGATTTTCGGATCGGGCATGAAAAGTTATTAAAAAAAGGGGGCGATAGAGCTTAGGATTTTTTTTTCAAAAATTTTTGTATATAAAAGTGCACAGCTAGAACAAAACTGATGCCAAAATCAACTTAAAACCGGTCTCACATTGCTACGTTTTAATACGAAAATTTATCGTTTTTTGTTTTTCAGGTTACCCTAGGTGGCGCTGTGTTCGATTTTTATCGGTTTATAAATACAATTTTTTTAAACCCATTTCGAAACCGATAAAAATCGACCATAGCGCCACCTAGAGGATCTAGGTTAGGTTAGGTTGAGGCGGCAGCCGCTGTACGTGCTTAAAACCAAAACGCACGTACCACAGCTCACTTAGACCAGTGAGGTCCGTTGTGATACCGCTGCACACTTGGCCTTCAGTCCGAGTGGAACCACATTGAGCTCTTAATAAAGCTTGTTAGACGTTTGACGCTTGTCTCCGACAGGTCGTCAAGCTCCGAAAAGAAGAATGACCCCAAATGTTTATGCCTTCTTCTCGCAAGCGCGGGACAGGAGCATAGAAGGTGGGAGATAGTTTCCTCCTCCTCCTCGTCCCTGCAGCTTCTGCAGAAGTCATTAGTGATGACTCCCAATCTGGAGGCATGTCTGCCTATTAGGCAGTGCCCTGTGGTAACAGCCACTAACGTAGCCACCTCTGATCTTCCCAACGAGAGAAGGACTCTCGATCGCTTTGGGTTTAGAGTCGGCCAGATAAGCCTTGTTGTTCTGCATGTTGAGAGTTCAGCCCATCTTGAGTTGGCTTTAGATGTGGTGGAGGATCTAAAAAAAGAAAAAATTTCAGAAGACCACACAAATACATGTGAATATAAGGTGGATAGCTTTTGTGGTTCAGCCGTGATGGTCAAAAACCTTGAAGTTTGTGAATTTTTTCTTTAGGAATTTTTTACGATCAATTTTTGTCTAAAAACGTATAAATGTGAGACCGGTTTTAGATTGAATCGGGTACGAGGATTTCATTTCTGGCATCATTATTGTTCTATCTGTGCACGTTTATATACATTTTTGGAAAAAAATTCCTAAGGGAAAAATTCACAAAATTGAAGATGTGATAGGGTAAATTGCACCCCTATGGCCCGTATCGTCTAGGCAACATCAATTTTCTTACCTCCAAACAAATCGACCTAGCCTAAAATGTATACAGAGATCAAAGCAAAGTTATCATTATTCGCCCTCACTGTCACTGAATTGACGTTCTACATTAACTGGTTTGTTTTCTTTTTGCTTGGAATCGTATTTGTTTTGGCTGGAAATGTTGTTTAATATGTCAAGTTTTGTCTTCAAAAATTTGTTTAATTCGATACAGCTGTATTCAAAATTATTTTTTACAAATAAAATTGACTCCAGTGTCTGTATTTTCAACGCTGTTGAATCCGATTTCCAAACTTTTTATGCTTTTGCAAGCAAAAGTTCAACCAGAGCTGAAAAGTAAGCATGAATAAGTATAAATCTTAAAAGTAAGTATACTTACAAGCATGGAATTTTAGTAAATATATGAAGCTGAAAATAAGTATGATACTTACAAAGTAAGTATAGTTGGTAACATTAATTATAACCAATAAAATAAAATGTCACTCATACGTCATGGTGTACACTTAATATCATATATCTAAATTCAAGATAAATAATATATAAAATTAAGTTCCTTTAACGAAAATAGCTTAAGTTGAAGCTTTTTGCTTGAATGTTGAATCAGTACTTTACTTAGATTAAAAATAAGTTGAATTGTTACGAAAGTGGTATTGTAAACAAAACCTCACTGTCAAGAAAAGAGAACTAAAACTTGACAACATTTTTTTACCAAAATAACATACGTCAACAAAATGACAAAATTTCACGAAGTTATGGAATCATGATGGTGATAAATCTAAAAGCTTTTTATCCATCTACAATGCGCAATCCTTCAGCAGAAGTAATGCTTTTATTAAAGAGTTAACCTACGAATCTTGCTACTAACTTATTTTTCGCTTGTATGTATTAAAAAAAAAACAACAAATCCACAATATTTTCTCAATTTATAGTCATCTCTTGTGATACAGTCTGCACACACACTCGCACACATACTCGCACACATTGCCACACACAACAAACAATATCCAATATGACAGCACTGCTTATTTGAGATAACTATAAAATTCCACGCTAACAAGATAAAACTTACATCATAGCTAGCTGGAGAGCTGAATGGGAAAAATGTCCTCGCTCAAGCACGGCAGCAAAAAAAGACATGCAATAAAAACTTGGAATCCCGCAGCATTAAATTGCAATGAAAAGCATGGGGGCAGCTGGAGGTAAGAGGTTGTCGAGCGCATCCTTAGAACCAAAAGTAAAGTATTGCGTTTTCAAAACATATTAAAAGTAAGCAAGAAGAAAATAAAACAGACAGCCAGGTTGGGAAAAAAAAACATCACCATAAAACAAAACAGTAGTTAAAATGACAAAAAAGCTTAACAAATATCAGGGAAAATATTTAAATATAAATAGTGCAAACGTGGAAAATTTAAAAAAAAAAGTAATAACAACAAAAAATATACCAAACAAAAATATGTTGTTGTAATGCAGCGCTATGTTGTCAATGTTGCAAAGCGTTGAAAAAAATTAATTTGCATGTGTGCCCAGCATTAAGCCAAATGCTAGAATAAACATGTTTAGTTAATTTAAAAAATATATATCTGAGCTCATTTGTTGCAGGGTAGCATTATTTGTTTTTGCAGAATTCAAGCTAATGGATTAATTTATCTAGGCGGATTATGTCTTTGAAACAACTGGAAACATGAAAGTGACATGAAAACCAGCTGCTGTCGTAGTCAAATCCTTGTTTTTGCGATAATTTGGAAATATTCTTAAAGCAACAAATATCAGCAAGGAGAACAAAAACAACAGCAACAAAAGAAAAACAACAATAAGGACATTATGAGCACCAAGTGTAGCCGTAAGCGCTGTATAGTATACGTCGCACAATGGGGCAATAGCCAACTGTTCTACCCAAATTGACAGTCTGGTCGTAGAGTGTTACCAAGAGGAATAGTATTAAAAGCGAAGCTACTTACGCCACATTGCTTGGATGGAAAGGGCAAAAACTGACAGATAAAAGCGACAGATTTTTATTGAATTGGCTTACAAATTTTAACTAGTGTTTGAAAATGAGCTCTTTTGATGGATTTTTTTTAATGTTGCCTAAGAATAGTCCAATTAGCATGATCCCAAAATATTTCGTAGAAAAATTCACAGGTTTTTTGTGCAGACGCTTTAATCCTTTATAAGGCAGAGGAAATATTTTCCCACCAACATAAGTGGCATATTTTCAGTATCCAATATAAGTAATATAATCTCACAGCGTATTTTGCCGAAAATTTGGTAGCATTAAGGGTTACCAATGTATTTTATATATTATTTTATACATTTTTTATTTTATTATTCCTTATGTATATTACATACTTTTAATCTTAACTCTGTTTGATATTTCTATTTTATATCTTACTAGCTGATATACCCGGTGTTACTCAAGAATCACTTATATAAACATTTTAACATACACTTCTCGATTTAATGTTTTTTAAAATCGGGAATATTGAAAAACATGTTGAATTTTATTTGAATTTTATTTTATTTAATTTTATTTATCTACCGTTAGAAAGGTAATTAAACGAACATTAATCCAAAAAAGTTTAGGAAAATTTTTGTTGTTGGTGGTTCCATCTCTTGCGGTGAGCTAATTGAATTCAAAGAAGCGGTACGAAAAACAGATTTTAAAAATTAAAAAGAATTTTTATATATACTTAAGCTTAAAGCAAGCACAATTACCTTTTCAATAAAATAAAAATTATGGTGGCGTCCTTGAGATATGGACATTTTAACGTCTAAACAAAGATTAATATTAAAAAACATATTGAACTTTTTAACAAAAAAAATTTTAATGAAATATATTAAAAACAGCGGAGTTAGTGGCATTAAAAGTAAAAACTTTGATTTTCATATTATTTTTTTCTCATTATTAGCTATCAATGTTTTATGAAAATTCGTTGTGCTAAAAATGATTGTACCTACTAAAATGTCTATTAGCTGGGTTTTTTCATTGGCAATCAGGATCATATAATCGCATTTGCAAGCAAAGCAAAAACAACAAAAAGTCCAACAAGTGAGCTAGACATTTAAATTGATCCAATTCTATGTTTTTAAGTGTTAATGACGCTAGATGACGCTGCGACTGAAAAAACTGGCAGTACTGCATTATTTTACTTTTTAAAAGTTTGGTAGCAATAGCATTTTCGCAAAATATTTCACAAAACTTATCTGCTGGCTGTATAAGAACATCAGATATTCTTCTGTAAGCAGAAAATAGCGCCACCTGTCTGTAATCCCAAACGTGTGGGGATAAATTTGAAGAAACTTTTGAAAAAACAGTATTCAGCTTTTCACCGCAAGGTGTAAGTATAGTCTGTACCCACACATCTTACAAATGTGGCGCCATCTATTTGTGAATTTAACGCACAGATCAAAACTAATGAAATAATTGTGCTGACCAGATGCACATATGTTTTATTATATCGCCATATAGCTAAAACTGATTACATGAAAATATTAACTTTAACAGCATTCTTATTCACAGCCATTTTTTCGATAAAATTGTGATATATATACAACATTTAAAGTACCATTGATAAAGAACTAAGTGACAACGGTGACACAATAGTGAGAAAAAATAGAGCCAACACAGCAAAACAAATTTAACAGGAGGGAGGGGGGAGGGAGGCAAAAAATAAGTAGATCCACTATAAAAAAGATTTCATATAATCCAAAATAATCGGAATTACTTCAGACACACAACTGCATTCTTAGAGATAAATGGGGACGCTCAAACTGTATAGAGAATTCTAACACAAAACAAAGTTTTCTTAATAGTCTGGTATGAAAAAATAGATTTTTAGCCATAACTTTTGATTGGAAAGAGATATTGGGGTAATTTTTTCTTATAAATTATTTTTGAGACTTGACTTTTTTGTAAAAAATATAAAAAGAACATTTTGGAAAAAATAAATTTCGCTAAAAAAATCAAAGGGGGTACCCTTGTTGTTTTGATGACAAAAACAGTAAAATAATTTTTGCGCTTAGCTGGAAGAATTTTTGCAAATAAATGCTATGTCATATGAAAATTAGTGAGATTTGCTGTTGTAAATTGATTTCATTTTTACAACAACAACAATTTTTGAGTCATTTTTTGAGTAAACAGTCAATATTTTGGACCTTTTTTGGCATACTCATAAAACAGAGTTACACTGACTAAACGGTACAGTTCAACCTATTTTTGTGAAGTGATTTTATTGAACTTCTGAACAAAAAAAATTTAAATGAAATATATTTATGGACAGCGAAGATATTTGCATCGAAAGAGCAAACTTTGATTTTCATGTCGTTTTTTTCTCATTCTTAGGTAACGATGTTTTGTGAAAAAGTCGTTGTACTAAAAATTTCTCCAATTTTGAAGATATGTGAGTGTTTTTGATGTCAAAATAACAAAAAAATTTTAGAATTAAATATAAAAAAATCTCTGATACTAAAAAGTTTTATAATAACAAAATTACCGTTAGTTGAAAAATTGGAGAACCTCCTTTATTGTTAGTTTAGCAGCTTCTCTGTTGCTTAATTTAAGTTGGCGCATATTATAAAATAAACTGCGTAATACTTGACAATTGGATGGTAATTTATTGCCAGTTATTTTATGTGTCATGTGACCAATTAAAAAAATTGCATCTTTCTGCCTTGATCTTGTGCTAATTGATAATGTGGAAGTTGATGGTAGATCCATGTTTCTTTAAATTTTACAAAATTTAATTTAAAAACGCTGTTAAATAAGGTTAGACCTAGGTATAAAAACACGTGTTGAAAGTTTGACTTCAATTTTCACAATTTAATTTAATTTTTTTTTTTAATTCACAAAGAAACATGTGAGAATGACACAAAAATCAAAGATAGTAATAAATAGTCATAGCTCTCCTCTCTCCTCTCTCGCTCTACTGTAACAAAAGACAAAATCAAAAACGACGAAAACCTACAACGCGAAGAGGAGAGCGAAAGCAAAACAAAACCGAAAGCACGAAAAGTACATAAAAATCGTAACAAAAAAAAACCCATATAATTTGTAACTACCAATAGTAGGGTAGTATTAGTTGCAACCAAAAAAAAATTTTTTTTTTTTATTTTAATTTTTTTTTTCCTTAATCGTCTCAACGAGTCTGCCTGCAAAGGTTCAGCTCGATTGGATCACGGGAAAAGGGTTAAAAATCGATCCAAAGCCTTTCAGACACGCGGACAGACGGACACTACGAGTTGACATAAAAAAATTTCAATTACGCATGTTAGAAGGCGTGTATCTTGTGAACCCCTCAACCTATTTTGTAGTTTCTGGGCAATAAATCTTCACAATTTTGCTACAAATGAGATTTCCACAGAACAAATTTTTAGAAAATTTTTTTAAGAGTCGAAAAATTAGAAAAAGTAAAATAAGCCAACTTGGCTTTTTTTCAAAAAGTAACTAAAAATTAAAATCGACACCAAAGCTACAACTATTGGTTGATCAACCTCTTTTTTACCTTAAATACTTTTGTTTATGTACTCAATAAACTCACACTTTAAAACTTGGAATAAGTTGACTCGTTAATTTTTAGTATTTTTTTTAAATTTAAGGTTTATTACTTTACTTTGCAAACTTGAACCTCAATCCGGCACGTGTTAGCATTATCGGATTGGGCTTAAACTTTGTAAATCATATTTTCTAGTCTATTGGCACATTTTAGGGGGGAACTGTAAAAAGTGATTTCTTGTAACCACCCTAGGGTATACCCTTGTTGTTTTGACGACAAAAACAGTAAAATAATTTTTGCGCTTAGCTGGAAGAATTTTTGCAAATAAATGCTATGTCATATGAAAATTAGTCAGATTTGCTGTTTTTAATTGATTTCATTTTTACAACAACAACAATTTTTGAGTCATTTTTTGAGTAAAAAGTCAATATTTTGGACCTTTTTTGGCATACTCATAAAACATATATACACTGACTTAACGGTACAGTTCAACCTATTTTTGTGAAGTGATTTTATTGAACTTTTGAACAAAAAAAAATCTAAATAAAATATATTTATGGACAGCGAAGATATTTGCATCGAAAGAGCAAACTTTGATTTTCATGTCGTTTTTTTCTCATTCTTAGGTAACGATGTTTTGTGAAAAAGTCGTTGTACTAAAAATTTCTCCAATTTTGAAGATATGTGAGTGTTTTTGAGGTCAAAATAACAAAAAAATTTTAGAATTAAATATAAAAAAATCTCTGATAGTAAAAAGTTTTATAATAACAAAATTACCGTCAGTTGAAAAATTTCAGAGGGGGCGTGGCAAAAACTAAGTATGTAACATTTTAAGTTGGGATAAGCTTAATATGTATACCTAGTTTGAGCAAAATCCGTTGAGCCGTTTAGATTTGTATAAAGGCCAAACAAACAAACAAACAGAAAATGAGTTTTATTACTATAGATTCTATGTTATTATATTCTCTTTCTCAACCATTCTAAATTTATTTTCTTATCTATCTACAGCGAAAAGAACTGTTTACATGAATTTAATGTAGTAAAACTATGTTGGAGTAAAATGTCCTGTATGTGCGTTTGTGACCGATTTCTGATTTATGCTTGTTTCAAATAATAATTATTATAATGGCGTTACTAACAAGATACTTACTTGTTGAAGTTCTTTGTAGGAGACGACAGGGGTTAAGGGTTGTACACTTTAATGCTAGAAGCCTTAATTCTGTTAAGCTAGACTATGTTAAATATATGTTTGAGGACTCGTCTGTTGATGTTATATGTGTGTCGGAAACATGGTTCTGTAGTGATGTTATGGATACAGTGCTATGCCTTAATAATTTTACATTATTTAGAAATGATAGGGCTGGTAGGAGGGGAGGTGGGGTTGCCATTTACTGTCGAAATAACTTAAATTCTCAACTCGTCAGCAAATCTAATGGTGATAGTGTGGAATATTTAAGCATCTGTGTAGTCGATAATATGACAAACATTTTTATATCTTGTGTATACAATCCATGTAAGTCAAACAGTTTAAACTCATTTTTCTCTAAATTATCGAATTTGTCAATAGATTTTAACTATTTTATTTTATGTGGTGATTTTAATGTTAATTTGTTATGTAATGATAGTCTTACAAAATCAATGTATGATAATGTCTCATCTGTCGGTCTGTCAATCGTTAATGATACCATGCCCACACGTTTCTCGTCTAATGATAGTCCCAGTCTTCTTGATTATTTTGTCGTGTCTAATGTGTCAAATGTCTTACTGTTTGATCAAATATACTTTTTATCTGATCATGATTTAATTTTTTGTACATTTAATATAAACTTGTGGCGATCTGCTACTTCTATAGTCTTGTCTTTCTATGATTTTAAGTCTATTGATTCCCAAGGCCTTCTTCGTGATCTATTACTAACACCCTGGAATGGTCTGTGGTTCTGTGCAAGTGTTAAAGAGAAATTATCTTTATTTAATAATCAAATAAATACACTTTTTATGAAATATATCCCTCTGAAGACAGTCACAATTAAGAATACATCTTGTCCTTGTGGTTCACAAGTAGCGTTGAAAGTGCATTAAAAAAAAGAAATAAACTAAGGAATATCTGGAAAAAGAACCCTACACCGGAAAAATGGGAAAATTATAGGTGTGCCAGGAATGCTTCTATTCTTAAAATAAGGCAATCCAAAAAAATATTGTTTTAATAAATTAAAAACATTTCTTCCGTCGAAGACTTTGTGGAAAAATCTACAAAAATTTAGCATCGGCGGTAAGCAAACTGCTAATTGTCAGATAGATCCTGAAGCTCTTAATGATTTTTCCCTGTCTAACTCTCTCTTTTCTCAAAATAGTTTGCTCAGCTCCTTTGAATCTTCAGACCTTCATTTTCAGCCAACGTTTCAGTTTTCAACGGTCACTGAAGATCAGGTGGCAAAGAAAGTAATGAGCATTAAGTCCAATGCTGTTGGTGAAGACGGTATAAATATAAAATTCATAAAAATCATATTAGCACATATCCTTAGTTCTTTAACACACATAATTAACCACTGCATTACAACATCTTCATTTCCTGCATCATGGAAAAATGCCTTAGTAATGCCTATTGCTAAAAAAACTACAGCTAGTGAGACGAAGGACTTTAGGCCTGTAAGCATTCTGTCGTGTTTTTCTAAGGTTTGTGAAGCCCTTATGGCTGATCAAATTACTACATATTTAACATCTAAGCAGCTTTTGTCCCCGCTCCAGTCAGGTTTTCGTGTTGGCCATAGTTGCACAACTGCTACTTTAAAGGTATTAGATGATATAAGAGGATTTTATGACGAAGGAAAAATAACGCTGCTTTGCTTACTTGATTTTTCAAAAGCATTTGACACTGTCAGTCATACTCTACTCTGTCATAAACTTAAATACTTTTACGGTTTTTGTCAAAACGCATTAAATCTTATTAATAGTTACCTTAAAGATAGAGTTCAAAGGGTAAAAGTTGGAAATAATTACTCGCAGCGTAAGATTATGAGTAGTGGTGTGCCCCAGGGTTCGGTTCTGGGTCCACTGCTATTTTCTATATGTGTTAATGACATTTTTGATTGCTGCAATTACTTGTCAGTGCATGCTTATGCCGATGACGTTCAAGTTTATTTAACGGGTAGAGAAAATTTATTGGAAGATTTAGTGTTCAAATTGAATGAAGATTTAAATTCTATTTGCCAATGGGCCAATAAAAACAAACTTCAGTTAAATGCTCAGAAGACTTTTATATTGCCGGTATCCAAAAACAGAATTCTTTTTGAGGATATTCCAGACTTATGTCTTAATGGCACGAGACTTCCTCTTGTTACCAATGTGAAAAGTTTAGGCTTCAGCATCAATTGTTATTTGACGTGTACTGACCATATTAATGCTGTAATTTGAAAAATATATTTCATCTTACGTAATCTACGAGTATCGGCTCAGTTTATACCAATTTCTACAAGACGTAAATTAGTAATTCAACTTATTCTACCGGTGATCAATACTCTGAAGTTGTATACAGTAAGCTTGATTCGAGCTCTCAACTCAAATTGCAAATTGCATTTAATCATGCGACAAGATATGTATATGGCTTACGTAAGTTTGATCACTTGGCAGAGCTTAAAAATAGTATACTTGGCTGCGATATATTGAATTATCTAAATGCTCGGAATTGCATATTTCTTCACAAACTCATAAAGAACAAGACGCCAACATATCTTTATGAAAAATTGCAATTTTGCCAGTCGCAAAGAAGTCAAATGCTTATAGTACCTAATTTCAGCTTTCTGAACTCAACACGATTATTTTTTATTAACGCCATCAGATTATGGAATGCACTACCAACCAATCTTAAGTCAATAGTCGGAGAGGCAAGCTTCAAACAGGCCATTTCTAAACATTACTCCTTATGAAAATTTTCATAGTCGATTAAAGTAATCAGTTCTTTTTTCTTTTATCTAATGTATACCTTTCTTTCCTTCTTTACTTTCGCTTAATTATTTTTTAAGCTCAACTCATTCCTAATAGCTTTAAATAATATGATTTTTTTATCTTCTTTTTTATTTTGGTTTTTTTAATTTAATATAACATTTGTTAAATAATGATATCTCTTGTATTCAATATGTGAAATCTTGAAATCAAAAGTTTAATATGTGATTATTAATGTTTATAGTTTCTGTATTCAATAAGCAAAATTTATCCTACTTTGTACCTTAAAAGAACTTAGTTCTAAGTGTACTTACATACATTAATAAATAAATATAAATAAATATAAATACCAGTTCTGCCTAATAAAGGGTTTAAAGTCGATTTATGTAATAAAAGCTAAAATAATGTCATAAAGAATTGGTAATTTTCAAGAGATATTACAGACACACGAAGAAAAATACTGCGCTCTGGTTTTTTTTATCTATTAAAAGCATTTGTATTTGTATTTGTATTTGTATTTATTTACGTGACTAGCTAGTACAACAAGATTTATTAAAAACCTTATAATTACAGTACCAGCTTCATGAATCTAGTTAATTATCATGAATATAACTTAAAAAGCAACATGAGTTATGACTTAAAATTAAGAATTAAAAATTTTTAAATAAAAATATAAAAAAAGAAAAACAATATAAATTTACTTAAAACATAATAAAGTGATGTGAAAACAAATAAAGATTAATATTTAGTATTTTATATTATATCATTGCAACAGTGAGAGATACATAGATAATTTCTTTTTAAATTGCACAGCGTTATGAACAGATCTAAGCTCAATGGGTAAGAAGTTCCAAAGACGTATTGCGTAGACATAGAATTGTCTTTCCGACGTTAAACAAAGTGTCGTATCTGGATTAAAATTTTAGTTCGAATTGAACTCGAAAAAAACAGTCTATCGCGTAAATATATAGGCTCACCAGAGTATATCACTTTATGCAGCAGCACCAGAGTTCGAAATTTTAGTATATTATCGAAGGTCATATTACATATTTGCTTAGCATATTGTGAGAGACTGTCACGACGTTTCAGTCCAAAGACGTATCTCGCAATGTTGTTGAAAAGCACACTAAGTTTTGCTTTGCAAGAAGCATCACAATTTGCAAAATAATTCACATCCGTAGAGTAGAGTGGTAAGAAGATAGGTTTTAGCAAGAACTAATCTAATTCGTGGTGGAGTAAAGTGTTGAGTTATCCACAGTACACGTAGCATTCCGTATACTCTACCAACGGTATTCCTAATATGCGCGCTCCATGACAACGTTCTATTAAAAATAATTCCAAGATTTTTAGCAGAATATTCCAATTGTATTGCACAATTGTTTAGGATGACTTTAGAAAAACTTGCAGTGTCTATTAGTCTTTTTGTTATAACTAAGCACTTTGACATTTTCGGATTGAGACATAAACCGTTTTCGCCTGCCCATTTATTTATTTGACTTAAATCATTATTAATGTTAGCTATACAATAAGATTCAAGATTCCGACTGCAACTTGCATACAACTGAACGTCATCTGCATACATGTGAATGTTACAGTTTTGAATAATATCAGGTAAATCGTTGATGTAAATTAAGAACAGGAGCGGCCCAAGGACAGATCCCTGTGGGACTCCACGTTTAACGGGTAAAAAATCAGATGTCAAATTATTTGAACATACAGCTTGCGATCTTTTAGACAGATACGACTGCACTAAGCTTGCTGCAGTTGATGAAAAATTGCAATAATTTAGAAGTTTGGTATGAAGGATAGTATGATCGACAGAATCAAATGCCTTTGAATGATCTAACAGGATTAAAAAACTGACTTTGTTTTCATCTAGACCAGCACGAATGTTTTCAGTTACGTCTATAAGTGCGGTAACGCAGCTTCGCTGAGCTCTAAAGCCAGACTGTCTATCACTTATAAGTTTATATTTGTTAACAAACGTACTAATTTGGCGATGAAGTAATATTTATAGTGCCTTAGAGAGGAAAGTTAAGATAGCTATCGGGCGATAGTCGTTGCATGATTTGGGAATTGGTATAATTTTAGCTATTTTCCAGCTGCTTGGAAAAATAGGTGTAGTTAGGATGGTGTTGAAAATGTGGGTTATGAAAGGTAATATCATAGGAAGAAGGGATTTTAGAAATACAGGGTACGTCTCATCAATGCCAGTGGCATTTGATTTGATTGCCAGAATGATCTGAAGCACTTCGGATTGGTCAACGCAGCGAAACGAAAACATTGAATTTCTGCTAAGATTACCAAAGGAGTTAGTGTAGGCGTTGCCGTTGACATTTGGCATTGGAATATTTATGAATTTTTCGTTAAGATCGTTAACATCAACCACATTGCAACAACTTGTGTCGTTCTTACAACAACCTATTTTTTTAATTTCATTCCACATTTTCTTACTTTCAATTGCATTATCAAATTTTTTGCTGTAGTAACTAAGTTTCAATTTTTTTGTTCGAATACCAACCTCTTTTCTTAATCGTTTAAATTCCGCATACAATTCAGGAGTTTTAAATCGTTTCCACCGTTTGTATACTCTGTTGCGATCAGCTATGGCCATTTTTATTGACCTATTGAACCACTTTGAATATATTGTTGAAATTTTATATGTTTAGTTTTAATGGGCACAGATTCATCGAAAAGCATTCTTAAATTATGTTGAAAAAAGTTTACCTGATCGTCTACTGCTGGCATGCCATAGATCGCACTCCAATTAATATCGTTTACTTTTTCATTGAGTTGTGTAAAGTCGGTTTGTCTGAAGTTACGATAGCTAAATGAGGTTGAAGTTTTGTTGAATTGAAAATCATATGTTAAGAATATGAGATCATGTTTAGAAAATACAGGTACTTCTAGTTGATCATAGAGAAAAGCTTTGGCTATGTCGCTAACAAAGAAAAGATCTAGTAAGGTATTATTCGTGCTAGTGAAGTGGGTTGGTATAGAGGTATTAACCGAAAAGAGGCCTAAGGTCTGCATGTTATCTGTTAGGTGTTTTTCAAACAGTAAGTTGCTATTGAAGTCGCCTGCGATAATAATATTCGAAAACGGAAGTGATATATTCTCAATTGTACTAAGAAGTAGCGTATTGTCCAAGGATCGGTTGGGACGATAAACACAGCCGATGAGCATTTTATTGTCACCACTTGCAATTGAGACAAAAACATATTCAATTGTACTACCTACATCGGATTTGCATTCCAGTTTGCATGAAATGTTATTTCGCACATAAATTGCAGCTCCACCAGCGTGCCCTTGTCTGTCAGCACGGAAAATTTTAAAGCCGTCCAAGTGAAATAGTGTGTTAGGCAATTCAACATTAAACCACGTCTCAGATACGCAAATTACATCTATACCAGAACCCACGAAAATATACCTAAATTCATCGATTTTATTTGCTAAGCTTTGTGCATTAATGTGACATACTTTTAGCCCGTTACGCACTTTACAGAGAATGCGAATAAGATTAAAAATATTGTCTTCGGAACTGTAAGAATTGTTATCTAGAGTGACCATTATGTTTATAGGAGCAGAAATTGTTATCTTCGTGTGCAATATTTGAAAATTTTTGTTGCAATGAAATAATTAAAGCCATTTTAAGAAATTTAAAAACATTAAGTTCAAATATATAATAAAAAATAATGTTATGCAATGTAAGATAAAAAACAAAAATATACTTATTTATTTTAAATATAACAAAGGATCGATCGTTTGTGTAAACGATCCGTACAGATTGAAGAGCATTAGTTCTGCAACTCACGAAAAATAATGTCATTGCATACATAGTCGTTTATGTTGTTATGCTCTACATTCAATGACAATAATGACAAGCGTTATTGGAAAACATTTCAGAATTCTCGGAAATTTCAAAGAGTCAGGCCTGTAGCCAGGGTGGGGCAAGGTGGGGTCAATGCCTCCCTACTACAACCGTTTGCCCCTTGGCCAAATCAGACAATGAAAACTTTAATTGAATAATTAATATGAATTTTGCTGATATATTTGTTTATTGCTTTAAGATTAGTTTAGTTTAAAATAACAAAAAATATACACATTCACCTTATTCATGACTTGAACATGTATATGAAATTTATTAAACAAAACATTTCAGACAAATTGTTACAATTTTTAAAATTTTTACTGCTACCAACCTACTGCCAACCTTTGATACCAAAAAATAAGATTTGAATTTTAATAATTTTTTTAATCCGCATCC
This sequence comes from Dichetophora obliterata, assembly GCA_963920525.1. NCBI lineage: Eukaryota > Metazoa > Arthropoda > Insecta > Diptera > Sciomyzidae > Dichetophora > Dichetophora obliterata. The sequence goes on from OY986438.1 coordinate 193,686,283, forward strand.
ATACACGCAGAGATAAAACATAATTGCAACAACCATGTTTTACGAGGATCATGGTATGATTCGGATTATGATTGTTGCTAACATGTTCTTAAACATATAATATTTTCTTTGATCATGATAAAATGTTTACAACAACCATATTTAGAAAAGGAACTTTTTTGTAGGAACTAAAATATTATTGAAACAATCATTATTCTCTTATTGGGTCGAAAATACAATGATTGAAACAACTATATTATGAATTTATTTTTAGGATCCAGAATATTATTGAAACAAAAATTTTATTTTCATGCAATTTAATTTCCATTGTCTGGGCTGAACAGATGTATTAATTCAATTAAAAAATCATGGGTAAAAATTTTCTGTCCGAGCTGGGGTTTGAACCGCGGCTTTTTCGCTTACGAGCCACGCACACTACCAGTAAGCCACAGCCGCTACTACCGCTCGCCTGACTAATGCCATTCATAAATATAGTACATTAAGTGCATTGTCGCAAAAATAGCAATATGTGTGATAAACAAAATTTGTTCAGAATTGCGAAATATATTTACGGTAAATAAAAATATGTTTGCTACAATTAAACTCGAAAATGTCACTTTTCTGCGTGCTGTTTTTAGGATCAGGCGATTTAAAACAAAACACAATAATTGAACAGTTGACAAACGAAATGGCACATAGCCAGGAATCGATAAAACTTATTGTGTCTGAATGAAGTGAAAGTTTTTCCTGCAAACTGTTCAGACACAATAAATTCTTTCGATTTTTGGTTATGTTCTGCTTCGTTTGCCAACAATCAAAGAATAGTTCAGACAAACATTTAAAATTCTAATATTTTTGTTTCTATAATAATATTCACATTTATCATGATTGACAGAATTACAACATTTTTGTTGCAACTAAAAGTTGAGGCAATCATAGTATGTTGACGATTTCAATGATGTTATGATTTCAACTATAATGTTATTTTTGCTATCACCATTAGTAAATAATGACTTTATTAAGGCAAAAAATTGTGTTTGCAGAAATAATACAATAATTATAGTAAAAAAATTATTATTGCAGTAATCATGTCTCAACCATGTCTTTTCTCTGCGTGTAGTTACTTTCTAAAAACGAAAAGCACGTTGTGCACCAATTTGATGCAGATACAAAAAGAATATATAATTCATTGAAATGTTACTAATTTTTAAATTGTTTATGCATGATGAATGTTTATTAATTTTAGAATAAAAAAACTGCAAATCTTAATTCTAGCAAAAAAAAATTTAAAAAAGCAAAAAATTTAAATCAAAAAATGCATGTTTGTTCTTAATATATAAATCAATTTAATGCAAACGACGGATGCGGGTTAATTCAATTTTTTTATTTGTTTTACTTAAAAAATGTCTGATACATATGTTAGCCCATTTCGCTACTCTTTCTTATATTTCTAGCCACTTTAAATAAATCTTGTATTTTTACCTTCATTTTATTACAAAGTCCTGAATTAATTTTTATATTATTTTTTATGTATTAATCTTATGTATAAAAAGATCTACATATACGTGCATATATTATAAAATTTACTGTTTTTTAATAAATATGTCTAATGTATTCATTTCACACGTTAAAAAATTGTTTTTTTTTATTTAAATGAAAAAACAAAAAAATTGCCCCCCCCAAGATTCATGCCTGCCCCCTCTGTCTTCTTGGTCTGGCTACAGGCCTGTAAAGAGTTTTAATTTTTGTAATAAATTCTTTATGCAAGTCGATATGAAGAAAAAACAATTAAGGGAGGGTTCTCCTGGATTTTTTTGGATTTGGCCGAAAAACAAGCAAAATTTGAGAATGGTTTGTGGGAAAATGAAAAGACATACGAACTTATGCTTTTGAACTTTGATTCGTGGTTTATTGACGAGTAAAAAAAAAGATATTTGAAAAATTCAAAATGGCGGCTTGAAAATGGCGGATCTCGTCGACCTCTGCGCGCAAAACATCGACCTCCCGCGGACAGTGTGGGGCCTCAGGTAGTGAACTGAAATGAGAAATGTATAAAATTTATTAAAATTGATAACATTTCATATGCCTGGAACCTAACTTCAATTAAGTTTGGTAAAAAAACCAATTTTATGGACTTTAAAAAAAAAATTGAAATTTTTTGCTTTTTTTTTATTTAGATCTTGTTTAAAAATTATAAATAAACAATTTTTTATGCCAATGTTAGGTTCCAGGCGTACAAAAAAGTATATACTTTCAAACATTCTTTGAATGAAGGAAATCGGATCAGTAGAACAAGCCTGTGCTGTCCGTTAGATTAGAAAACATGGTTCCGAGAAAAACGCGTTTAAAGTTTTTAGAAAGTTGGTACGCGCGCGTGACATGGGTACGTTTGACACGCTCTAGCTCGAGAAATACGCGTCGTATTGAAATATCCCTTGGCACAAACATTCTACATATATGTAACTTTCATTTTATGTAAAAAAAAAATGGATTTTTTCAAAAAAATCCAGGAGAACCTTCCCTTAAAGTAAGCAAAGTAAATGCTTAACAGAATGTTATTATATCAGCACATCTCAGCACTTCTTTTTTAGATATGGAATTGATTTTATTGGACTTTAACCAAAAAGTTTCACATACGAAATGTGAGCACATTTGAGCACTTTTCAAAACACATGACAAAAACGAAATACATTAACCGCTTTATTTTGTGTAACGAAATTGCACACCAACGACAGGCAAGACACGAGAAGCAATACTTTTTTCTATGCGAAATTTTATTGCTTCTCGTGTCTTGCTTTTCGTTGGTGTTCATTTTCGTTATACAAAATAAAGCAGTTAGAGTATTATTTCAGTTGTAAGCCTTATTACGTTTACCATTTAATTTAGTCTACTTTTAGGCATTGCTTGATATATTGAACTGTTTGAACGAAACACATTAATATTTTCCATTCAACCCCTTTAAATTTAACTATTGCCAAAAATAAAAATGCAAATAGAAATATATCAAAATATACCAAACAAAATGTTGTTTAACTCTTTGTTATAAATCACCTTTCAAGTATAGCAAAACTTGAAAAATAAAAGAGCGAAGCATTATGACAATAAACAAGCCATATGTGCTAACTACATAGACATGGGTAACGTGCGCTGCTTCGCGTTAATGAGTTGAAGCACTTAAATGCGTTACAGCGCTGATTCACTTATTTTAAAAAAGTAACGCAATAGCGCAGTAACATAAACGATACCCTTAAAGAAAAATGCAAAAATATTGGTGTACGGGTCTTTAAATATGGAAAAGGAGTTGCGCAAAAGATGCTGTTAAGCATGAGTGCTTGGAGTGAGTTTAAAAGTTATGATGCTTTGCTATTCACGGAATGGTTTTGTTATGTTATTGCGTTGATAGTTTAAAACTAATGCAGCAAAGCAAAATTGCAGTAATGCAAAATCGCAGTAATACATTTGCTTTATGCTTCATGAGATATTTTTTGTTTCTTTAGTTTTTCAAGTTTCTTAGGTATATATAATTAAACCAGCATCCAACTTTGAACTTGTCTCGCGTACCTGAAATGTTTGATTGCTAACATAAACCTTGAACAGCATACAGTTAGGACTGCATGCTTGAAATATAAAACTGGTTAATTTTTGGTGAACGCTAAATGTATGGCCTTTGCTCAGAAATGTTTCATTTTAATTAAAAACGTATTGTTTAAGTTATTTTAAATCAATTAATGAGCAATGAGAGTTTTCAGCTCGGATATATTTTTCCATGATTTTTTTTTTGATTCCATTTATTTTAACTTAAGCCTAGTACTCTGTTCGTTTACGTGAAATTTCGCTGGCAACATCTATTTATTTGTTGCGTGAAAAATCTGACTTAAAGTTTGTTGCGAGGAATTCCTATGGCAACGTTTCTCAGAGAGAATCAGAGAATAAGTTGGGATATTTCATATGATATCTCTCTTTTCACTTCAAAATAAATAGCCAGTACAATTAAATTGTTGTGAAAAAATGTTGCTCAGAAATATGTTGCGATAATTTCACGCAGCAGAACAGAGTACTGCTCTGACGAATATGTTGTGAAAATTTACATGCTTGTTTCGCAGCTGTCACTTTTTGTATGGAGATTTGAGTGGAATTTCACATGAAACTGAACAGAGTACTATGCTTTAGTGAAGAAACTTTGCGCTTAGGATAACTTGCTACTCCATCACAAAACTCACCGCATTCAATAAATTGACCACACAACGCAATGTGCTATTCAATACAAAAAAAGCCTGTTACAACATTTTGTTAATGTAGATATCATAGCATTTCAAAATACGTCATGACGCAATTGCGTTAGCGCATTACCTTGATACAGTAAACTGCGCTTGGGTTGTTGTATCAGCGCAGCATTTTTTATTCATGGCTTTATTCATGTCTAATACGACTTGGGCACTTTTTATCACAATGCCAACAAGTATGCTCTTAAATTTGTAAGATCTTGCTAGTATCACTTTGCCAATCAGAAACAATTTGCTGCAAAATGCAAGAGGTTCACTCAATCTTTAACCGACTTCCAAAAGGAGGAGGTTCTCAAGTTGGTTGGTTTTTTTTTATATGTATGTATGTGGTGCTCTGTTACATCACTACATAGAGTAAATCTCTACATTCTATTTTACCTTTTATTACATTAATACTTACCTTTTGTTACATTAATACTTACCTTTTGTTACATTGATACTTACCTTTAGTTATATTAATACTTACCTCTCCTGACGTTGATTTTTATCTTAACTTACATTTCACTTACCTTGATTTATCATTAATAATGTATTATATCATTTTAGCAATTATTGAAAATACTTACACTATAAAACACTTGTTATAAAAAATATTTTGAATTGTATTCATTTATTATATTTTCAGAAATTTTCATTTTGAAAATTTCAGTCTTAAAAATTGTTTCCAAATAAAAAGTTCTGTAAAAAATAAAATTTTTATATAAAAAAAAAAAATAAAATTAATGTCTCAGTTAATATTGACACTAGGGTACTGGAATCTGGCACGGCGGTAGGAACATTAGTACAAATTACGGTCAAGAAAGTGAGCGTTATTGGAAAAAAGGGCGTGACAATATTATAAATTCACTCTATCTCGAATAATATGGACACTAGGGTAATACAATTCGTTACAAGAATGTGTGGAACTATTACAAAACACTTAAAGAAAGTGGGCGGCAATAAACAAAGGGCGTGTCACTTTTAGAAAAACACTGTATCTCAATTAATATTAACACTAGGGTACTGAAATTTAGTACAGGGGTAGGTACAATTATTACAAATTATGGTCGAAAAAGTGGGCGTTATTCGACAAAGGGCGTAAACATCTTAGAAAAACACTTTAACTCGAAAAAAAATTGACACTAGGTATACAAAAATAGGTAGAATTATAACAAAACACAATCAAGAAAATAGGCGAAATTTTTCAAAGGGCGAGTCACTATAATAAAAACGCGGTATCTCGAATATTGACACTAGGGTACCAAAATTCGTTACAAGAATGGGCAAAATTGTTGTCAGAACCTCTAAAAAGGAAGAAATAAAAACTTTTTAACAAAAAAAAAAAAACAACCAACTTCAAAACCAGTACAAATTAAGAAATAATTTGAAATTACTTTTCACATTAACTCTTGGTCGAATTTGATAATGTATTTATATATATTATTAAATTGGAAATCTTAAAATTATAATTTTTTTTCTATTTTGCATTAATATCATAAATATATTAATTTCTCCATGAATAAAAAACCTTTAAAGTCGGCGCTAATATAATCAGATTTTTATAAATTAAACCCTCCGGCTTTAAAGGTTTTATATTAATGGAAAAATTAATATATTTATGATAATAATGCAAAATAGAAAAAAAAATTATAATAATAAGATTTCTAATTTAATAATATATATAAATAAATTATCAAATTTGACCAAGAATTAATGAAAAAAGTAATTTAAAATTATTTTTTACTTTAAAGTGGTTTTGAAATTGGTTTTTTAATTACTATTTTTGAAAATTTGTATTTTTTAAAAGGAAATATTTTTTTTTAAAAAAGTTTCCCGAATTACTTCTTGACTAAAATGATAAACTTTCCAAAAAAATTTTACACAACAAAAATGCTTAGAACTTATCTTAACCTAATCAAGACGATGATGTCGTATGGCATCACTAGGTCGGATATCGCAAAACCAACAGTGCTAAAAAAAATTAGTCAAAATAAAAATTAAGTCAAAATTAGAACAGATGTGAAAAAATTGTCCCGTCTTTAAAGAATTAGTTAGTTAGTTCGTAAAACTGATATTAGATACAGTGGAACAGACAAAGAAATTTCTAAACAAAAATAAAGATATTCTTATATTAAACGCAGACAAAGGAAACACAACTGTTGCACGCAACTGACATGACTATAAAATAAAAATGGACAACATGGTAAGCAACCTTCGCATGTACAGACGTTTAAAAAAAGATCATACATCAACACTACAAGAAAAGAACAACAATTTCGTAGAAAAATTATTTAAAATGAACCTATTATCATCGGCAGAAAAATTTAAATTAACTACAAAAACAGCAACAGCACCAAGGATATACGGTTTGCCGAAAATACACAAGAAGGAATACCATTGAGACTAATATGCTCTTCAATTAATTCACCTTCTCAAGGACTATGTAAGCTCATTGCGACGATTTTAAAAAACTTGATGACTCACTCCATATATAACGTTAAAGACGCAGTAGAATTCAAAACGCGAATAAACAACACAAGTATCGAAGATGACGAAATTCTCAGCTCTTTTGACGTCATCTCACTTTTTTCCCCAATATACGCGTAAACTTTGCCAAAATGGTCATAAAAAAGAAATGGGACGTCATTAAAAATTATACAGCCATACCTGAAGACCTATTTTTCAATATTTTATCGTTTTGTGTAGAAAACCGATATTTTAAATACGACGACAAAATTTATGAACAAAGGAAAGGAATACCTATGGGCTCATCATTATCACCAATTATTGCAGACATTGGTTTGGAGGAATTGCTCGACACCACAATTAAAACACAAACTGACAAACCAAGAATACTAACAAACTATGTAGATGACTTATTTGGGATAATAAAACGCAACGCGGCACAAAAGACACTGGAAACACTCAACGGATTTCACAAACAAATACAATTCACTAAAGAAAAAGAGATTGATAATATTGTAAAGTACCACATTTGGACGCGTTAATAATAAGAAAGGACAAAATATTAAAACTCGATTGGTATCAAAAATCAACGGTGTCAGGGTGTCTCATAAATTTTAATTCCAACCATTACAGGCGAAAAAAAATAAATACCGCAAACAATTTTATCAAAAGAGTTCTTAACATAAGTTACACAGAGTACCATAAAAGTAACACAAGAATAATCAAAAAAATTCTATTGAAAAATGAGTTTCCGATCAGGCTTATAAATAACATGATATCTAACATACAAAATATAACAAAACCACCAAACAACGAACAAAACCAGGAAAAACCAGCTAAAATTTACAAATCTTTAACGTACATACCAAAACTTACAGAAAGAATTATACAATCGGACATATACAACAAAGAACGGATTTAACTAGCCATAAGAAATAACAACACTTTACATCAAATTTACAGCAGGACAAAAAACAAAATAGATCAAAAAGACAAATCAAATTTAATCTACAAGATTGTATGCAAAGGGGATGGTTTAAATACATGCAAAAAGATATATATTGGGACTACGAAATCAAAACTAAAAACAAGATTATCAGCACACAAATCAGACCAAAAAGCAACACACAGACCAATTGAACAAAAAAACAGCGCTAGCAGCTCACTGTACAAGAACTGGACATGTAGCGAACTTAGACGAAGTGGAAATACTCCAGCATGAGAGTCATTACCACCGACGACTGACTTTGGAAATGTTACATATTATTAACGTTCCAGTGGAAAAGAGATTCAATAACAAAGTTGACACGGAAAAATGCGCGCAAACATATCGGCATCTGATAAAGAAATATGGACAAAAGAGAATAGACATAAAACATCAACAGCCAAAAATCAGTCAACATCAAACAAACAAAGACAATAACAACGAAATATGCGAAAATTCTTAGTAAATGCGAAAAATATAAAATGTAAATTTAATTTATTCAAATGTTTAATTTATCTGGCACTTTCTTTTTTCAAAATTCTAAATTCAATTTATGTTCTTAAAAATTTTTTGTTTTCTGATACTAATGTAAGTTTTTTCTTTTTTAATTTTTGTCTTATAGTCTCCTGAAGATGAACAGCGAAGTTGTTCGAAATATTGAGAAAAATAACAACAAAATATAATAATTAAAAAAATCCAAAGATGTTTTTTCTTCCTTTTTTTCTTATTATTAATTGAATCGCAGACCTAGAGCCAAAACAATATATATATACAACAATATTGCCTTTCGTTATTAGTCCGTTTACCCATATCATCAATCATAGCTTCACTAACTAATGCTATCCTAGAATTGTTATATATATTACGCAAACGCAAATTTTGTCCGGCGCAAGGCTTTTTAAGTACAAGTCTAATCTTAATAAGTTGAGTATGGTTTGATAGGTTTAGACCTGTAGATGTGCAAACTGGACTTTTTGTTTCTTAAAAATTTATATTTTTTAAGTTATAGCGAGTTAAAGTTTGCTTATAATTGTTGTTGTTATGTTTTTTTTTCTTTTCTTAATTTCATCATTTGCCTAAAAATATGTGAGGTATTTTGCGTCACCTATCAGCTATTAGCTATGAAACTGTTATACTGACGTATAATCTTTTATAATTTCACAGCTAAAACTATAAATTGAAGGGCTTATTAATAAAGGGCTTAATCGACTTCAAAGTTTTTGAAAATTAATTTTTGTATGAAAAAATCGAATTGATTAAGGATACTTTTACAAATAGGTCCAAAATTCAATAAGAAATAGCCAAAATCTCCTCAGTGGTTGTTCGAGCCTAAAAAATTGAATTTTTAGATCATGTGGCTTATCACGTTATTGCAATAAGCCCTTCAATTGATATATTCAATATCAAAATGATACTGGAATGATTTTTTACAGTTGAAACTGTTTAAAACTTTCTAAACTGTTGATCTGAAAATTCTTCTACTTTTTAAAAATTTACACAAAAATTTAATATGAAATTGGTAATGAACTGGTAATGAAACATTTTTGTTCAATTTAAATTTGGGTATGAAATTAAATATGCTAACATTATATTGCCGTTGCGCGTGCAATACCGCGTATTTTGCAAAAAGGCCAAAATTAATTTCATTACAATTTTGATCAGTTGAAAATCTATTCAATAGCTTAAAATATAATCTAGGTACAGTGTTGCGCAAAATAATAGCAACAAAATCGGTACGCTGCTACAAAGTCGTGTATCTTTTTAAATATTAGGGACACACAAAAATGATTATAGGAACCAAACCATATATTCTTACATCATATTAAAAACACATCATATTTAAATTTGGTTTTGTTTTCTTTATTAAATTTAAAATTAATGTGACTTAATTCAGTTTGTCTGAGAGCAAAACAAAAGCAATATAATTAATATTTGGTGTAAGATTCATTATTCTTGATAACCGCTGCACATCTGAGCGGCATTGACTCTATTAAAGTAGATATGTTAGTATTAGGTATATGCTCCCAATTAAGTCTCAGGGCTTCATACAGTGCAGTCTTATTGAAAAACCTTTGACCAGAAACTTTTGCCTTCAAAGTCCCAAAAAGATTTTCAATGGGATTCAAGTCATTGTGACTGTGTCGGCTAATCAAGGACTTGAATCCCATTGCCTCTAATGTAATCTTTGATGAGCTTTGAAGTGTGCTTCGGGTCGTTGTTGGGCTGAAACGTTCACTGAAGCGACATATTCTACTCTGAATGTGGCTGCATCTTGCTTTCTAAAATGTCATTATATACAAATAGATCCATAATTCCATCGATTTTTTGAAATGGTTCAACTTCATTATAGGAAAAGCAAGTCCAGACCATAATTCTATCGCCTCCGTGTTTAAAATTTATTTTGCAGTTTCGGGCTTCAAGTCGTGTACCTGGGTGGCGCCGTACCGTGCACATCCCATCTGAATTAATCAAGTTGAACTTTGATTCATCGCTAAAAAAACGGTTTTCGATTTTTGAACGGTCCAATTTAGGTGTTCTTTTGGAAGACTGAGTCTAAAAAACAATAAATTGCTACTAGTTGTCACAATTTCAGACAGAATTGTTTAAATTGTAGCACCTCACCTTGTTTTTTATGCTTAGCTGCAAGCAAAGGTTTCTCTGCCGGTCTGTAACTTCTTTAATCGTTCTCAACGGCTCGTCATCAAACAGTGCTGTGATGGATATCTAAATCAAGTGTCCGAACAACCTCTTTGGATGTGGCAAATGGATGTCTTCCGCGGTCGCCCTCTTTAATGTACCGTTGTTACGTCTTTTGTGAAGGTATATTTCTTTATTAATCTGCAAACTATTGACCGATTAATATCAAACTGTTTCACGTTAGATATTTTCGTTTTTATATTCGGAAATAATTTTTAATTTAAGAGCTTCACAGTATTTAAAACGTGCTGTTATAAATGGAACAGTCAATGTCACAACTAGCACAAAAAAACTATACTCAAATGTTTATGACTTAGAAACAACACGTGCTTTACAATAACGGAACTTTTACCAATAATTTTTGGAACTTCTGTTCTCTTTTTACATTTTTCAAGTTTTGTTGCTTTTGTTTTGCTCTCAGACAAATTGAATGTAGTCACATTCATTTTAAATTTAATAAAAAAACCAAACCAAATTTGAATTTGATTTGTTTTATATATGATGTATGAATATATGCTTTGATTCCTATAATCATTTTTATGTGTCCCCAATATTAAAAAAGATACACGATTTTGTTGCAGCGCACCTTTTTTGTTGCTATTATTTTGCGCAACACTGTATGTTTGATTTAGGCGTTTTAACGCCACACGGGCTTACAAGTTTAATTTATTTGGCAAATTTTTAAATCAAGCAAAATGTTTTCTCAATATGTATATGAAAATTATTTCTCTTTGTGAATAACAAATTTTTTTTTTAAATGCTCAAGTTTTGCCGATATTTAGGAATAGTTTGACTTAAAAAATTGGTTTTTAGCAAAAATGTTGACTTGACAGATAACAAATATCTAATTTCCTTTGATTTATAGATTCCATTTTTATTTGAAAAATTAGTTTCCGTTAAAATGGTTTGTTAAAAAAAAATTTTGGAAAATAAAAAATTAAAATTGAAAATCTAGCTAGACGTATTGATGGATAATTAAGAAAGGAACTTTTGTAGGAAAAAAAATGTTCAATGATTCATATTTTTAAATTTCAAGTACTGGGTTTTTAATAGTAACAACTTGGTTTAAATAAAAATTTACTTCTGTAACATAAACATTGTAAAAAGTAGTGAATCAAAATCGAAATTTACTATTTTTCTTCAATTGTTATTTATTTATTTAATTATATTTTATTATAGTTAAAATTATAATTAATGAAGCATTTTTGTTTGATAATTTTTTACGCTGGCTCAAATTCTAAGATCAATTCTAAGAAAATTAATATGATTCGCATATTATGATATTGTCCCACTGTGCGCCCTGTCTAGTGTACCAAGCAATGCCACTCGCTAGAGGACGCTGCAGTTTTTGAACAAATGTGCCAAGCCAGGCCAAGTGAGAGAAAAACGAAAATGAGATATAAACGTAAGAACAACAGCAAACTTTATCCAAAAGAAATAAAAACATTGAGCAGTGCAAAAAGTATAATAAAAAAAAACTTCAAAAGGTTTTGACTTTCTTGTTTAACGTTTGGTCCTTGATAGTTTTGCGCATATGTGGCAGCACTGCGAATACAAAAAGTTGGTTGGTGGGTTGGTGAGTGGTGATGGTGTTGGTTGGTTGGATCTACTTATTGAAGATATAATAACGAAATGTGCTTGTGTAACTTAATATATACACACACACACACACCAATACATTTCACCTTTTCATTTGATAGAATTTTTACCGGTTTCGAGTTGTAGTTATTGGAGTTTGTTGAGATTTTTGTTGTTTTATTTTCTCAAAACAAATGCATAGCCTTTAAGCCTTTTGGGATTTATATAATTTCTGGCTCAGAAAATAATGCAGCTACAACAATAATACCCAGGTACAGTTGTATATGGCAAAATGGGACACATGCACGTATGTCAGTGTGGGAGTGTGTAACAATTCTATAGCATTGTCCAACATACATACATATACTCGTACTGGAACGCATGCATATCGATTGAGGGTCATTTTGTTGCCAATTGTCTCTCGACAAGGTTACAGCTAAAACTTGTTCAGTGGCGTTTTTGTTGACTTTGGAAGAAGTAGTTCTGGAACAATACAATTTAAAAAGTATAGCTTAAACAACATTGCATCAAATTCAGGTTAGTCCTTTTTGCATGCCACTGTTTTTTTAACGTATATGTCAAGTTATCTATGTTTACATGTGCTTCATTGCACTCGTGCGATTGTCAGTTTCCCCCTCCCCCCCTCTATCTTATTTAAAATTTACAAAACTACCTTATAAACCAGTGTTTTTGTTTTATTTTGCTGCTTTGGTTTCTTTTCAATGTAATCGATTTAAATACTTGTTTTACTTTTCAAGCATATATTTGTGGCAAGATGTATGTGTAATATTTGTAAAATATTCTAATTTGTGGCAAGATGTATTTGTAATAAGACCAGAGTTTAAATAATTTTCTTATATTGATTGTAAGATGGTCGAAATTTAGAGAACGCAAATAGTTTTGACATATTTTAACATATACCAAATGTTAAATGAATTCTTGTATTTATTTTCTAGAACAATTTGTTATTTCATATTACTAAAAATATGATTGTTATATGTATAAAAAAAGGTTTGTTGAAGTAGATATTTTTCAAAATAAATGATATTTAACCAAAGTTCAAAAACTTAAAAGAATGAAGTTGTTTGTAAACTGCAATATTGGGTCGACCTCAAATATTTATGACGAATATTAAGCTGAAAAGGAAAAAATTCTAAAGAATAGCCATGGAATTTTAAAAATAAGGTATGGACTTAAGACTTGCTACTCAATATTGAAGTCTTTAATAAGCAGGACTCTGATTTCGATGACCTAAAAACTGCAAAAAATTGCCTTAAAAAATGACAAAAATTACCTAAAAACTACAGAAAATGACCTAAAAATGCAAAGAATTACATCAGAAATAAACAATAAATAAAGCTTCAAAAATAAAACATTACAAAACTTGTATTTTATACAATTTTTATACATGGCGTTACTATACTAAGGTACATTTTTAAGTTACTAAAGTTGAAAGAACGTCGATTGTCTGGCAAAATGTTTTTGTAAACAGAAAAATTTTCTTCTACTTCTGCACTGACGAGGGAAACATATTTAAAAGAGATATGTCATCGGATGTAAGGTCCTTTTCTAATTTCATAGTATTAAAATTTTTACCTCCTAATATTCCAGCAATAGAGCATAAAAATAGAGTTTATAAGAACAATCATATCCTGAGTCTTTATCTTACACTTGTTTCATGTTTGTACATATCCTTTCGTCAGTTTCACCAAGCGCAGAGCTTTTTTTCATAGAAATCAATAAACAAAGCTACTCCTTTTTTAGAGGTAATGTTATTAATTGAAAGGACTCTACTGTTGTATATGCTTAAAAATTCTTTTAAAATTACACTAAAATGACATAAAAAACCGAACAATTTTTAAAAGTTACAAATGTCAGAAAAAGGACAATAATATTACTCAAAAATTGCTAAAAATTACAAAAAACTGCCCTAAATCTAGTAAAAATAACCTGAAAACTAAAACATATAAAAAACGATGAAAAATGACAAAAAAATTACCTAAAAACTTTTCATATTTGGAATTTAGGAAAGAAAAATGGACGTTCTACATAAGCAGGAAATGTCTTAGAAGCAGTATAAAACAAATGACATGTCATCAAAATCCTAGCCTTGGTAATAAGCAATACTGAAATTCCAGAAGGCGAATTGAGATCGCCAACCAGGCCAGTAGCCTAGATATTCCGTGCCAATGTGCTATTTTAAGGATGTAGTCTAGTATGTCGGCTAAAAACATAGGCTATTTTTGGGAATTTCTCGAGAGCTTGCTATGAATAATATGTTTATAAAAGCAATAAGGGATGATATATGAAGTTTTAACTTAAAAAATTACATTTTTTTTATATATTTTGTTCAGTTTTTTTATACAAAATTCGTACTTTATTGGAAGAATTCGCCATAATTTGGAGATTTCAACACGATATCTTGGCAACGGCTTATCTGAAATGAAAAAAAAACCAAAATGTTTTTGATTGGATATAACATCAACAACGGCTCTAAAATAGACTATTGATATTAATTTCTAACAATTGTTGTTTATTGTAAGAAACAAAAACGAAAAAAAAAAATTAAAAAATGTTTTTTTTTATTTAAAAAAATATAGTAAAAACATAAACATGATAATAGTCTATTTTGAGAATATTTATGTGTAGAATATGTAGTTAAAATTTCAGAAGGATCGACCCAGGGGTTGAAAATTTAATACAATATTTTTATGAAAAATTGCATTTTGGTCAGTCGCAAAGAAGTAAAATGCTTTTAGTACCTAATTTGAACTTTCTAAACTCAATATGATTATTTTTTATTAACGCCATTAGATTATGGAATGCATTACCAACCAACCTAAAATCGATAGTCGGAGAGGCAAGCAAACAGGCCGTTTTTAAACATTACTCCTTATAAAATTTTTCTAGTGGATTTAAGTAAACAGTGCTCTTTTCTCTAGATATTATCTATGCCTTTCTTTCTTTACTTTCGCTAAATTATATTTTAAGCTCAACTCATTCCTAAAAGCTTTAAGTAATATGATTTTGTAACTACTTTTATATATTTGTTTCTTTAATTTAATATAACATTTTTTAAATAGTGGTATCTTTTGTACTCAGTATGTGAAATCTTGAAATAAAAAGTTTAAACAATATGATTTTGTATCTTCTTTTGAATTTTTGTTAAATTATTATAAATATTTATAGTCTATGTATTAAATATGTGCATTTTTTCCTACTTTGTACCTTAAAATAACTTAGTTCTTAGTGTACTTACATGCATTTATAAATAATATTTATAAATAATAGTATAATATACTTAGATACATCTCTTATATATATATAAAATGGAATGTGTGTTTGTTTATTTGTTTGTTTGTACCTTATAGGAGACCAAACCTCTGAACCGGTCTTCCTGAAATTTTCACAGCATTTAACTGGGACTCTGGCATGATGATTTAGGTACCTTTTTTTCCCATCACGCCCTCTTTTACGCCCACTTTCTTAAAATTATGTAATTGCTCCCATATAGTTTTTAACATATTTACTTCAAATTGTATACACATTATACTCCAGGCAAGGTAGAAATAAACATTTCTTACGCTACGCCCCCTTTCACGCCTCTTTTCACGCCAAATTTAAGTTTTAAACTTTTTGCTCTCTGTACAAATTTGTTTCTTCCAACGGATTATTTTTTATTTGGTAGTATATTGCTCTTAATACTGTTAACGTCGCCATATTACTATGAACCACGCCCACTTCACCGTCCCCTTTTTTAAATTCAGATACTTAATTATACTACTAACAATGTTTGCTATACAAAATACTTTTTTTGTAATATGTATTTACCTAAAGTTTTATATACTTTTTATCTACAGGTAAGGTAGCCATAGATTTTTTTATTACCAAATCCCCCTTTTTCGCCCCATTTTACTTTAATTATAATTAATCTGCTTTCAATATGGTATATATTTGGTGTTTTTAAAAAGTGTTGATGCACAACAACATTCTGAAATAATTTTTTTATTATTTTTTTTTTTTAATTATTATCAACTCAATTAAAATGAGAACCCTTAATATTTGTTTATTTGTTTGTTTGTTCGTTTGTTCGTTTGTTCGTATGTTATGCGCTGCCAAACCGCTTATCCGATTTTGGTGGGGTTTTTTGCAAAATGTTCAAAATGTGGTAGCCGTAGGGTGATTATATTTGGTACGTATGGTGTTGGTATCAAAAGAAGTCGCATCATATTAAAAGTGGGCGAAGCCACGCCCCTTTATAGAAGAAGAAAAGACCTTCTTATCATGGCCGTAGCTGCAATATTTGAAAGTTACTACCGGCTTAAGCCCCATATTCGATTTCGGCACATATTTTTATTAGATTTTAGGCAATAAAAAAAATGGGTGAGGGGCCCCGAACTGCAATTTTGTGACCTAATTTCTTCATAAAAGCCCCAAACTTAGTTCAGCCTCCCATTTTTTATTGCCAAAAATCTCATAAAAATTTGTGCCGAAATCAAAAATGGGGCTTAGGACGGTAGCAGCTTTCAAAACTTCCAGCAACGGCCATGCTTCTTATATCTAATATATAAAAATGAATGTTTGTTTGTTCGTTCGCTATGCGCTGCAATACCGTTCATCCGATTGCGATAAAACTTTGTCAACTTGTAACGGGGATCCCCGTTACAAGTTTGCACCCCGCACACTACGCCACTCCCTTACTACACCACTGTGCGCTTAACTCAACAACAGACATACCTACACACACACGCACACATACAGCCAGCACATTCAACGTAGCCAACAGCCGAGTCTACATAAACCACACGCAACGCTATAATTCCCAGAAGGTTAATGGCAGCATACGGATAAATAGAACGCGTTGTGACAGACTTCGGCACGGCTCGAGAGCGTAGTGCTTTGTACCGTCGCTACTTGTTGGAAACGAGAACAAGTTTGTTGTTTCGAACGAGCTATCGCAAGGTGGCTCGTATGAATAAATCTAGTTTTTTTTGTATTGTATTAAGTATTTAGAGGCTCATTACGTGTGCTTCGGCATATCGGGAAGTCTCGTCTTTTTTTTTTTTACTTTTACTTATTTAGACGCTCATTACGTGTGCTTCGGCATATCGGGAAGTCTCGTATTTTTTTTTTTACTTTTACTTATTTAGAGGCTCATTACGTGTGCTTCGGCATATCGGGAAGTCTCGTCTTTTTTTTTACTTTTACTTATTTAGAGGCTCATTACGTGTGCTTCGGCATATCGGGAAGTCTCGTCTTTTTTTTACTTATTTAGAGGCTCATTACGTGTGCTTCGGCATATCGGGAAGTCTCGTCTTTTTTTTTTTTTTTTCTTTTACTTTTACTTATTTAGAGGCTCATTACGTGTGCTTCGGCATATCGGGAAGTCTCGTTTTTTTTTTTGGAAAACGTATGCCAAGGCGCTTCATGCCATATTTATAAAGATATGTACTTTAGAATGAAAATTGTATACAATAATACAAATTAGTAAGTCACACAGCATAGTCGGGTCTTGCCGTAGTCAGTCACACCGAACATCACCGAACATCACCGAACCTCAGCGAACACCGAATATCACCGAACAGCACCGAACAGCACCGAACTCCAGCAAACACCGAACATCGCCGAACATCACCGAATATCGTCGAACCAGCGTCGGCAGACTCACCCATAGCTATATATTAATCATATTCCTAAAATATTGTGTATTGCAAGAAAGACTTGATTTAACAATAAAACAGAAAATATCGTCTGAGCACGAAAATCACCAAGTCTACTTATTTATTTTGGACAAAAGTTTGACGGTCTTTTGTTTGACCCTGGAACCGCTGAGCATACCTCAGCCTCTGAACAAAACCCCCTTTACAAACTTATTGCTTGCACTTACGCGAACAAAACAGGCATATTTAAAATTTGCCACACCCACTTTTACCGGCCACAAATCAATAAAAATAATATATTTGAGACAGTTTTTGTCGTATTAAACTTAAATTTGGTAATTAATATTGTATGATAACTATTGGTAACAATACTTAAAATGGGCGTGGTCCCACTATAGCTACGTCTACTTTTAAGAAAAGATAAAGAGACTTCGAAATTACTGGTTCTATCGAGCTAAAATTTGGCCGGGATTTAAAAAAAATTGCCACCCCCCTTTTACCGCCCACAAATATATAAAAAATTCGCGTTATAAAATTGCTTTGAAGTTATGGGTCGCACAGCCTCGAAATTCGATGTTCAACCACAATTTACACATGTCGTTCCACTGATGACATTTTATGGGAGTTAAACAAAGGGGAGTGGAACCTCCGATACAACCAAAACTTGCGATATCGAATAGTTTTGGAGTTACAGGTCTACAGCATCGGAACTCAGTATTCGACATCAATTTATGCATGCAGTTTCATTAATAACATTTTATGGGCGCTGGAAACGGTGGTGTTTCACCTCCCCCATGCAACCAAAATTTGTGCTATTGAATAGCTTTGAAGTTATAGATAGCACAGCATCAAAATTAAGTAATCGACCTAAATTTTCACAAGCTTTAAAATTATGGGTAACACAGCGTCAGAATTCAGCATTCGACCTCAGTTCATACATGCAGCTTCATTAATAACATTTTATGGGCGTAGGAAAAGGGGAACTGGAGATCAATATTCGATCCGAATTTACACATGCACTTTCATTGGTAACATTTTTTGTGCGTTGGACAAGGGGGAGAGTGACACCTCCCATACAACCCAAATTTGCGATATCGAATAGCTTCTTAGTTATTTGTCGCACAGCTTCGGAACTAAGTATTCGACCTAAATGTACACATGCCATTTCATTGATTAAATTTTATGGGCGTTTGCCAAGGGACCTCTTTCTTATTCGACTCAAATTTGCGATATCGAATTGCTTTGGAGTTATAGATCGCACAGCGTCGGAATTCCGTATTCGACCTTAATTTACACATTCAGTTTCATTGATCACATATAATGGGCATTGGTCAAAAGGGCGTTGCACCTCCCATACAACCCAAATTTGGGATATCTAGCAGCTTTGGATTTATAGGTCGCACAGCATCGAAATTCAGTATTCGACCTCAATTTGCACATGCAAGGGAGCGTGGCAGCAACGTGCCGGGTCTCAGCTAGTATCTATAGCAATAAAACTCATTTTATGTTTGTTTGTTTGTTTGACCTTTATACTAATCTAAACGGCTCAACGGATTTTGCTCAAACTAGGTATACATATTAAGTGCATACCAACTTAAAATGTTACATACTTTGTTTTTGCCACGCCCCCTCTGAACTTTTTAAACTAACGGTAATTTTGTTATTATAAAACTTTTAACATCGGAGATTTTTGTATATTTAATTTTAAAAATTTTTTGTTTTTTTGACATCCAAAACACTCACATATCTTTAAAATTGGAGAAATTTTCAGTACAACGACTTTTTCATAAAACATCGTTACCTAAGAATGAAAAAAAAAACGACATGAAAATCAAAGTTTGGTCTTTCGATGCAAATATCTCCGCTGTTCATTAATATATTTCATTAAATTTTTTTTGTTCAAAAGTTCAATAAAATCACTTCACAAAAATAGGTTGAACTGTACCGATAAGTCAGTATATATATGTTTTATGAGTATGCCAAAAAAGGTCCAAAATATTGACTTTTTACTCAAAAAATGAGTCAAAAATTGTTGTTGTTGTAAAAATGAAATCAATTAAAAACAGCAAATCTGACTACCTTTCATATGACATAGCATTTTTTTGCAAAAATTCTTCCAGCTAAGCGCAAAAATTATTTTACTGTTTTTGTCATCAAAACAACAAGACCCCCTTTGATTTTTTTCGCGAAATTTATTTTTTTCCAAAATGTTATTTTTATATTTTTTACAAAAAAGCCAAGTCTCAAAAATAATTTCTGTGAAAAAATTACCCCAATATCTCTTTCCAAACCAAAGGTTTGGCCAAAAATCTATTTTTTCATACCAGACTATTAATAAAACTTAGTTTTGTGTTAGAATTCTCTATACAGTTTGAACGTCCCCATTTATCTCTAAGAATGCAGTTGTGTGTCTCAAGTAATTACAATTATTTTGGATTATATAAAATCTTCTTTATAGTGGATCTACTTATTTTTGAGCTACAGCACTTTTAGAAAACGTTATTTTTGTGGGTTTGAGCCGCAGGTCATACCTTAAAAAGGAAGTGAAAAAATTAGTGAGTGAAATCATGTGATATTCTTTGAGTCATTCCATATTTTTAAATTTCATTTGTCTTTACGTTAACAAGACGATCAATTTTGGTTAGTACTGCATCCAATTTTGTAAGCATATTTTTTTGTGCTTCAAAAACTTCTAACTGCCTCTTTAGAACAAGCTGCTTCAAGTTCAATTGTCGTTGCCTTTTCTTCGTTTTTTTTTTTCGGTGAGACGAAGATTTACTGGTTCAAGGTGCATTTTCTCCTCTCACTTCTTGGTCCGCATTGAACTGTATGTCTGGAAGTTCCTCATTATGTGCCACACCAACAGAAACACCATCTAAATTTAAAAATGTTATTATTTTATTTGCCCCTTACAACTGAGGACCACCAAATACGTACATTTGACTTTAAAAACACTGGGATTGTCTTCATTTCCAAGGATATCCAAGAACAACTTTTCAGCAGCGTTAAGATCACTTTTGCGGTTCCCTGTTCTGTTTCTATCTGTTTTGGACTTCACTCTTGCCTTCATGTTGTTGAATTTTTTTACAAGTTGCTGTTCGGTTGTAGAAATGCCCTCAGAGCCTTCTGAGATCTCACTACTGGTGTTTTGTCCTTCTTGAGGAGCACACTCTACATTTTTCTATTGCCGATGCAAATAGCAAATCGCTGACGCGACTAGTAGATGCTTCGAGCACAGATCTGGATTCCTTATAGCCGTCATCATCCTCAAAGCTCACTTGTAAAAATTCTGCTTCCATATCGAAGAAATTGCGCGCACTTTATTAAAATTATCAAATTTTTGTAGTATATGCTACTTTCGAAATTAGTATTAATTTAATTTCGAAAAAAGTTTTTATTCATACCGAATGCAAGCTTTTTTGTAGTACTTTACTTTTTGGTAGTTACTACAAATTACTGAAGATACTACTTTTTATTCATATGGGCCATTGTCTTGAAAAAGACATAAACCATTTTGATTAGGCTTGTGTAATACGATACTAGTTTACATACACAAGACACGATGTGACTAAGTTGCGCCTTTCAGCTACAATATTTTTTTCGTATTGATCGTGAAAAATGGATGGGTGATCGAGCTTAGATTATTAAAAAAAAATGTTTGTTGGATAATTTCAAAATAATCACGGTAAATGACAAAAAGGGAGTTTATTACACAAATTTTTAATTTAAATTGCTATAACTATTTTTTTACTAACTCTCTTCTAGAAAACTATTATAACATGTTTCTCAGGAAATATTAAAAACTGCTTAAAATTTTTTAATAGCACTAGCCGCTCCGAAGTAATAACCTTTTAACTGAAGGGGTCTTTAGGGTAAAAGAGTGAAACATACTTTACGGCACTGACGTTGATCCTTCAAATGAATTCATGATATCGAGGCAGCTTCTTAAAGTTGATCCTTCAAGTAATTTACAGTGCACTTGGTTTTTAATTCGAAACAGTTTTAGGGGTGTGCATCAGGCTCAGAATATGCCCAAAAACACCATATTCTTGTATGGAGGATTTAGTGTTCGTTCATATTTTTTAAGGTATTTATTTTATCTTCCATATCGGCGCTGTTTGGAATAGCTGCTTAGAATGTCTTTTCAAAATGGTTAATATAACTCTAAAATTGACTTAGTTTTAGAGGTCAAATTGGAAAATTGAGCTTTTCTCATTTTTGCGGTTTTCGAGCTATATATACCTGATATCTGAACAATCCGAAAAATTTCTTATATATATAATATATTTTATAAAGACTCATTACTTACATCGATTTCCATCAAGACTTTAAGACAAAAGACTTTAGCAGAAAAAGACGACTGAATGAGAGTGATTCCTTTCAAGGTAGCTCTATATACAACCCCTTATCCCCTAAACTATTAAATAAAAAAAAAATATCACAAATTGTGACTGAAGCATTGGTCTTCCATATAAGTATCAATTTAAAGTTATATGCTCAACTCGAAAATTTTGAAAAAATTACACCTGCTACATATACATTCGAAAAATTTAAAAAAAAAATTCGAAATTGACCAACTAGACTACACCCTCAAGAAAGAATTTTTTTCAAATTTATTAAATTGTAAATCCTGAATGTGGCTTTCAAGTGGTTTTTTTTTTTAATATGCAAAAAAGTCTCTTCAAATAAGTATGTTATTTAATCGGCGAAAAGGCGACCATAAAATGGACCATAACTAGCCCATTTCGTTTTTGAAAACTAGTCCAACTTCGATCACAAGATATAAAAAAATCTTTTAAAATAATATTTTTATAATATATTTGGAAAACATTAATGAAAAACATAATTAAATAAAACATTTACAAAATATTACAAGTTTGTATTTAATTTAAAAGCACAATGTTGCTAGCTATTTATAATACTATTTTAAGATACAAGATACACAATAATATTATATATCAGGCAAAACTTTCTTATTTTCAGACAATTAATTACTTGGATCAAGCACATTCCTCTCTTTATGATAACAAGAAAAATTAAAGCATTGATAATCTATCTTCTTATTTTATTGTTATATATATAAAATGGAATGTGTGTTTGTTTATTTGTTTGTTTGTACCTTATAGGAGACCAAACCTCTGGACCGATCTTCCTGAAATTTTCACAGCATTTAACTGGGACTCTGGCATGATAAATAGGGTACTTTTTTCGACCACGCCCACTTTTCCGCCCACTTTTTAAAAATTATGTAATTGCTCCCGTATAGTTTTTAACAGATTTACTTAAAATTGTATACACATTATACTCCAGACGAGGTAGAAATAAACATTTCTTACGCCACGCCCCCTTTAACGCCAATTTTCACGCCAAATTTAAGTTTTAAACTTTTTGTTCTCTGTACAAATTTGTTCCTTCCAACGGATTATTTTTTATTTGGTAGTATATTGCTCTTAATACTGTTAACGTCGCCATATTACTATGAACCACGCCCACTTCACCGTCCCCTTTTTTAAATTCAGATACTTAATTATACTACTAACAATGTTTGCTATACAAAATACTTTTTTTGTAATATGTATTTACCTAAAGTTTTATATACTTTTTATCTACAGGTAAGGTAGCCATAGATTTTTTTATTACCAAATCCCCCTTTTTCGCCCCATTTTACTTTAATTATAGTTACTCTGCTTTCAATATGTTATATATTTGGTGTCTTTAAAAAGTGTTGATGCACAAAAACATTCTGAAATAATTTTTTTATTATTATTTTTTTTTTTTTAATTATTATCAACTCAATTAAAATGAGAACCCTTAATATTTGTTTATTTGTTTGTTTGTTCGTTTGTTCGTATGTTATGCGCTGCCAAACCGCTTATCCGATTTTGGTGGGGTTTTTTGCAAAATGTTCAGAAAAGTCCCAGGCTTCAAGGAAAGTTGTGATTAGACAAAGGGGAGGTGCCACGCCCATACAAAACAAAACTTTAAATCCTCATTTCTCAGGCAATGGTAGCCGTAGGGTGATTATATTTGGTACGTATGGTGTTGGTATCAAAAGAAGTCGCTTCATATTAAAAGTAGGCGAAGCCACGCCCCTTTCTAGAAGAAGTAAAGACCTTCTTATCATGGCCGTAGCTGCAATATTTGAAAGTTACTACCGGCTTAAGCCCCATTTTCGATTTCGGCACATATTTTTATTAGATTTTAGGCAATAAAAAAAAGGGGTGAGGGGCCCCGAACTGCAATTTTGTGACCTAATTTCTTCATAAAAGCCCCAAACTTAGTTCAGCCTCCCATTTTTTATTGCCAAAAATCTAATAAAAATATGTGGCGAAATCAAAAATGGGGCTTAGGACGGTAACAGCTTTCAAAACTTCCAGCTACGGCCATGCTTCTTATATCTAATATATAAAAATGAATGTTTGTTTGTTCATTCGCTATGCGCTGCAATACCGTTCATCCGATTGCGATAAAACTTTGTCAACTTATTGCTTGCACTTACGCGAACAAAACAGGCATATTTAAAATTGGCCACACCCCCTTTTACCGGCCACAAATCAATAATGTATTTGAGACAGTTTTTGTCGTATTAAACTTAAATTTGGTAATTAATATTGTATGATAACTATTGGTAACAATACTTAAAATGGGCGTGGTCCCACTATAGCTACGCCTACTTTTAAGAAAAGATAAAGAGACTTTGAAATTACTGGTTCGATCGAGCTAAAATTTTGGCAGTGGATTTAAGAAAAATTGCCACACCCCCTTTTACCGCCCACAAATATATAAAAAATTCGCGTTATCAAATTGCTTTGAAGTTATAGGTCGCACAGCCTCGAAATTCGATATTCAACCACAATTTACACATGTCGTTCCACTGATGACATTTTATGGGAGTTAAACAAAGGGGAGTGGAACCTCCGATACAACCAAAACTTGCGATATCGAATAGTTTTGGAGTTACAGGTCATACAGCATCGGAATTCAGTATTCGACATCAATTTATGCATGCAGTTTCATTAATAACATTTTATGGGCGCTGGAAACGGTGGTGTTTCATCTCCCCCATGCAACCAAAATTTGTGCTATTGAATAGCTTTGAAGTTATAGATAGCACAGCATCAAAATTCGGTAATCGACCTAAATTTTCACAAGCTTTAAAATTATGGGTAACACAGCGTCAGAATTCAGCATTCGACCTCAATTCATACATGCAGCTTCATTAATAACATTTTATGGGCGTAGGAAAAGGGGGACTGGTATCTCCCATATAACCCAGGCTTGTGCTATCGAATAGCTTTGGAATTATAGGTCGCACAGCGTCGGAATTCAATACAGGGTGACAAAAAATAAGTGTATACAAACTTCTTTGCCCTGTGTAGAACGCATTATTATATTTACAACGGTTTATTTGTTGTTGTTGCTATTCGACATATTTCAGAAACCGTTACATTTATTTTCAACGCTCTAGCTTCACTTTAATAGTTTATTTCACAATGTCTACTCATCGCGCAACCATTATAGCGTTGTACCAGTTAGGTAAACGAAATTGCGAAATCGCTCGGAGTATTGGAATTGCCCGTTCACTGGTTGCTCGTGCAATTAAACGGTTTAAGGAGCTTGGCCATGAAGGTGATAGACCAGGTAGAGGAAGAAAACGATCCGTAAACACTTCTAACAACCGAAAAATCATCAAAAAACGGGTTGAACGAAATGCAGGAGTTTCAATGAGAAAAATGGCTCGTGAGGTGGGTATTAACCGTGAATCATTGCGACTTATGGCAAAAGAACATCTTGGACTTAAAGCCTACAAGCACCAAAGAGGACAGTTGTTAACGGATAAGAACAAGAAAGTTCGGCTCCAATCTTTTGTTCAAGTAAATATTTAAATTTTTTTCAGAAGGATGCAGTATATTCTATATTTACTTTATATAATTGTTATTTTAATAAAAATGTAAATGAAACTACATACATATTGCTAGATCCTCTGTATTGAAAAACTTAAAACTGCATTTTTTAAAAAATTGGCTGATGCAGCAGGTGTGCAAATCTTTAAATGCAATTTACCAATATAAGTGCTTAAAAAGAAAATTCAAATTAACATACACGCACAAACTATTGCGATGCGAAATATATAAAACATAGTGCTTGCATTTAATGATAAGAACAATTTTTGTTTCACAAAACAATAAAAATATTGATCCTATAATAAGATAAGCTGTTTGTAGCACGAAATTCGTGCCATAAAGAAATTTTTCAAGCAAAGTTGAGGCTAGTTTCGAGTGATTGTACTTTAATAAAGAGTGACATTTTGCTTGTTCTTCTTCTCTCTGAAGCTTGAAAAATGTGTAAGAAAACCCTTTCAAGTCTTTTCGAGTACGGAAACATACCTAATGTATAAAATCTTTTGTGGGAGTCCTAACTTTTAGAAAATTTGTTATATTTGATCTATAATTGTATGCTCATACATTTCTTTTTGTGTAATTAATTCTGAAACATATTGTAGAAAAAAACAACCATTTTAATGCCTTTGTCATACTTGCAATTGTATTCAAAGTTCGAATAATAAATAATATATTAGTTTTAACATACGATATCTACAACAAACATTAGATTTATAATTTATGCCAGAACAATGTTCTTGAAGTTTACTCGTGAGAAAACATGTTCTATTGACAGTGACAGCTGTCAAAATAATTTTTTGTGTGACGTTAATGTCACAAAAAATTTAACAAATAATTATAGTATAAAATGTAGCAAACAACTTTTATATTAATACTAATGCAGCAAAGGTTATCAAACATACAAAGCCATCATCCATCAAGTTTAGGAAAACATTAAAGAATTACAGCTATTTTATTTTTCTTATTTATTATGATTGACACAACAGTTAAGTTGAAATAAATTCACGATAGGAAAAATCTAAAGTTTAAAAATATAAAATGAGACACAGTAGTAGAACAGAAATTCATATTGACAGCTGTTATGGCCTGTTACAAAAATGACATTAAAAAACCATGTCAAAAAAAAATTATTTTATATTCCTGTGGCAGTAAAAATAAACGTTAGTGTTGGGTTAAGTTTGGGCTAAAAGGCATCTAGCTCAAATAACTGTACTGGGAATGGAATTGAAAATGAAGGTAATAAAAGCCAAGTCAATATATGTGCCCTGCCTTCGGGGAGCCGTAGCAGTAGCAGTAGCAGCAGCCGGAGTTCATTCTGTACTTAGTAGTTATCCATAAAATGACAGTCAATTTTTGCTTATTGATTTTATATCAAGTTGAATTTATATTTTAATGTGTGCTATTTTTATGTGGAGAGTTTGACGAGGGTTGGATGGACGCATGGTCTTGAGGAATGCAGTAATCCGAGAAGAATTGAAGATTGTATAAGCATAATAAAAACGAAAGCATTTGCTGAAAATGGCATCAAAGCTATTGTGACTTAACGTGAAATTCAATAAGATTTCTTCAACTTCAGTTTATAAAAAGAAAAATCGCAAAGTTAAAAGAATAGGGTAGAAGGAAACGGATTCGTCATAGGAACACATTTGCTAATCAATAACGATAACTTTCAATAGTTTAATGCCAGTAATGTTTTTATTTACGATATTCAAAAAAATGTGGTAAATTGCTGTGACTTGACTTCAACACTCTATTTTCTCTATATGTCTTTCTTTATCTACTCCTATGCTCTTACATAAAATGTAAGTGTACATTTATCTTTTACCAGTAAGCTTCAAAAGTACAGGACCGATTTTTATGAAAAAGGTTTTCAAATATAATATATGTGCTACATCATTATAAAGAAGGTATTTTGCTTTTGATATTTTAGTAGAACATTAATTTAATTCAAGTATTAATTTTTTTAAATCTTCCCAGATTCCACACCTTGCTTAATTCTTTTTTCTCGCTTTCACGTTTGTGTTGGGAGTATTTCAATAAAGTCCATAAAAAATATAAATAAAAAACCAATGTGGGGTTCAATATTTAAGTGCGCCAACACGTACTCTTTAAGAATTAACCTTTAACAGAGTCTATTTTCTGCTTCGCCAATCCTTTCAGCTCTCGCTTCCAACACCATTTTCACTCTTAATTAAGTTTGCACTCGAGGGAAAACACACATGCACACATTTCTGACAGCTGTCATTTAGTCACTCTCACTTAGTGTTGCCACTAAAACATTTTCTCAAATATATCAGATTTATTGCTCGCTACTGTTTAACCCATTAAAGCTCACCACCAAAACCCGTTGAGCTTCGTTTTTGAAATTTTCAGCATAGATTTGTGATGCATGATTTCTTCAATTGCAATAACAAAAATAATTTTGGGTTGGAAAATTGTTTTATTGAATCTCTTGTTCAAGCAAAAGTCGCTCATGTATTGCTTATTAAATAAAAATGTATAGCAACGTAGTATAATTCATGTATTCATTAATATGCAATAAGATATTTACTAAGTGTGATATTTTGCATATGAGCTTTGATATTTAATATCCGCTTTAGGTATTGAATGTATATTTTCGATAGATGATATTCAACTTATTACACTATGCGGCACGAAAATCTGTATTTAATAATTTCAATGTTTTTCATTTAATTTAAATATGAGGAATCTTGTGGTATTATCCGTTTTGCCACTTTACCAAAGACTTTAGTGCAAATTTTTTTATTTTCAATTAGTCCAGATATACACTCATTTGCATGTTGAGAACTCTAGAGCCATTAGGATTATCATGTGATTTTTTCAGCAAACTTCTTTCTATTATTCTTGCCAACAACTTTGTTGAACAAATATGTTACTAAAAATCATTTGAAATTGTCTTTAAACTTTTAATAAGCGACATATGTCTTGCCTGCTTTCAACGCTTGAAAGCAAATAATGTTACTCATACGCAACGTTGTTCGAATTTTTTTCGTTTGACTTTTTGTTAGAAACACTCAATAAGACCCACTGGAAGCTATTTTTTCATATTCATTTATTCAGCAAAGTTATTGGCCAGAATTTTAAAAAGAACTTTGCCCAAGAAACAAAAATGAAAATCCTAATGGTTCAAGAGTTAGCAATATGAAAATGAGTGCATATCTTGAGTAATTTTTGATATATCTTAAAAAAGAAAATTTTGTGCTAAAATGTTCGGTAAAAAGTGGTAAAACAAACGTCACCACGAGATTTCTAATGCCAAAATTAAGTAAAAAACGTTTAAATTATCAAATACAGAGAAAAAAGATACAAAAAGCGCACAGTGTTATTGAATACTTTTTAAAAATATCGCAAAATTACATTAGTTTTAATTAGTCAGGCAATATTTTTTCTGTAGGAATAGCAATTTTATGCTATTGACTATTAATTTGTAGAAGAAAATTTTCCAAAAAGGGAATACTAGGAATCGAATCACTCCTTTAGTAAACCAAGTATCCAGATCTTCATTGACGCATCCAAATTGGAGAAGTGCAGAGGACCCGTAATCTACTGCATTTACCACAAATACGGCTCTGAGTTAAGTTCTATCCATTGTAGCCCGTTGGTTATATGTGCCGGCGGAAATAAGTAAAGTATCGTACGGAGCCCCAGCTGGTTCAACCAACCCAGCTCCACCTGAGCTATGCTCCATTTTTTGCGTTCGTTATCGTTCTTTATTCGATAGGCCCACTAACACTAATGAGTTAAACCACTATGGACGAAAATTTGTTGGTAAAAACTGCCGAAAAAATTTGCATTTCCTCAACTTCGAACATTGCTTAGATGTTGAACAAATTTTCTGAGTTAAGAAACTTCCGAAGTTAGCCGAAATTTCTATTTAAATAATTTATTTGCTACATTGAATGTTATGCTAATGTGGAAACTTTATTATGATGAAAATAAATAAATAATTTTGTGTAGATTAGGAAAAAGTAACGGACATTTTTGATGTTGGTTGGTTGAAAGAGAACATGCTTGGCATAGCTGAAGAGATAAAATAGCAACAATAACAAAAACAGTAACATAAAAAAAGCAATGATAACAACGACATTAAAGGAAGTGTCTAAAATAATGTTGCACTCTGAACAGCAGAAACACAGAGTGACATACGCACGCATACTCACTCACTCACACACAAGCTCAGACCAGACACAAAAACAAACTCATACACATACATGCACAGTTGCAAAAAGTTTTGAACGCTAGCTAGCTACTTTTTGTTGACCGCCAAAAGCTGCATGCAACTCACTCAACCTAGGCCTTCGTTGTCTTTCTCACTCATGCACATATGAACTCTGTCTATCTCTTTTGAGCCATCCTTTTATTATATCTATGTATTCTGACTATTTTGACCAGCTGCTGCATGTACGAGCTTGAGTTACTTAACGAATTAAACTATTTCCTGGTCCTGTCTGAACGTTCGTTCGTCTGTTCTTTTGCCCGTCCGACTGCGGAAAAGTTATGGGATTTGTTAGTGATTCTTGCAATTGTTGCAAATTAGTTCTTATCCTGGCGGTAGCAGTAGCAGCAGGAGCAGCAGCACGAGATGTCATGAATGCCAACTGAATGGCGCTGATTATAATGGTGAGAACGACAGCAATTCTGTTTGTTGTGCTTGTCATTGTTGTTGTCGTTGTTGTCATTGTTGTTGTTATTTTTGTTGCTGTGGTTGATGTTGTCGTTGAGATTGTAGCAAAGGCCAAAGCCAACAAAAAACTTACCATTATTATAACAATCACAGCTACAAGGACATCAACGCAGTTGAGTGCCATTTCCGGCGGATGTTAAATTTATAATCCGTGTGCCTGGTCATTGCATGCAAATGAATAGCAGCTAAGTGCATCGCAGAGGAAAGAGCAGTAAATTTTGTAAAACCATATCTATGTGTGCATGTGTTTTGCATGCGTGTGTGTGGGTTTGTGTTCAGAACTACCCAGTAGTTCGCGGTATCATTGACGAACTGTCCGTGATGATTTCTTAAAGGAAGTTTCTGCATGAGCTGCTGGACTTAAAATAATTCATACAAAATATAATGCAAAATATACAGCTATATAGCTATAGCGGTTGTCAGCGCCTTACTTTTTCCACTCTATTACAACAACTTTAAGATAGTCATGATTGTTGTAATTCGCCGAATTGCTCAGAGGCTAAACTGTAGAGTTTGCAAACTATCGATGACACTATAGATACTATCGATAATTTCACACTATCGTGACTATCGATAAATTGGACTGACTATCGATGCTTTTCGATAGTATTTAAATATTCATTGACACCTCCGTGTAGCTGTCATTGCCATTGCTGTCCAATTCGTTTGATTTTGACAATTTGGTATAATTTTTTTTCTGTTTTGTAGAGTGATGTAGAGTGATGTCGACTGATGATCAGGTGATGTTTCTTATAAATGTATGAGCATTGTGTTGATTTGGAAGATGGGTGATAGTTAGTTAGCAGTTGAAAATATGGAGTAGTTTTGGTGAAGATTTGTTTTAAATTTGCACAGCTCAAAACTGACGGGAAACACGCTCGCAGAGAGACTATTCCACAACTTTACCGTACGAATTATCACTAGTTGAGAGAGGATGAAATATTTGCATCCCCTATCATATATATCGCACAACATTGAATTCGGTCCAGAAGCACGTTTCGATTTTAATTCCTTGACGAATTTTCTTTATATATCTGTTAACTTTTCGTTAACGAAACTTCCTCAATATTTCGATATTGGGTTCGTGCATGATAAATCCCGACGTTTCTGCATTGCGTCTTGCACGAATTTGGAACATTTATATGAAATTTTCGTCAATGAAATGTATGGCCAAATCAGCATGTTTCGTCAAGGATCAAGAAAAATCGTACATGATTCATTTGAGATTTCTTCAAGACTGGAACTACTGGGTAGTTATAACTTCAGCGTGAGCTTGTATGTTTCTTTGCTTGTGTATTGCATATTATTGCCAATATTTGCTATTCATACATTTAATTTACAAAATGATCTCAAACAATGCGTTTATGTCCTTGCTGAAATTTTGATATAATAGCCTATTTGTTGTCGGCTTGTTGCTGCTGTATCTAAGCATCAATGACAGAGTTTCCGTATACTCACATGAATAAAAATAAATAAATAAATATATATTTATTCAAAAAATAATTCTCACCTCATTGCTCTGGGTAGCATAATTATTTATAGGCGGTTTGTTAATGAAATAATTTGTGCCTTTCTGTGGATTTAATTAAAAACTATGCCAGTATTGGAATATATTACAATAGTCGTTAGTTACTATTATAATGCCGAAAGTAAATACCATTGAGCTATGGATATAAGAGTGGGCTTAACACGTTGGAAGAATGCATTTACTGTTTCAAAGTTTACCTCCACAGCTTTTTGGCACGATATTTATTTTTGAGACAAAGCTTCTTACACAACTTTAAATCAACAGTTGTTCTTACATTTTTCTTTGCGCTTCTTTTCTTCGATTCATTCCTCGGAACAACATGGATCATTCGAACAACATTGACACTAATGCACTCAGCCATGTGAATTATTGCCACCAAAAAAATAAGTGGGTTGGGCTCGATATCCCCAAATACAAAATCCCCAAACAGAAAATCCCCAAATTAAAATCCCCAAACACAAAATCCCCAAATCAAAATCCCCTAACACAAAATCCCCAAATTTAGTTTAACAAGCTTGGGTTAGGTTAAAAATCGCCGCGATTTTGTTTGCGGCTTGTTCAAGCTAGTTAAACTAAATTTGTTGGTTATGTGCTTATCAATTAATAAATTTGAGCTAATTATTCTTAATATAATTTTATTTGTTTTAAACATAATATTAATGAAAACATAAAGGCATTATAATTCAAAGTCCATTATAATTTAGATCAAAGCAAGAACACAATACATAAATATTTAATTTAATTATATAATAAGATATTTTATAAAATATATTTTGCCAAATGTTGAACATAAAAAACAGAGTCGTGGTTATGATTCGAAGATGATTTTAAAATGTTATGATGCTCATCAATATTTTTATGTAACTACAACACTTTTGCAGAATAACTGCTTGCTTTGATCACATGACCAGCGATATTTATCACTTTTAGTTTTTTTAATGAAGATGATATCCATGTCCTTTAATGAATAGTTTCGGATTTCCTTTATTTGATTTCTGAGGAACAATATTAATTTTTTATTTTGTGTTTTCAAAGTTGGGGATATGTGGGGATTTTTGGTGATTTTGTGTTTGGGGATATGTGGGGATTTTTGGGGATTTTGTGTTTGGGAATTTTGTATTTAAGGATATCGAGCCCAACCCACTTATTTTTTTGGTGGCAATAATGCACATGGCTCAGTATATTAGTGTCAATGTGGTTCGAATGATCCATGTTATTTTTTTGTGTATGGGGATTTTGTGTTTGGGGATTTTGAGTTTGGGTATTTTGATTTGGGGATTTTGTGTTTGGGGATTTTGTATTTGGGGATATCCAGCCCAACCCACTTATTTTTTTGGTGGCAATAATGGGTATACCAGATAATCCCCAAAATCAAAATCCCCAAATCAAAATCCCCAAGTCGAAATCCCCAAACACAAAATCCCCAAATTCAAAATCCCCAAACTCAAAATCCCCAAACACAAAATCGCTCTGAATTTCTGAAATTAATATTGAAACAAATTCTTTAATGAATTCACAAGTAATAAATAGGTAAATAATGAAAAATACTTAACTGAAATATATACAAAATTCGTTCTAGACGCTTATACTAACAATAAAGGAAAAACAACAATATTTCTTTGTCAAAATAGTTTAGTTTGAAATTAAAATTCAAAACAATTTGTTTGATGAATTCAAAAAAATGTTATCGGTAAATAATGAAAAATAGTAAACTGAAATATATACAAAGTTCATTCTTATACTTACAATGTACAATGTTCGTTCTTATACTAACAATAAAGAAAAAACCACAATATGTCTTTATTAAAGTAGTTTACATAATAGAAGAAATTTATGGCATGTTATACAACTTTTAATTACATAGTGAAATATTATGGGATATAGATGACAAGTAAGTTATTTTATCTAAATCAGCTCGAGTTTCAACAACCCTTTTAATTTTCTTAAGACGGTCCACATTTTTTATATTTCTTCGTAATAATACGCCTGAGTGTATCTTGTCTATGTTTGCTTTAATTTCTAGAAACTCTTTTCCTAACTCTTTTATAATTTCATAAACGCCACATTTTTTTTTTCCTACAATAATTTTAAGCCGTCGATGCCAAGCCTCAATAGAGTTTGAAGTGCGCGGAAAATTGTCATTGAAGGCATCAGAAACGTACCAAAAATTAGGGTCGTATTTAGGGGCACCCGACTTTATTGTTCCGCTAATATAATTTCGCTTAAACCAAAAACAAATTTTTTTTAAATCTTTGTCTTTCGAGCTGGCACTCAGTTCTTTATAATAATCTAATACACTTTCGGGCGGAACAAATGATAAGCTTTTGAGCATACGAATTGCAATGCTGAAAGCTTCATTATTGCCGTATTTTTGAGCAAGTCCTTCTTTTTGAACGCGTTTCCAAATAATCTGGCCGAAATGAAATAAACATCCCTTATACTGGGCATCAGGGAAATACTCTTTTGCGACAAACGAGATGGTTTGCTCGAAATCCGTAATTATTCTACGTGGATTTAAATTAATGTTTTGTGCTACAGCCATATGGAACAATTGGTGAAAGAACTCGGTGTATGCCTGCTTTGATTTTTTGCTCATAAGGCAAACAACTAGAGTCATAAATTGACCATCAATTATACCTTGAATGGTGAAAAGCTGTCGGAAAACTTTCGGAACAACATAAAATGTTCCATCCATCACCCAGCGCTGTGACCTCCCTAATTCTTTCAATGAACTCGATGTGCCCAAAATGATATTTTTTCACCGTTGAAATCCCATTCACTTAATACGAAAAGTTCACCCTCCAAGTATTTTAAGTGCTCTGGTATACATATTTCTGCTGAATTAAGCGGCTCTGTCAGCGTATCCGTTGCTTTCCGCTTACGATTAATTTTCATTTTTTGTGCTCGTTTCGACGGCAGGTACACGCGGCGGTCTTGTTGACAATCCACAATTGCTTCCCTAATTATTTGGGAAGGTTCCAGTGCAGATGAGCTGCTCATATCTTTCACTTTATTATTTGCAGATGCTACAGAGACACAATACCCCTTTGGATCATGGTTGTGCTCGGTAGGAGCCCGTTTAACTACATGTTCGTCACTGTTGTTTGTTGTTATTACGACACTTTTGCACAGCGTTGATTTCCTTTGCGCACAAGACCATCGAAATTCTTGCTCTTTTTTCGAATGAAAATGGTAATCAAATCCATCCACATATAGTTTATCCTTGCCTTTATTCGACTTCTTAAGGCATACTTCCATTTTATTTCAAAATTTAAATAATTTTTGACACAATATTCACACCAAAACAATGTTTTTTTAATTAATATTACAAGTAAATGCGCCAACAGTAATAACGAGAATAAGACGATGTTATGAGAAACTGCAATAGTAAAATAGTTACTGAGAACGCAACGGTACAAATTCTATTTTTAGTTCTTCTTTGCATACTCTACTTTTAATTCCGTCTTCTATTATGAAATTAAACTCCTCTTTCTCTTGCAATTTCTATTTTTAATTCTTCTTTGCATAACACAACGGTGCAAGTTCTATTTTTTATTCTTCTTTGATAAACATACATGTTTGTTTACATTTACTTTAAAGATAAAGCTAAGCCACTCATATGTATGTTTCACTTTATTACAGCATTGCTTGCGGTTTTGTTTATATGATCGGTAATGCCGATTATTTTGTCAAAAGTTTGGGGATTTTGTGATACTATCCCCAAAAAAGTTTGGGGATTTATCTTTTGGGGATTTTGTGTTTGGGGATTTTGTGTTTGGGGATTTTGATTTGGGGATTTTTTTCATGTGGGGATTTTGTGTTTGGGGATTTTTTTTTTTTTGGGGATTATGTGACACTCCCGGCAATAATTCAAATGGCTCAGTATATTAGTGTCAATGTTGTTCGAATGATCCATGATTGTTTTTTGTGTATGGGGATTTTGTGCTTGGGGATTTTGTGTTTGGGGATTTTGTATTTGGGGATGCTGAAAAATTTGGGGATTTCGATTTTGAGGATTTCAAGCCTCTCTCAAAATAAGTAGCACTGCAGCACACTACTATATAGGAATTATTGACTCGCCCATTATTGTCACCAATTTATATTGGTAATTTTACAATATTGATTGTATTATTGCCACTAAAACTGTGCACGCGTGCATGAGTCATTCTTTTACAAATCGCACACCGTCCAGGATTTGAAGTCTCAGATTCTACCGAAATGTATATAATTTTCTTTAAGTAAAATAAGCTTACACGTGTGTATCGGGATTTTTTTTTTAAACATTTTTTACGGAATACTTTTTAAACGGTTTTTTATGCCTTTAACCCAGGTAAATGACATTTTTGACAGCACCAATCAACGCGCAACATTTTATACTAAACACAAAATTTTCCAAGAATGGTTCGATTTTTTATAGATTTTATATTAATTTTTGTTCACCGCACGCTTTATGTGTATATAAGGGCGTATCGAAAAATTTAGATCGTATTCTAAGAGGTCTCAAAAGTTACATAGGGTGGTCAAGATCTACCAAATAAAATTTTAGGAAAAAATAAGAATATCTTCCCTTCCCGCAAGGGTTTGTCATTCTTACAAAAATTAAAGCATTTTAAGATCGTGATTTTTTACTGTTGTAACAAAAATTATGTATTTTTACACAACACCTATCTATGCATAGCCAGGCAGGCCAAAGACAAAACTGAACCTATAATTCCTAACTGGTTTTCTGTCCATATCGAATAAAAGGGCGACACAAAACCAACCAAAGCAGCATTACTTCAGGTAAGCTCGAAGTAGTGACTCTATGGCGAGCCAGTTTGATGGTTTTTCCCTTAGAGTCTCTGCTTGAGATGTCGCACTTGCGGTGAGAACCAGTACTTAGTTCGTCCAACGCAGTCGGCATACTCTATATTTTTGGTCGCAGTGACTCAATGGCGAGCTAGCTTGCTGGTTCTTCCCTTTGAGTCTCTGTTTGGGATGTCGCACTTGCGGTGAGAACCAGTCTTTGGTTCGTCCAACGCAGTCGGCATACTCTAATGGGGGTTTGCTTTGGTTTTGGTCACAGTGACTCGATGGCGAGCCAGCTTGCTGGTTCTTCCCTTTGAGTGTCTGTTTGAGACGTCGCACTTGCGGTAAGAACATGTCTTTGGTTCGTCCAACGCAGTCGGCATACTTTTATTTGTTGTTTTGTTTATTTTATCTCGGCCGCAGTAGTTCAATGGCGAGCCAGCTTGCTGGTTCTTCCCTTTGAGTACCTGTTTAAGACGTCGCATTTACGGTGAGAACCAGTCTTTGGTTCGTCCAACGCAGTCGGCATATATTAAATTTCTTATTGACTATATATTTACATGGCGGGAACCTCATAGAGGTTTTTCCACCATGTCCCTTCTAATTGTTTCTAAAAATATTAATAAGGAGCATTACTTCAGATTCTTTTAGGACACGAGCCCTTGGCAACAATCAACCACCGACTACCGCTTTACCGAATTACCGATTGCTAATCCACCGATGTACCGTCGATTTACCGATTTTGCCGTCAGCTGGACCCACAACCTCCGACCATTCGACCGCTTACATTCACTTTTACCCAAACTACTGACGTCACGCTGCATTAAGTAATTTTAAGGAGAATATATCAATAAAATTCAAAATTATAATATTAAAACCAACACCGACTGTGTTCTTATTTGATGAAAGTTTGTGGATCTTTCAATCGATCCTGGCACGGCTGAGTTGACCTCAGCCATAAAATAAAACCACTGTTACACTGTTTTTCTCAAAAAAAAATTTCCTTGCGGGAGAGGAAGATATCCTTATTTTTTTTGGGAGATCCTGACCACCCAATGCAACTTTTGAGACCTCTTAGAGTGTGAAATTCGAAAAAAATTGTAATTCGATACGCCCTAGTGTATATAGCCAAATTAGGGAGCTAGCGTAGGTCTGCCATACGTCCCGGTTTTTCCGGACATGTCCCGGTTTTGAAATCGGTGTCCCTGTGTCCAGGTGCACAGTAAAAATGTCCCGGTTAAAAATATTGAAGAAAAAATTAAAAGTGTATCAGTAAAAACTGAACAAATTTTTTGCAATTGCGTGCAAATAAATGAAAATGGAACTATTTTTTTTACATTACTCTGAATTCCAAGAGCAAAAATAATTTTTTTAAAAAAAGTACAATTTTTATTCGTTATTCCAGGGCACAAGGGAAATGAAGCGAGTATTTTCACTGGACATCTCGCAATTTAGTAACCAAAAAAAACTATCTCAACATAACCACTTTGGAAAGAATTTTCCAATGCAATTTTAATTATTCTATGACGTGCACAGAATTTTATAAACATATTAAAACGCAAAAGCATGTTCGGGATGAATCAAAAAAATCTGCAAAATATTATCGGGCCAAAACTTTATTTTGAATAGCTCCAAACAATATTTTTTTTTTAATTAAGATTGTGAGCTTTAGATCAAGTAAGTTTTCAAGAAGGCAACAAAAACAACAACAACTCTGTATAGAGTCAATCACTTAGCTGACTAGACAGTCTGTTTCGATAATCGCTACCTTTTCCTCTTCAGTAGTCTTTGAGTGATTCTTCTGGCGAAGCAAAAACTCGTTTCATTTCTATGGTGCATTTCGACAAACTATCGAACACCAATGAATATTGAAATAAATGAAGAAGCAACTAGAACAGATGGCAACCCTTGATAGAGTTGATGGCGGTGATCATCTATAAATAGCCTACTGCTTTGAAATGTCATATGATTAGCAGCCATACAATTCATAAGAATGAATTCCAAAATCTGCACATTCATATACTAGTTTAAACAGTGAATTGATCGCAGCTAAATCACTCAAAGACTACTGAAGAGGAAAATGTAGCGATTTCCGAAACAGACTGTCTAGTCAGCTAAGTGATTGACTCTATACAGAGTTGTTGTTGTTGCCTTCTTGAAAACTTACTTGATCTAAAGCTCACAATCTTAATTCATATAATTATTCAATAGATCATAACAAACTAATTAAATATTTTTTTACCTCATTGACTGAATTGAAGTTTTTTTTTTTTGTTATAAGACTTATAAATTATGTATGTATTACATACTATGCGTACCTGTGAGTTATTGTGCTATCTATAGTAATAAAACTCATTTTCTGTTTGTTTGTTTGTTTGGCCTTTACACAAATCTAAATGGCTCAACAGATTTTGCTCAAACTAGGTACACATATTAAGTTTATCCCAACTTAAAATGTTACATACTTAGTTTTTGCCACGCCCCCTCTGAAATTTTTCAACTAACGGTAATTTTGTTATTATAAAACTTTTTAGTATCGAAGATTTTTGTTTATTTTATTTTTAAAATTTTTTTTTTATTTTGACATCAAAA
This sequence comes from Dichetophora obliterata, assembly GCA_963920525.1. Taxonomy (NCBI): domain Eukaryota; kingdom Metazoa; phylum Arthropoda; class Insecta; order Diptera; family Sciomyzidae; genus Dichetophora; species Dichetophora obliterata. The sequence continues at coordinate 193,725,424 of OY986438.1, forward strand.
ACACTTACATATCTTCAAAATTGGAGAAATTTTCAGTACAACGACTTTTGCATAAAACATCGTTACCTAAGAATAAGAAAAAAACAAGAATTGAAAATCAAAGTTTGGTCTTTCAATGCAAATATCTCCGCTGTCCATTTATATATTTCACTCAAATATTTTTTGTTTAAGAGTTCAAGAAAAGCACTTTGCAAAATAAGTTTTAACTGTACCGTTAGATCAGTCTATATATGTTTTATAATTTTGTCAAAAAATGTCCAAAATATTGACTTTTTACTCAAAAAATGATTCAAAAATTGTTTTTGTTGTAAAAATTAAATCAATTAAAAATTACACATCTAGCTACCTTTCATATGACATAGCGTTTATTTGCAAAAATTCTTCCAGTTAAGCGCAAAAATTATTTAACTGTTTTTGTCAGCAAAACCGCCCCCTTTGATTTACTTTCCGAAATTTATTTTTTCCAAAATGTTGTTTTTATATTTTTTACAAAAAAGTCAATGAAAAGTCCGAAAATGACCAGGACTTCTTTGTGAAACTCCTATTCCTTATGCTTCCTTAAGCTAAAAAAAAAATTATCTATGGATAGGTTTCTGAGATATCGACCAAAGAATTTTTTTGTTTTTTTTTTAAATAGGTGACCTGTCGTCATATATTCTAATAGCTAGGTAAATATTCGCTTTAATAATTTTTTGACTTAAATTATTTTTATGCAACAATCTTTTTAATTTTTCCTTACAGGAGTCAAAATGTGCCTAAAAATGACTTTTCTTCACTCTCATTTGGACTTCTTTCCACCAAACCTTGGACAAGTAAATGATGAACATGGTTTCAGAACAAGATTTAATCAACAAATAAAAAATATTGAAAAAAGATGCCAAGGATATTTGGATGAAGCAATGATGGGAGACTACAACTGGTGTCTTATAAGGGAATTTCAGAAGGATAACCACAGGGAAAATAGTAAAACTCTAAGCCATTTTTTAAAATAAAGATGATAAAATGCAGTTTTGCAATGTTAAGAGGTTTAAAATAATTTTTTTATTAATGGGCTGCAAAATTTTTCATTAAAAGCGGATAAAATGAAAAATAAAAAAAATAAAAATGGGTGATCTCACTTTAATGTCTGTAACTTTTTACTATTTTACTAGTCCATAGATTTTGTTTATTTTAGGTTTAAAATTTTTGCAAAAGTTTATGCTGTACAAAAAAATGTTTAAGGTGCTTAAATGAGTTTTCGACCACAGATTTCCACGAAAAAATTTTTTTTAAAATATTAATTCATGTCTCCATAATTATTCTTCAGATGAGATCAATATGCATCAAAAAGTTATTGCAAATTTAATTTTCTTTTATAAAAATGTAATTTTGGTCAAATCCGTCAGTCTAAACAGAATTTATTACGAATAATGACAAGTCACCTTTTTGGAAAAAGCAAACAAATTCTTTGGCCGATATCTCAGAAATTTATCCATAGATAATTTTTTAATTTTTATTTTAGATCTAGGGACCATACCGTATATGAATTTTATAAAGAAGTCTTGGTCACAGAGATTTTTCTGGATTTTGTAAACTAGTGTAATTTTGTATTGCAATCAGTGACATCATAGCCAACTTCAGATTATAATGTAATGATTGATTGTAATGATTGAAAAGTAGGATATCTAGAATGGCTCGAAAACAATGATTTAAAAATAAAATTTTAGATACAAAATAAGAGATGGCATTTTTTATTTATTTATTTATTAAATTACTGCCAGGTGATAACAAAATCATTTTAGGCATAATTATAGTTAAATATACAAAGTAAGTGTAATATACCTTTTACAACAAAAAAAAAAAAAAAAAGAAACTCTTAGCTTAAGTTAACAAAAAAATCTGCTACAATATTCTTAAATACTTCCCTAGACATAGAAAAATCTAATGGAATAAGTGAACACAAATTGTTAAAATTATTTAAAGCTCTAGTGATAGGCTCATTGCCCGCATAATTAGACTTATAAGCTCTGAGATAAAAAGCATTAAATGAACGCAATGGTCTTGATGGAGTATAAAAATTTATACGTTCCAGCAGAGATGCACAATAAATAGTACTACATATTAATCCACGAATAATTTGAAGAGACTGAATAGTTCTTCTATTTTTGAGTGAATTTAGATGCAACAGTGTACAGCGCACACTGTAAGACGGTATCGGCTCAGTTAAATTCAAAGGCTTCAGCGCAAATTTTAGGAATCGTTTTTGAACACACTCAAGACGATTAGAATGAACTTCATAAAACGGATTCCAGATGAAAGAGTAGTATTCAAGCCTAGACCTAACATAAGCAGAAAAAAGAAACAAATGCGTATATGGGTCTTTAAAATCATAACTGTTACGTTTTATAAAAGCTAAAACCGAATAAGCCTTTGGAATAATGAAATCCAAATGCTTAGTAAATGAAAACTTTGCATCGAATAAAACACTCAAATCACAAACTTGGTCACTGGAATTTAACACATTATTATGAATTGTATAGGAAGATAATATATTAATGCAACGCTTAGAAAAAGTGACGTGGAAGCATTTTGTTAAGTTTAAGGCAAAATAATTTCTAGCACACCAATCAACAAGATTCGACAGATCAGATTGAAGCATATCAACATCCAAAACTGAACAAACTCTACGGTAAAGCTTTAAATCGTCGGCAAAAAGCAAATAATTACAACTATTAAAACATATGTATTCCTATATCATTTACAAATAAGAGAAATAAAAGTGGCCCAAGAATACTTCTTTGCGGTACACCAGATGTAGCATAAAAAGTGTAGGAATTTACATTATCAATGGAGACCACACATCAGCGATTCATTAGATAAGAGTTAATCCAATCAAGAAAATTAGAATGAAAACCTAACTTTTTTAGTTTACCAACTAACGCATTGTGGCAAACTTTGTCCAAAAAGCTTTGGAAAAATCTGTGTATATGACATCTACCTGATTTTCAGTCTCAAAGGAAGATATACAATATTCAGAAAAAACTGCTAAGTTCGTGACAGTTGACCGACCAGTAAGAAATCCATTTTGAAAAGTGCATATTATATTTTTTACTGCAAAATAAAGTTTATTTTTTACAATAATTTCAAAAAGTTTCGATACCGTTGAAAGCTTTGAGATAGCTGGATAGTTTTCTACGTTATTTTTTGGCCCAGATTTAAAAACAGGCGTAATAAAAGCGTATTTTCATTAATCAATAAAAATACCTGCACTTACAGATTGGTTAAAAATAAAAGTTAGTGGATTATTTAGAGAATTAACACATTTTTTAAATAAAAAAGGAGAAAAACCATTTATATCTGGCTTATAAGAACTTTTTTGGGGACATTTTACCATTTAAAACATCTGCCATCGTGATCGCAAGATTTCCAAAATTAGTACAAGGTGTTATATTATTTAAAGTTTTAGCATCTGACCAACTTCTATTAGTTTCATAAACCGAGCTAAAGAAATCAGCAAACAGGCTTACAATATCTGGAATAACATTTGATGTCGTTCCACAAGCGCGTCGGAAGCTAATTTTATCTGGGGGGGGCAGTACAAATGGTGGTGCAAAAAAAGTTCACCAAAATTTCTTCAAAGAAACATGAATGGGAATAAACAAATTTTTTATTTTAGTTTAAAATAAAAAAAATATAAAAAAATATATAAAAAATATTAAAGTTTCATTATTTTTAAAAGTTCTTCCAATTTCAATATTAGAGATCCATTCTTTAAAGGATCTTTCATATGGTTATATGAAAATATAAGAAATAATGGTTGCTTTTATAAAGCATGACTAGGTATATCTTTACATGGTTTAAATGCAATAAGGTACAAAAAATTATATCAATTTAAATTATTCCAAAATGTTTCTTTCTGTCCTTGCGAAAAACAAACTCTTTCACCACCTCCATCGAATTCAATTCTTCGGTTTTATCTTTGTGAATGTGTATAAGTGCCGCATGAGTGAGTCGTTTCTGTGTCACAGTTGCTCGAAGATACGTTTTAAGTCGTCTTAATGCACTAAAAGAACGCTCAGATGAAGCTGCTGATGCAGACACAGTCAAAAGCAAAGCAATAAGTTTTTCAACTTCATTTAATATTTTTTTACAGTATCCAAATTTTTCGCAAATTGGGATACAATGCCACTTCAATTTCAAGCTGTTTGGCCAGGCAATTGCTTCAGCAATTTCATCTGCAAAAAAGTCATCTGCATAAAGATATAGTTTTGTTTTTAGATTTTGTTCAGAAGGCACTTTTCCGTTGAAGGCTTCGATTACAATATTTTCCAACGATTCTAGAGTGTCAAGATCTGTTTAAATGTACAATAAGATTTACAAAGTGCCAGTTTACACTAGCTTCACTCAACCGACTCACCGAATGTTAAATCAAAGTGAGTCGGTTGAGTGAAGCGGGTGTAAACATGCAAAATTAAAAAAAAGTAAAATATCAACCTGTTTAATCAAATCTAGCCGTTATCTCATTTGAGAGAAGATCTAAAATTTCGAAATAATCTTTTCGTAGACTATCATATAATGGCAACTGTACTGAAGGAACCGGATTTGATGTTTGTTCAAAGCGTCGAGGTGGATTTTCATCAGCTAATTCACAGTAGGAGCTTTCGCATGGTCCAAAACATTGGACCAAGATGTCAGATTGTACAACATGTAGTACCATGCGTAAGCTAAAACGATAGTTGAAATTTTTGGATTTTTTCTGCCAATTGTACAATATTGTACAACTATGTAAAATTACTGCTCAATTTGCAACTGCTTTTTACATTTCAAGTTGCTTAGCTATTATCCGGATGTGTTCTGCTCGAGAGCTTGTAATTAATGATGTTGATTTACAAGTTGGATCGTTCGAACGCTCAATCAAATTGTCCCATTAGTTTTCCATCTAACTTATCATACAACATGTCGTCCAATATGAAAAGCCCCTAAGAACATGCCAAATTTTTTCTTACCAGAGTTGCAAAATGAACAAGCATTTAGCTACATACTTAAGGGTGCTTTTTAACTGAAGTGGTGGGTTTGCAGTAGAAACTCTACATTTTGTTCTATCTTTTTGCAAACACAGAGAAAGGAAATGGTTATCCGCAAGCATGCTTATGAAAAAGAGAGATAGAAGAGGAGAACATATACAAAAAATATTATCGTTGTAAGAAAAACTGATATTTTGAATAACTTTTGAAGTTTTCCTTTTAAATTGTTTATCTAGCTAAAAAAGTGGGGGGCGACTGCCCCCTTGCCCCCCACCCCGCTTCCGACGCCAATGTCGTTCCATTAAAGGACATTGTAGATGGTATAGAAGAACATGCTTTTTTAGATTCAATAAAACTCCAAAAAGCTTTAGGATTTGACTTTATGTTCACTTCGAAACCCATTATATATTGATTATATAAAAATTTATGGAGAAAATTAAATTCTCGCATGTAATGTTTATACTTTGACTCAAAAACAAAATTATTAGTTGCCTTAAATTTTTTGCAAAATTTATTACGTAAATTTCTTAGTTTCATAAGTCCTTTAGTTTACCAAGGTCTCTTAAAGTTCCTTTTACGAAATCTCGGTACATGCTTATTTAAAATCTCAGTCACAACACTAACAGTGGTAGTCTTCTGTGGCCTCTGCAGTTCACTTACTTTTGCAAGCTAATACGCACATCTTCTGATTAACCAAAGCGGAATATTTGTGTTTGTTGCTTTTCAAAGTAGCATTTTTCTACTATTTTGCACAAAGCAAAAGTTCAAATTGATGACTGCATTGATTCTGCACAGATTTGTTGTTGTGCTCATTGCTGACTTCTTTACCACGAACCACTCTAGGCTCCAACCATTTTTTAACATAAAGCCTTCAAGGCGTGAAGAAGGTTTTCTTGTATATTTACACTTAAGTCGGGTTCGCAGCCGTGAGATACTTACAATACTTTTTACTATGATTATAATATAAAATGAAAGAATCCTGATATCATATAATGTTTCTTTCTGAAGAAAAGCACCACCTATTACATAACTGACCTCGATGGCTTTGCGGTATCATAAAAGCTTTTTATTATATACTTATCATCGTCAATTTTTTTTTCTTCATAACATTATTATTTGGTAATAGCTTGTCTGTCAAGTGCCATATATGGTTGTAAGGATCTCAAACAGTAAAATTTTATGTTCTCATGTGTCATTGTTTGCCAAGGTTACTACCATTGAAGTTCAATTTTACCATTAAAGTTTTTTTGCATTTCATCCAAAAATAAATCTACCATCCATCATTCAACCGATAGAGTGTTTTCATGCATTAATGACTTAACGCATGATTTTCGGATTTATCCATCCGCATTTATTTTAGCCAGCGTCTATCTGTAAGCTAACCTAATCTAAGTAAAGCCACACGCACACAAAGAAACAGACAAACAAACAAACATACAGGCATACAGATAGATAGATAGACAGACAGAGTTAAAGCAAATATTTTTCTAGCAATAAGTTGGCAACGCTGCGAACAACAACATCAACGGATTTTCACTGAAATGAATGTGTTGAATGAATATACTTTTAGCAAAATTATTGTTGTGTTCAAGACATGTGCTAGTTGTTGTTGTGCTTGAGTGCCAAAAAAGGTTTTGAGAAAATTTCATTGCTATTATTGCTGGTTTTAGCATTGCTAAATTTTGCAACTTTGTAGTTGTTGTTGTTAAGGAATTTGTGCTATACTCACTCTGTTAACTGGAAAATATCTGGCAGCGAAATACTGCGTTGTTTTTGTAATAGTTGCCTTCGGTATTGAAGTTGATGATGTTGTTGAAAAAGCCCATTGTTTCCGGCCATGTCCGAGTCGGTTGTTGTTCTTGCTATTGTGCGAGTATTGTTTGCTGCCATTCGACTATAGTTGTTGCTCTTGTAATTTAGCCTCGTTGCAGATGTTTGTCGTAATGCAGATTGTTTCAAGGATCTGACATGAAGGAATGGAGTAAAAACAAGGAAATGGTAGAAAATTAAATTTTTTAAACTGTTAAAAATTATGAGCTTTATTTGGGCGCATTTCTTGGGTTTAATAGAGGTGTGCGGTAGAGAAATGGTATTTATTGTGTCTCAGTTTTGGCTCATGGGATGAGTTGGACTCAATAGGGTGCTGAGAGAGGTGGTAGTAGAGGGATTGTTGTGTCAATAGGCTTGGGCTCGTGGCGCACATTAGAGCTTGTAAGCACTTGAAAAGTGTCTTTTACAGATATATTGTCCAGAACGCAGTTAAACTCATTATCAATGCGGCTTTTTCGTTACAAGTGTAAAGAAATTTGACGAAATATATCGCTACCTTAATATAGAAAGGCCCTAACTTCTTTTTTTTTCAAAATAAATTTTTTTTTACAGATTTTTGCAAAAAACAAATTGCTATAGAAAAGAAATTGCTGCAAAAATATTGCTACAACATTGAATTGGTTAGTGTCTTAAATAAAAAATCCATTTCAAGAAAATTCGAACCGGAAAAATTATAATTTTTTAAAAATTTTTTTCCATCTCCTCTAAAGTAACAAAAAATGAGTTAGGGCCTTTCTATATTAAGGTAGCGATATCAATAACTTTGATAAAAATATAGCATACAAATTTTAAGTATTTACAGTTTTCAAAAAAGTATTCAACACTTTGGTAATTTTCTAACATTTCATAGAAATTCTGGAAAAAGTATAGCTTGATAGTAATTTGTGAAGCCAGTGACTTTTTGAATAAAAGGCATTTTTTTCAACACAAACGCATTTTATTTCTTAACAAAGTCTCCTTTTAGATCCTTTTAGATACTTAAACCAGTGTTTTCCTATTTTGTATTGCTCCCAAATGTCATTTTATTTATTTACTTGATTGCTAAACCTTAACAGGTTTTATAGCAAATTTAAAATTATAGAATAAGATATTTAATACAATTCAAAAATATAAAGCATGATTTTGATTGAAATCATGTATTATTAATAAACTAATAAGTTTTAATAAATTGCTTAAAGTATATAATTTTATTAAAGTATAAAAAATAACAAAAAAAAAGTTAAGTCAAAATCGATAATATCAGACAGCAAAGCAGGGTTGCATTTTCAAGACAGGTCAAGTTAGCAACAATTTTTGTATACGGCGGAGTCGTGTGACAAACAAGGTCTTATACCCAATAAAATACCACTCCAATTGGTATATATATAATATATATCGTTCTGTCTTCCTGAAGCCGGTGAGATCCTGGCTTGACAGGGTGGTTACTCGACAAACTAGGCCAACTTCACCAAACCAATTTTCATAAAATAAAGAAAACCAGTTGCGAACGCAGGCACCAAGACAAACTAGGTCTTATCGACCACTCATAATAATATATTACAAATCGATCTAACGTAGTGTTTCAAGAGGTAAAAAGACACCAAGACACCACGGTACCGTCGACAAATGTAGTCACAATCATCATGAAGATATGAGGCAATTGAAGATCCCAGGTTTAGGTCCATTCAGATTATTTAGATGTTTATACACCATTTTCCATTTTACGCTTAGGTTCATTTATCCATTTAGATTGTTATATTAATGATAATGTGTTTACAAATCACCAGATGCATCAGATATATGTTTGAAAGAACTTTACATAATCAACGTTAGCACTGCAGGTAATCTATAATTTTATGTTTGATTGAGTCCATGGATTCACTTAAGGATATAACATCAGATACAAAATTAAAATCACCGCAAGCGCTTCTAAGAGGTTCATTTTGCAAATAATTAGTTCTACAAAAGTTCATTTGGAGTAACTCAAAAGATCTTCTAGGACGAAGAGGAATATTAAAATATACTTTACTCAATAAATATGGACTGTTGACATATCCATGTAAACGTTTTGTAATCCAACAAGCATTTATCATAATTTTCCGATTTTTTAAAGAAGGAAGATTTAAAAGTTGCAACCGATATTCATAAGGTGGTGAGTGAAAATCTGTATTACAATAAAGATAGCTTAAGCAAAACAAAAGAAATTGTTTCTGCACTGATTCAATGTCGTCTATGTAACAACCGTATCGTGGGCACCAAACAACTGAAGCGTATTTTAAGATAGGCCGCACTAGGGAAGTGAATAAGGTTTTCGTTATGAATGGATCATTAAACTCTTTTGCCCAGCGTTTAATAAACCCTAAAGTACTATTTGCTCTATTTATTATTTTATTTACATGAATATTAAAGCGTAGTTTAGGATGCATTGTAACTCCAAGATCATTGAAAATATCTAAGGACTCCAATGGATAACCACTAGATGCTAAAATGCATTATGACAGATGGCAAATCGTTTATAAAAAGTAGAAACAGAAGGGGCCCAAGATGACTTCCTTGAGGTACTCCTGAAGTAACAGGAAACTCATGTGATTTCTTGGGCTTAAAAATAACAGATTGTGTTCTATTGCTTAAGTAAGATTCAATTCACTTTACCAACGGTATAGGAAATCCAACAAGATGTTATTTTAAGATCAATAGTTTGTGATTTACAACATCAAAAGCTTTGCTAAAATCCGTGTAAGTAACATCAGTCTGCATGCCTTTTCCAAAGTTTTCTATAGTTTTTGATGTAAATTCGAGAAGGTTAGTAACAGTTGATTTTCCAGAAAGAAATCCATGTTGGAAAGGAGACATTAAAGATTTAACGCTATGCGATAGTCGTGATGTAACAATTGCCTCTAAAAGTTTAGGCAAAGCGCTTAATTTTGCGATGCCACGGTAGTTATCAATTAAAGACCTATTTCCGGATTTATGCAGCGGAATGATAAATGAATGCTTCCAGGCTGCAAGAAAATAGCAGGATTTTAATGATGAAGTAAATAGTAAAGAGATTGGAGTTACTAATTCTTCACAGCAGTATTTTAATATACATGAAGGTATGTTATCAGGACCACTTTTATTTTATGTTTTAATATTTTTTAAAAATTATAAGACTGTGTTTGTGTCAATTATTGGGAAATAAATATCCCCAGATTGAATATTAAAAAGATAACTTAAGGAATCATAGGACGATGATGAACAAGTCGTCTTGGAAATGTCAGCAAAAGGATTGCAAATACTATTTTCATTATCAGACTCAACAGAATTATACTTCATAAAAGAAGGATAGGAATCAATCTTACGTTTTGTGTCAACAAAGTTCCAGAAGGATTTAGCTTCAGATTTGATGTTTAATTTTACTTTTGTTAAGTAGATATTATAAAATTGTTTGCATAACTGTTGGTAACTGTATTTAATCGAGGTATAGCATCCAAAATCGCATATGTTATGTGTTTTTTGATATTTTTTATAGCATTTAGATTTCAAGTTTCTCATTTTTCTTAATTCATTTGTGTACCATACCGGACCCGATGTCAATATAGATTATATCAAAGTCCTCAAGATAGGCGTTTGTTTCAGTTATGAGCTATTCATTCGACTCAAATCACTTACCACCGAACCATTTTTCCCAGGATGAAATCTGAAATTTAGGATGAATCTGGAGAATATGGAGAATGGGGCAACAGTTCGTAGCTAAACTTATGAATTTTTGCTATGGTGACTACAGAAATGAGAGCTTCACTATAAGACGTCCCCAAAAAATAAAGGGTTGGACATTAGAGCGTATCGAATGACAATTTTTTTCGAATTTCACATTCTGAGACGTCTCAAAAGTATCATAGGTTGGTCAAGATCTCCCTAAAAATTTTTTAGAAAAAAAAATAAGGATCTCTTCGTCTCCGGCTAGGACAAAGTTGTTTTTTGAGAAAAACAGTAAAAAATCACGATCTCAAAATGCTTTAATTTTTGCAAGAAAAACTAGATTGTCTTACAGCAAAAGTAAATATAGACTTTAAATAACAATATTTTGGCAAACACGATGCCAATCTTGGTTTTTACCCACTATGTGCTGTGTGAAGGATATTCGAATCTAAAGGTACACTCGAGATAGCACAAAACTTTGAATTGCTATTTGATTGTCTAAATTTTGGTGATATTGATTACAGTAGTAAAGTTTTCCTTAATTTAGGCGAGTTAATAATATGCATATTTTTCCCATATGCATTTCCCTGTTTTGGAGTAATGCATACTTGAATAAAATTTTTTAACTTTTTCAAAAAAATGAATATAAGGTTTTATATCTCGGGCACTGGAAGTGGTACCAATGAGAATTTTCTCAATTCGGATTCTGCAAATAGTTTTGAACGAAACCCTGTCCAAGAATTCTCAATTTATTTTAGCCAGCGAAAATTTAACAACACAGCCTCGGATAAAAAAGAATAATCGCACGATGACAACTTTTAGCTATCGTACCCGGACAAAGATTGGCTTCTGGAATGTTATGACACTCCTTGACGATCGAGCTCAAACCAGCCATAATGCCAGATTCCTCCAACTGGAACACCAATTCATGCGATACAACATCGATATACTGGGAGTAAGCGAAGTTCGATGACTCGGTAATGGAACATACAACTCTCCAATAGGCCCCACTGTATTCCTCTATTCGGGAAAGGACGCAGGTTTCAATCGTGAATCTGGTGTTGGATTCCTGTTAACACCAGAAGCACATAGAAGTCTGATGTCATGGTCACCTATATCAGACAGGTTGATTACTGCGAGATTCCGGAGCAGAGTCAGGAACATCACCATCATACAGTGTTACGCGCCTACCGAGCTAGCCCCTGACATCGAAAAGGATGCCTTCTATAGTAGGTTAAACGCCACCTACAACGCCGTACCCAGAGGAGTCATAATAATAGTGATGGGCGACCTAAATGCCAAAGTTGGGCAGAACAACGATCAGCTGAGACATGTTATGGGCAAACATGGCGTCGGTAGCCAAAATGACAATGGCGAAAGATTTGTAGAATTTTGCAATACTAATCGCCTTGTCATAGGTGGAACCATGTTTCAGCATAAGCTCTGCCACAAGGTTAGCTGGGTCTCCCCCGGTGGAAGAGCAGAGAACCAAATCGACCACTTTGCCATCACGCGTCGGCTTAGAAGCTGCCTTTTAGACGTTAGAAACAGGAGAGGCGCCGACATCGGAAATGTTCATGATCACCATCTAATGATAGCAAGCATGCGCCTTCGCACCGCAGCAGTACAACATTGCTTGAGCTCCATTCGAAGAGCGCCCACTTATTTTACCGACAGGCTGAAAAACCCCCAAGCTGCAGCCAACTTCCCAGAACTGCTAGAGCAGCGTACATCCGGCCTTGCCATGACCCCGGAACACACTACAACACAGTATTGGGAAGAAATAAAGGCAGTGTATCGCACAGCAGGAGATGAAGCTGTTGGCAGGCCACCACGCGGGTTCCGCCCTTGGATGTCCGAAGACACCCTGACCCTGATTTCAGTGCGTGCGAAACTCAAGGTCAGCATAAACGCAACTACTTCCCTAGAGCGGCGAAAAGAGCTTCAGACCCAGTACCGCATGAAGCAAAAAGACACGAAAAGAAGTGTAAGACGCGACAAACGAAACCGTATAGTAGACTTAGCCCACCAAGCAGAAGAGGCCGCCTATCGCGGTGACAGCAGTGCCGTTTACAAGATAAGCAAGCAGCTGATCGATAAAAACCTCACAATCGAACACCCTGTGAAGGATGAAAGTGGCCGAATTTTGTACTCGGAGGACGAGCAGCTGGCACGATGGAAGGGTCATTTTTCGTCAGTTTTAAATCACATTATAGCTGACGGCGCCCCGAATTTCGTCGGCCGGCTTGCCCAATATAGCCACCAATAAGCGAATAAACTAAGATCCACCTAGCGTAGGCGAGCTTTGCGACGCAATTAAGTCGCTTCCGAACAACAAGGCAGCAGGGAGCGACGGTATACCAGCGGAATTCTACAAACTTCATCCAAGACTTGCCGCTGAGCTTTTATGTCCACTTATCCGTATCGCCTGGCAAAATGAAAATTTTCCAGATGAGTGGTCCAACGGCATAATTATCAAGATTCCGAAGAAAGGCGATTTAAGGGAATGTGATAATTGGCGTGGTATCTGTGTGCTGCCTGCGGTTTCTAAAATTGTAGCGAAAGTAGTTCTAGAGCGATTGAAAGATCACCTATACTCAACGATTGACGTGGCGCAAGCAGGTTTCCGTGCTGGTTCTTCCTGCACGGACCATATCAACACAGTGCGTATCATCATTGAGCAATGCGCGGAATATAGATCCGATTTGCATATGATGTTTGTTGATTTCGAGAAGGCGTTCGACAGCGTTCACAGGGACTGCTTATGGATTGCCCTTCGACGGAGGGGTGTACCGGAGAAGATAATCGCTATAATCAAATCAACTTACGAAGTTGCAAAGTGTCGAGTCTTACACAAGGGAAAACTATCTGATCCCTTTGAAGTTCACAGCGGTGTCCGTCAGGGCTGCATTTTGTCTCCAGTTTTGTTCCTTCTTGTGATTGGAGACGTTTTAAATGCTACTTTACACCAAATGCCAAACGGCGGTTTGAGGTGGACTATGACGAGTTTTTTGCAACACATCGACTATGCTGACGACATCTGTCTTCTTACAAATCGACTCACGGATTTAACACGTATGGCGGACAATTTACATGCAGAGGCGATGTATGCCGGCCTTAAAATTAACTTCAGAAAAACCAAATTTTTAAGCCTGGCAGAAAGTAACAGCGTTCCAGTTGAAATATCTGGTCATCCCATCGAGTCGGTTGATAGTTTTACATACCTGGGAAGTGAAGTAGCCGCCGGAGATGGAACCGAGGAGGACATTGCGTGCCGAATTAGAAAAGCCAGAGCGGCATTTGGTATGTTAAATGATATATGGCGAAACAACAATCTGAGCACCAGCCTAAAAGTTCGACTATTTAAATCGAACGTTCTATCTGTACTTCTGTACGGCTGCTGTACGTGGAAAATAACCCAAGTAATCACCAAGCGATTGCAAGTCTTCGTAAATCGTTGTTTGCGAATTGTTCTCAGAATTTTTTTTGGCCCAACACAATCACAAATGAAGAACTGCTCCGCAGAGCAAACATGGAGCCCTTAGACAGCTTGGTTAGAAGACAAAAGTGGAAGTGGATAGGCCACACTCTCCGCAAAGACAGCAACAGCATCGCAAAGAAGGCAATGGAATGGAATCCCCTCGACGCGAGGGGCAGACCACCCGGCAGACTACGAGAAACATGGCGAAGAACGGTAGAACGCGAAGCCAGTCAACTTGGCAAGAATTGGAGGGAGCTCAAAGCGACTGCCAGTAACCGAACACGATGGCGCGTAGGCGTAGTTGAATCCCTATGTCCCGCTACGGATTAAAGGATAAGAAGAAGATTTAGTTGTTTGATAAAGTTAAAAAATTGCATTCAAATATACATCCCTCAAAAACAAGAAAATGCAAGATAGGTAAAACCTTTTTTCACAATGGGAGTGCGCAAACCAATAGCAACACAGCTCTGTTGAACATCGTTGCTGTTATGGCAGAATAATGAGGTAGAGTAAGTAGCTTTGACAAGACCTATTGTTAATGTCAAAATCATAAAATATAGTGCTGCCATATCACAAATTAAAGTCCAATGAAAAATTCATACTTTGTCTTAGCGTTTCTGATGACATCCTTTACTAACAATACTTCAAATCGGGGAAGTACAAGTTTTATGCTTTAGGCAAGCTTGAAGCGGACTTATTCTGTAAAATATTTATGTATGTTATAATCCAGCTGGAGCCTTCCACTTTAAATTTATTTTTGATTATATACGCGTGTAATTGTGATTTTCATAGAGTATTTTGTGTGAAGTTACGATATTTTGATAACTTTTAAAATTATAAAAATGGTAACAAGAATTTGTGCAATTTGTAGGACAACGTGAAAGAAAGACATTTAATCTTATTTACCCTACATAAAATTTCTTTACCAAGTATTTATCCCAGAAATAACATTAATAAAGAAAACTGGCATCTCTAAAACCCACTTTGACATTAACAAGAGGTCTTGTCAAAGCTACTTACCCTACCTTATTATTCGCCATGGTTGCTGCATGGTAGAAGGATAGAGGTATATGCAGCGCTGACTGTGCTCTTTTTCCATACTGCCATGTCTGTCAAATTTAGCTGTGTGGCGAATAGAAACAAAAGAAAATAAAGAAAACCTTTTGCTTCGTTTTGACAATTCCTGCAGTATGCTCTCATCTGGTGCATATACCTGTATTCTTCTACCATGGGTTGCTGTAGCATAAACGAGAGAGAAGAGAGTGACTCAGAACACTTCAATAGAGCTGTGTGGCATTGTTGTTGTTGCTGTTTCTTAATAACTCTCTCGAAATGATAACCTGAACCAAGGCTCATTTATAAGGTTGTGGCACTTGAGAGAAATGCACTCTTTTTTCCGCCTTTGCTTGAACTGTCACTGTGCTTTTCTTTGTTCTATGCCTTAATTTTCTTGATTTCTTTTCATCCATTCTGTCAGTTCGACCGAGCTCGCTCCCAAGTGCCACAACCTTATTAATGAGCCTTGACCTGAACAGAATGAAGTAATTTCATTCAATGAACCCAGTGGTAAATAGACACGTGACGTAGCCAATTATTTCTTTTATACCTACAACGTGTGAGGACTCAAATTGTTGCACAATTTGGGCCTCACAAATTATATAAATGAATTGTTAACTGAATTTAAAATATGGAAAATGTAAACAACAAATTTAAAGATTTATTATATATTATGAATAAAATGTATGGAAATTATTGTATTGTATAATATCTTATTAGGTAAAATATATATTATTAATGTTATAAATATTCTATTGAGAAAAAATAATGTATCGAATAACAAATAAGTAAACAAATAAGTAAACAAATAATAAATACACACATACAAACATGCAAAGCCATGTACACAGTCACATATACACAGGCAGGGAAAACCAAACAAGTGAACACGGAACAGAAAGGCAACGGCAGAATATAAAGCAGTCGCGTTTGTTTAGCACAGGCAGTCTTGTCGCAGGCGCAGTAGCATGCACATGCTTTGAGACTGAGTAGTTAGTTCAATCGTAGTTATCTTAAGCGAAGGTGTCCTCACCCTTCGAACGTTGTTTACTTTAAGTCAGGGGTAGTTATCTTAAGCGAAGGTGTACTCACCCTTCGAACGTTGCTTACTCTAAGTTCAAAACGTAGTTATCTTAAGCGAAGGTGTACTCACCCTTCGAACGTTGTTTACTCTAAGTCAGGCGTAGTTATCTTAAACGAAGGTGTACTCACCCTTCGAACGTTGCTTACTCTAAGTTCAAAACGTAGTTATCTTAAGCGAAGGTGTCCTCACCCTTCGAACGTTGTTTACTTTAAGTCAGGCGTAGTTATCTTAAACGAAGGTGTACTCACCCTTCGAACGTTGCTTACTCTAAGTTCAAAACGTAGTTATCTTAAGCGAAGGTGTGCTCACCCTTCAAACATAGTGTTTAATCTAAGTCAGGCGTAGTTATCTTAAGCGAAGGTGTACTCACCCTTCGAACGTTGCTTACTCTAAGTTCAAAACGTAGTTATCTTAAGCGAAGGTGTACTCACCCTTCGAACGTTGTTTACTCTAAGTCAGGCGTAGTTATCTTAAGCGAAGGTGTACTCACCCTTCGAACGTTGCTTACTCTAAGTTCAAAACGTAGTTATCTTAAGCGAAGGTGTACTCACCCTTCGAACATAGTGTTTAATCTAAGTCAGGCGTAGTTATCTTAAGCGAAGGTGTTCTCACTCTTCGAACGTTGCTTACTTTAAGTTCAAAACGTAGTTATCTTAAGCGAAGGTGTACTCACCCTTCGAACGTTGCTTACTCTAAGTTCAAAACGTAGTTATCTTAAGCGAAGGTGTCCTCACTCTTCGAACGTTGTTTACTCTAAGTCAGGCGTAGTTATCGTAAGCGAAGGTGTACTCACGCTTCGAACATAGTTTTACTCTAAGCTCAGGCGTAGTTATCGTAAGCGAAGGTGTACTCACCCTTCGAACTTTGTTTACTATAAGTTCAAAACGTAGTTATTTTAAGCGAAGGTGTACTCACCCTTCCAACATAGTTTTACTCTAAGCTCAGGCGTAGTTATCGTAAGCGAAGGTGTACTCACCCTTCGAACTTTGTTTACTATAAGTTCAAAACGTAGTTATTTTAAGCGAAGGTGTACTCACCCTTCGAACATAGTTTTACTCTAAGCTCAGGCGTAGTTATCGTAAGCGAAGGTGTACTCACCCTTCGAACTTTGTTTACTATAAGTTCAAAACGTAGTTATCTTAAGCGAAGGTGTACTCACCCTTCGAACATAGTTTTACTCTAAGCTCAGGCGTAGTTATCTTAAGCGAGAGTACACTCACCCTTCGAACGTTGTTTACTCTAAGACAGGCGTAGTTATCGTAAGCGAAGGTGTCCTCACCCTTCGAACGTTGCTTACTCTAAAATCAAAACGTAGTTATCTTAAGCGAAGGTACCTCCACCCTTCGAACATAATTTTAATCTGAGTTCTATCATAGTCACTCACAGCGAGAGGGATCATAGCAAATAACGGAATAAATATGAATAAGCAAGGATTAATTAAATCACTTTAATTTATATAATGCTTAATAATTAATAATAACTAAGTAACGTACTCATTAAGCAATAAATAAAACAAATGAAAATAATAAAGAATTACACTACAGTTTCAAACTAAAACGCTGGCTTTCTTATTTAAAACAACGGGATCATTGGTAAATAAATTATTTTGTAAGAACCCCTGGTTTACTCACTGAGCCTACCTCAGCAAAAATCAGTAACGAGCAAAAGGGTTCGTTACAAACGTAGCTGCGAGACCTCCAACGACTGCTGAGAGAGAAACCCTTACTCATGACACGACATCCACAAATCAAGAGAAATGCCATATTTCACACAGTTTTAGTCGTATTAGCCAAAAATGTATAAATAAATTTTGACATAAAGTTGACATGACTACTTTCAACGGCTGTTAAACAACAACACTGTTTGTTTGTTCTTTATCCCTTTCAGACCTGATGCTAAGCCACTAAGAATGTTTTTATGATATTTGGAGTAAATGGACTTTATATGATCTGAAAATATATTCAAAGCCAAAGCCAAAACTTTGATATTTCCATGTCCTTCAAGGATTTTCAAGAACCAAAAGTTTGTACTGAAATAATGTTTTTTTTGCACCAATTAAGATTTTAAAATATATTATTTTATTTGTTAAAATGTGTCCACTTCACTAAAATTGCGCTATTAGTATTTTAGTAAATGGAAAAACAACTAACGTCCGCTGCTCATTTTTTAAAAAAATAAGTGTGACGTAAGAATTCTGTGAACATATAAGAAACCGCAAAATGAACATCGAAATTATTTGAGAAGCAAACATAAACCATAATCAGCGCAATCGATACATGAACATTTGTTAGACATTCTGATTCTGATAACAGCGAGTACAGAGTACGTAAAATGAGTTGTGGATATGTATTAACCAAAAGTATTTATCAATGTATTGTTTTTCAATAAAACGTTTTTCAATAAAAATTAAAAAAAAAAAAACAAAAGACAAATCGCTTTGATATTCAATGAGTGCTGACGGACAAGGTTCGAATAAGGCAGCTGCCCATGAATATTTTAAACTTTCATATTTTATGTTTTAAATATTTTATTTTTTATTTTTTTAATCCATTTATATTACTAATTCGCAAGAAAATCGAAAAGAAAAGGTTTTGAAATAATTTTAATCATTCTCGAAGCGATAAGCTTGACAAGGAAGCAGAGGTTGATATTTAAGAGCGACTTGGTGTATTTAATATCGCTTTAAATATCAACCTCTGCTTCCTTGTCAAAGTAGAAAGCAGAGGTTGATATTTAAGAGCGACTTGGTGTATTTAATATCGCTCTTCAATATCAACCTCGGCTTCCTTGTCCAGCTTACCGCTTCGATCTAAGCATTTTGTAAATACCTGAACAACCACTAAAACCAGCATCTAAGCAACCGAACCAAAATTGGTTACCTGATCGCTAAGAATTGATTACCTGGCATAGAAGCCGTCTTACAGAACCAAATACCCGTTGAACATAACCACTTCCGACTACGTACGCTGCACTGTAAAAATTTTGTAAAGTATAATAAGAACTAGCATAAGAAATTGTTCAATAAAGATTGAAAACATAAATTCAAACTGCGTTTTTAATTGGTAGAGGTTAAGTGGATCCTTCAGAGAATCCTGGGACGGCTAAACTTGATTACATATTATATTATTAAAATTTTTATTTTAATAATATAATATGTAATCGTAGCGTACCGTTACAGAACAGACCTAAAATTTGCAGTTAAATAGATGTTGAATTTATCAAAAATTCCATGACGAATATATATATATATGGGGCATTCCATACAAAATTTGCCACCAAATTTTTTTTTTCAATAAAAGTTATTTTTTATGGTTCATTATTCAAAAATATTTGACACGTATTTTTTTATTTAAAAAAAAGGACCTCACGAGAAAACAATTTTTTTATATTACGTTTTTAAAAAAGGACCTTTTTTCAATCGCTTATACTGCAATAACTAAAGAAGATAGAAAAATTTGTTCCAAAGAAGAAATGTGCACCATCTTTTTAGCTTTCGATTGATGTTCCTTAAAGTTTAATCACACAACTTTTATATTGCGAAAAATAAAGATTTCCAGATTGCATTTTTTTTTAATTTGGGTCTAATTTTTTTTTTTGTTAAAAAAAATTCAAAACCTTTTCCTTAATACTGGTAGAATTTCAGAGTGGGCACTTGAATACTTACGGAGCAATGAATTTTTAAATCACAACTTACACGTGCGAAGTGAACCTCAGTGCGACTTGCTGGACTTAAGAGTACTTCACTATCGTATACTCACAAAATACTTATGTTACACTTGAAGGGTTTATTGCAAGATCATGACATTCCACTTAATAATAAGTCGATACAATCAAGTTATACTCTTTTAGAAATGAAATTTTCTATGAAAAATTAAATTGAACAATTTAAGTACAATTAAATTGAACAATTTAAGTATGGACCCACTTCCCATAATAATTCGGAAAGGACCCCTTATCTATCAGTCGGTGTTATTATTGAATTGCGTAAAAGACCAAAATTTAACAATAATTTTTTTTAATTCAAATTATTTACCACTATGTTGCTACAAGTTTATAGCAACAATTGTGTTTAAAATTAAGAAAATTTCATATGATTCTGAAACTTGGCAAGAAGGTGTTAAATTAAAATTACGTAGAGACGTGAATTCAATGCGAAAGGTTTATTAAAAAACGTTGAAACTATTTATTTAACATTACATTTTATTTTTATTAAATATGTATGTACATATTGTATTTACAAAATCTTACTTACAAATAGTAAATATTTCAAAAGTATCGCAGGAAGAAAATACTTTCATTTTCAATTTGAAGTCTTCGATCGGCTCAACATAATGAAATGATTGTGTTCCTGGAATAGTTTTGCATTTTTCAAAATAATTCTGGAGAAATTTTTCTGCTTTTACATAGTCTTCTAAACATTTGTAAAGAACTGAAATACTTGGCAAAGAAGAAGCTTTCTTAGCCCACTCGTACAATTCAGTTGCGGAGGATATTTTACCATCAGTGATCATTTTCAAACTTGCTCGACGTGCTATTCTTGCAATAGTTCCTCCAGCCCCATCACATGGCCCTTTGCCATGTGCCGTTGCGTGAAAATGCCACTGTGCGGGGCGGTTTAAGTCAGATTCGTGATGAAAAATATTCGCACAGTGCTTGACATTTTTGAATTGCTGAGGAGCGCCGTCAGAAAAATAAATGCACTTTTGTATGTGTGAATAGTTTTGTGAAAAATACTCATTAAGGGGAAAAACGCACACAGCTATCGCATCATGTTTCATGCAGTCAGAAATGATTATTAATGTCTTATGCTCCATTTCGTTATTTCATCGCACGTGTAAATTGCGATTGAAAAATGCATTGCTCCGTAAGTATTCAAGTGCCCACTCTGAAATTCTACCAGTATTAAGACAAAAGGTTTTGACTTTAAAAAAAAAAAAAATTTGGCCCAAATTAAAAAAAAATCCAATTTGGAAATCTCTATTTTTCGCTATCTAAAAGTAATGTGATTAAGTTTCAGTGAACATCAATCGAAAGCTAAAAGGATGGTGCACATTTCTTCTTTGGAACAAATTTTTCTATCTTCTTTAGTTATTGCAGTATAAGCAATTGAAAAAAGGTCCTTTTTTAAAAACGTAATATAAAAAATTATTTCCTCGTGAAGTCCTTTTTTTTTTGGAATAAAAAAATACGTTAAATATTTTTGAATAATGAACCATAAAAAATAACTTTTATTGAAAAAAAATTTTGGTGTCAAATTTTGTATGGAATGCCCTATATATATATAAAGTTACGGATTATGTGCTTAAAGTTTAGTGAATATATATAGTGAATAAAACTAAAAAATAAAAAAGTGGAGTAACATAACAATTGTGGTTAATAATTAATAAAGAATAGTTATATAACATGAGCCTATTGGTTCTAGGATAGTCAAAAAATGTTTTTTAAAAAAATACTTTTTGTATTTTTTTTTTATAATATAGCTATCTGCATTGTTTGCAAGATTTCTTAAAATGAAAATTTAAAAAAACAGTGATAAAGTTAAAAGGTGTGGTTATCAGGCGACATTGAGAGTCTTACATGTGCATTTTTTTGAACGAATTTTAATGTTATGCAGGATTTCTTAAAATTAAAAGTTAAGAAATAACTTAATAAAACACTCTTTAAAGGAAAAATATGAACAATTAAAAATATTAAAAATTGCAATTTATAAAAGCCGTCAAACTTTCAAATGCGTTAAACTGGTTTTATGTGGGTTAGCACCTTGTTGCCCAAAACTTACGACTGAATTATGTGCAGCAAAAATAATAAACGCTTGTTGCTCACTAACGAATAAAGATAACAACTTCATCTTTGGTACACATATAAAAGAGGTTGCTGAAACTTTTTTTGCATACAAAGCTCAATTTTTCTTTCAGTGTGGGTTAGCACCTTGTTGCTAGACATGGATAACGCTGCGCTGCGTTGCGCTTTTGAGTTGAAGCACTTAAATGCGTTACTGCGCTAATACACTTGTTTTAAAAAAAGTAACGCAATAGCGCAGCAATACAAATAGCACGCTTACAGCAAAATGAGGATATATTTATTCAGCGAGGAAAAATTGCTCAAATTTTACGACGCCTCAAACATAGCGATGAAAGTTCGAAGCGAGCATAATGAACTCATTTAAATATGGAAAAGGAGTTGCGGGAAAGATGCTGTTAAGCATGAGTGTTTGGAAAGCGTTTGATTTTAATGATGCTTTGCCATTCACGGAATGGTTTTTCAATATGTATAACAATATTTAAACGTGTTCGCAAGCGTTTAAACAAACGTAAGCAGCGCTACTGTTTTTTTTTGCGTTGAAGATGAGTATTTCGTTAATAGTTAAAAGTAACGCAAAACTGCATTAAAATATATTTGCGTCATGCTTATTTTTTTCTTTAGATTTGCATGCTTTCTAGATACATGAAATTAAAGAAGCATCCAACTTGTCTTTCGTACCAGAAATGTGTTTGTATATCGGTGTGATTGCTTACATTAACCTTGAACGGAATACAGTTTGACTGCATGCTTGAAGTATTAAATTGGTTAATTTTTAATGAACGCTAAAAATATGGTCTTTGTTCAGTAAAGTTTCATATTAGTTAATACATTTTAAATCAATTTATGAGCAATATGACTTCTTTTAATCAGATATACTGTTTTAGGATTTGTTATATGATTCCATTTATTTTTCCTAAGTGAAGACAACTTGCGCTTAGGACAAGACACCGCATTCAACAAATTGACCACATAAAAAAATGCGTTATCGAACTAAGAAAAATCATGTTAATATAGATATCATAGCATTTTTAACTACGTCATGACGCAATTGCGTTAACGCATTACGCTGATACAGTAAAATGCGCTTAGGTTGGTGTATCAGCGCAGCATTTTTTGATGCGTTACCCATGTCTACTTGTTGCCCCGAACCCTTCAAATGTAGTTTTTCTTTTTTGTAAATGTTTTGTAAAGGTTTCGTAAACTTTTTTGTTTTAGTAAATATGGAAGGCATTGGCTAAAGATAATGAAAAAATGGTTGAGGAAAGGAAAGAAAAATATATTAGGTATGTTTTTAATTACTAATTTTTATAATTACTTAACTACCTAATTACTTAATAACACAATTGAACTACAATGGAAAAATGTGAAACGTCCGACACCTAACATCCGAACAAATAAAATTGTTAACTGTGACTTTAAAAATACGATATTTGAGATGATGTTGGCCTTTTTTTAAACTTATTTAATTAGCAATTTTTTGTTCCTCTAGACTTTCGAGGTGATGGCCCATTTCGCTAAAATATTCTAAGTTCGAGTGTTAGTCTCATAAGAAAATCCTTTTTTAGTAACGTCCAAATGCACGAAAAAAATAACAAATTATAAGTACACTGCAGTAACATGCAGGATGTTATAATTATTATAAATTTTACTCATGAAGAGCTATTTAACCAGATATGTCTTGATTGAAAAAATGTTCATAAAATTTGCGAAATTTATGAAAAAATGTATGCGAATGTAATGTCCGAACGCTAGGATTTACCCACATAAACAAATATATGTTACAAAAAACTAGGGATTTTTGACTTGGATTACAAAATTTGCAAAACTGTCTGAATTGGGCAAGATTTTTTGTGTACAAATTTTTTTAGAAGGATTTGAAATAATATAAGTTTATTTGCCAAGTGATCGATCAAATTTAAAAATCTTTTCTGTTTTTTAAATTTTACAAGGTATTTTTCCTGGCGTTACGGTTCTGGCGTTACGTTACTTAAATTCCCATTGCAGTTCAATTGGGTAATAAAGTAGTTAGGTAGTTAAGTAATTATATAATTAAGTAATAAAAAAACAAATTTAATATATTCTCCTTTTCTTGCCTCAGCCATTTTTTCATTATCTTCAGCCCAATGCCTTCCATTTTAAAAAAAAAATTACGAAACATTTACTAAACATTTACGAAAAAGAAAAACTACATTTGTGAAACAGTGCAGACGATTTGCTCATGATGGTTAATGAATTTATGTAGAAAATGCTGAAACTAAGAAAATTAAAATGTTTCTCTTAGATAACGTCATAAAATAATAAGTTTTTAATAAGTTTTAGTTTTTTTGAACTCTTCTGTGGAAATTTCCATATGTTGAATACTTTTTTGAGGCACTGTAGATAGACACTAAATTAAGGTTATTAAATTTTTTGTACTGATTTTCTTTCAGCCCGCCATTTCTTTCGCTAACAATAAACTTCAAGTACTAATGCACCAAAATACACCTACTCACCTCTTGTTTTTATCGTAAACTCCGCTCATCGCAGCTGAGGGTCCACGCACACGTGACCTTATCTTGTCCTTGCAAGCATCTAAATAATCACGCTCCCTCGTTATGGGCATTTCACAATCGCCTAAAAATAATAATGATGACGACGACGAGGGTGATGTTGCCAACGGCAACACGCGCTCAGTGTTATTTACCGTAAACACGCCCGCTTCCGATACTGTCAAAGTGCTGTCCGTTTTAATATTGCTTTTGGTCTTTGTTGAGGTGGATGGGGTCGGACCATTACCACTATCATCGCAAATGGCCAACAATTGCTTAGTGCTATGCTGCGCACTTTTCGGCTGCTGCTTACTCAATGAACTGTCACTTGCGTTGACATTTACTTTGACACTGACAATAGCGGAGCTGTCAACGTACGCGGCACTACGCGACGGTTCATTACTCGCGTGTTGGCTAATATCGCGACGTAACGGGATTATGACACGATTACCAACACTAGTGACGATATCATGTGTTAGACACTTAGACGTAGCGTGTGGAGCCCGACGCTTAACCGAACCTTGACGTTGAAGCATAACGCGGTCAAAGGTTTGTGTTTGACACGCACCACAGTGTGGCCAAAATGTACACGTTGTCGATTTCGTGCGATTTAATGTTGGTATTTTTGTTGTGGATACAATAGTTGGAGTAGTTGTGGTTGTTGTTGTTGTTGTTGTACTAGTTGTTGTAGTAGTTTGTTTACTGAAAACAAGATTAGAAAATATTTTAAGATGCGGTAAGTTGTTTTTTGCGAGCGTGGTGAATTTGTTTTACATTCTCTATTAAGCGGTGGTGTGGTGTTTGGGGGAAATGTCATCGCACTTTGGGGTGGTGAACAAGCATGAGCACAACTAAATTTTTTTTCGTAATTCTTTTTTTAAGGTTTGACAGTTTGACAATGACTTTGAGCACACATATAGACAGTGAAAAATGTTGAGTTGTTACGTTAGTAAAGCGTTTTAGTACAAGCGTGGTGAGTTGAAAAAAGTGGTTAGTTTTGGTGGTGTTGGTGGTTGTGGTGAAGCTGTGTAGTTTTGTGGTGTTGTTGATGCTAGTGTGGCTTTAACTACGTTTATTCAAGCTACGTTCTTAGCAAAACATTCAGTTATTTTTTAGGTTACTTTTCTATCCACCATCTATTTACATAAATAGCTTTTTTAAATGCAGAGCAGATGTGGTGAATTTGGTTACTAAGCAGTTTTTAAATTTATTTTATGCGTTAAGTTATTTATTTCAACTGGATTTTTTTTTTATTCAAATTCATATTTGCTTTTTCTTTAACGCTAACACTTAAATATTATTTATACTTTTATTTAACAGTATTTGGCTTTTTTTTGTTGTCTTTGCTTAATGCATATTCACTTAATTTTATGTTAATTTTGTTAAATGTTAAATTTTAGAAAAGTGGTAAGTTCATTAATTGTAGCTATTATAGTCGTTAGTTTGGTGTGGTGAGAAGTGGTGAAATTGGAGGGGTTCTACGTGCAGCCAACAACTACTTCTCTTTTGCTCTTTTTCAATCTCCTCTCTATCTCTCTCTCTCTCTCTCCATTGCTCTTTAATACCTGCCACGATTGCTGCCTCTTTGTTGCTGCGATTGCTGCTGCTGCTGTTGTTGTTGCTGTCTATATAAGTAATCAGCTTTGAGACGTTCATCGCTGCCCAGCATAGTTTTATACTCGCACGCCGAGTCCGGCGTCACACTCTCACGCGAGTTGTGCAAACGTTCCAAAGAATACTGTGACTCGCTGGGACTTTGTCCCAGTCCACCGCGTTGCTTGATCGTTGTCGGATGATCGTAGATGCGCGCCTCATTGTTGAGAAAATTCAACTCGCTGTTGCCGCCCGCATTAATGGTTTCGCGATTTTTCATCATTTGCGGCGTCGGAACTTCATAGTCACCGCTGTCATTGCGTCGAAAATCCATGATAGGCGAGCGATCAAGCGATTTTCGCAGCATATCGTAGGTCAGATCGTGATCGCAAAGCCGTGTGCCGTAGTTTTGCGGACTTGTCGACTGACGTGGTAGATGGAGGTTGTTACAGGAGGAACCGGATGATTGCGGTGAATGCGGGCCACCGCCGCCATTGCCGCTTGTCCCAGCTCCCGGACTTGGTGATGTGCGTCTAAGACGCGACGCACCCACCACAATACCACCACCGCCGCCATCATTAGCATGTAAATAGCGCATGCCTGCCACAGTGTTGCCACCTGGCAACATACTGTTGTTATTATTGCTTTGTTCCC
The DNA here is from genome assembly GCA_963920525.1 of Dichetophora obliterata. Taxonomy (NCBI): domain Eukaryota; kingdom Metazoa; phylum Arthropoda; class Insecta; order Diptera; family Sciomyzidae; genus Dichetophora; species Dichetophora obliterata. The sequence continues at coordinate 193,752,115 of OY986438.1, forward strand.
TGTAATCTACATCATCGAACGAGCGACTCTTGTCGAAATCCATACGCAAAGGCACATTCTGATTGTTGCTGCTGTTGCTGCCGTTGCTGATATTACTGTTGCTCACGCTGCCACTGACGACATTGTTATAGTTGCCGTAATCAAAATCGAACGAGCGACTCTTGTCGATATCCACGTTACGCATGCGTGCGGCGGCTCCATTGTTGCTGCTATTAACTAATATGGGCTGGGCATTGCCGGTTGTGCGTATTGTGGGCGGAAAGTTCGAATGACCAACATTGTTGGTGACGCGCATGTTGACACCGGCTTGCTGGTAGATCGGCGGCGTCTGATTGACGCTCGCATGTGTTTGGCCCACGCAGACGATCATTTTGTGCGAACGATTTGGGGAACGTTCACTCAGTTGGAGGGATCTAGGGAAAAGCATAAATATTGACGTAGTTGTGTTGAAAATCAAAACTTTTAAATTTTTTTTTTGGGAAGCTTTTTCGGGTAGCTTTTAAACTCACCTTGAGCGCCTGATGCGATGCTCATCCACCTGCTTGGCTGCACGCGCCATCGCTCGTCTATGTTGTGCAACGCTGCCCACCATCCCAACCGTACTGCCTCCGCCACTGCCACCGACATGGGTTTGCAGTGTTGGCTCATGTTCGCCGCGCCCACTATAGCTGGAACTTGACGAGCTACGCGATATATTCACCGTCTTGTCATCGTATTTCTGCTTGCGCTCTAAAGTATTGCTGCGTGAACTTGAGTTTTGACGCGAACCCATCAACGAAGAGTTTTGCGAACCCTTTTTGCGTCGATCTTCTGGCGTGAGCGAACGTGATTCGGGTGTCAGCGAACGCTGCTTACGCAAACTGCTCGAAGAACTGTGCGAGTCGTTGCGATCGGGTGTGAGCGAACGCTGTCGTTGGTTTTTAAAGGGCGACGAAGCATTGCGATGGTAGTTAGCGGTCAGAAATTCCGTTGAACCATCATCATCTTCATTGTCCAGTTCATCGTTGGAGAGATCTGAGGGTTTATTGGAGCAAAAAAGAGAAAAAAAACAGAATAAAATGTAAGATTTTATATGGAGAAAAAAATAATATAAAAGTAAGTCATATTATATGGACTATAGACTCGCAGTAAAATATACTATGTATTTATTTTCCAAAAATCATTACAACTTCAATATATTTCTTAGGCCCAGACAGAAACTAGAGACCTGAACAAGTTATTTAGGGCAGAGCCTGTGAGAATGATAGTTGCGGCCTCGTTTTTATGGCACACAAATTAAATTATTTTATCTTCAAACATACTAACTACTACCAAGGCAAAACTAGAGTGGGTATAAATAGCAATAACAAGACAAACACAATAGCGAGACCAGAAACAGCTAGCCAGGCCTGAATTTGTATAATTCTTGTATAATTCACGTTTGGTTCTCTATAGTAAATGCACAAGTAGCCATCTCTGAGTCAGCTACGACAGCATTCATTTTTGGTGAGCTCGACTGATCGGAGTCACAAGACTTCTTGCACATTGTCAAATAAATTTTGGGTACGTCTCTAACTTTGGTGAATTCGTTTGAAGGTTAGATACGACCTATTTTCTCTGCTGCACCTTTGCCTCTGTTAGAATTAAAAGATTCGTTTGAAGGCATCTAGCTGCTTTAAATTCTCTGCTGCGATCTATATTCTCTGCTGCGCTGCTGCCTGTGTTAGAATTGTTAGATTGATTTGAAGGCACAGGTCTGTTGCCTGTTCGCTCTGTTACGTCTCTGCCTTTGTTACTGTGAAACCTAAATAAGAGCGTTAAGCGGTGCGTTGCCAGCCGCTTTCCGCTAACGCTGAATTTTCATCCCTAAATAAGAGCGGCGGCCTTACGTCAGATGTTGTCAAAAAGTGTTTGGCATACAAGCTGCATTCAGCGGAGTCAACACTTGTGAGCTGTTATGGTGGCGATACCTTAGTGAGCGATGTTTTTTTTCTTAATATGTTGTTACTCTTAGGGCCGCTTTCTCAATGTCCGGTTAAGCACTAATCAGAACTTTAACCAGCAGTTAGCAAAAAAGCCCTTTCTCAATGTTCGGTTAAGGTTGAACTGTCAGTTAAGTGCTGATTAAGTTAACGGCAAGTTGTGGTTTCGGTTAGCGCCATTTTAGGGTAAATGATTTCGAAGATGCTGTCAAACTTTAGAATTTAAGATGGCGGATAGAGTTGCCACCTAGATTTTTTTTATTTTTGCGAATTCTTGTAATTTTGAAATTCTGACAACGGATTTAATTTCGAATATAATGTCACAGTTTTAAAATTTAAGATGGAGGTTGGGGCTGCCACCTAAATTTTTAACACAGTATTGCCACCTAATAATATGCCTTTTTAAGAGTTTTAAACGTAATTCATCAGTGTTAAAGGGTCGCTGATTGCGAATCTAAAGTCAGAATTTTAAAATTAAAGATGGTGGATAGGGTTGCCACCTTAATTTTTTTAGTTTTATAAATTCGGGGCTGGCAAATTTTAAAATTCTGACTTTAGATTCGAAATCAGCGACCCCTTAACACTAATAAATGACGTTTAAAACTCGTGAAAATATATATTATTAGGTGGCAACCCTACTATTTCAAAATTTTATAATTTTGATATTCTGACAACGGATTCGGATTCAGCGACCCATTTTTGGTGTATAATTTTTTTTTTGCCAGCACCGAATTCTTAAAACTACAAAAAATTAAGGTGGCAACCATATCCACCATCTTGAATTTTAAAATTCTGACCTTAGATTCGAAATCAGCGACCCCTTAACACTGATAAATGACGTTTAAAACTATTGAAAAGACATATAATTAGGTGGCAACCCTACTATTTCAAAATTTTATAATTTTGAAATTCTGACAACGGATTCGGATTCAGCGACCCATTTTTGGTGTATCATTTTTTTTGCCAGCCCCGAATTTATAAAACTAAAAAAAATAAGGTGGCAACCCTATCCACCATCTTGAATTTTAAAATTCTGACTTTAGATTCGAAATCAGCGACCCTTTAACACTGATGAATGACGTTTAAAACTCTTAAAAAGGCATATTATTAGGTGGCAATACTGTGGTAAAAATTTAGGTGGCAACCCTAACCTCCATCTTAAATTTTAAACAACGAGTATAAATTATACCAAGAGATTGCTTCATCCAGCGTTCCAACTTCTTTCCAGACTATCAGCCATCCACCGACAGAAAAACCAAAACAATGACAACCAACGAGTTTTTGTACTCGTTATTGACGCATTGCTGTGAGTAAGAAGAAGTAAACATGAAAATGAATACGACAAGTAACGAAAGGAGAAGAAAACAATATTATAAAGATGTATGTGAATGAAAATGTAACTTCTATTTGCCACAACTTTTACAGCTTATTTTTTTGTGTTAACTTTTGGGATCTTCTTGTGTTTGACGAATTGATGTTGTTTCTAGCTGGACATTGTTGTTGCGATTTTATTCTAGCTAGATTTTGGTTGCATCTGCAAATAGTAATTTTTTCATTAGCCGAATAAAAAGACGGAATTCAGATTCGGCTAAAGAAATAATTATTCTTTAATAAGGAGTTGCAAATATGTTTTTTTTTTCATGAAGAGAAGAAAATTGCTTGTTACCCATTTGCTTTAATGTTGATGAAATGGTTTTTATGTAGGTATTTTATTAAAAGATACCAAAGTTACAAGCAGTCATGATTTTATTTTAAGAAATTTATTTAAGAAAATGATTTTATTTTTTATTAAAATGTCAATTTAACGACAAAACCATTGATCGTAGATGCATGTATATATATATATATATATAGAATAGAATAGTATAGATATATATTAATATTATATTTATTATTATATACACATATACTTATAATTTTATTAGTATTCTTATTAGATTATCTTAAACCACCAACAAAAATATACCTATCTGCCCAATCAGAAAACCCTGCAAGCATAATCAAAAGTATATTTTGATTCAATTGGAAAATATTTAAGAATTCCATTTCGTTATATTAAGATATTTATTTCAGATAGATTTTATGTTGAAATGTATATAACTAATCCTAGTAAAACAATTTCATTTAGCACATTTTATTTTTTATATATTTTTATATTCTTTGTTTATCACGTAATTAAAATGCAATGATAAAATTTTTAACATTTATTAGAATAATTTTGTACAAATGTAATATTGTGACGAAATTTGCTGTGAGCATTTTTATCATGCATTTCTTAATTGGTTGGTTTTAAGCATTTTAAACATTTTAAAAATAAACAGCTTTAAACATAATATATATATACAGTTTTAAACATTCATAATATATATGAATTATTTCATATATATTACTTTTGAGTAAAATTTCATGTGATAATTTATATAATTGTATAATAGCATATATTGAAACGATGTTATTTTTTTTTTATTAAATATTTACAAGTTATTAGTTTATTTTATGAAGTTTAAGGTATTTATTTAATACAATATGTGACTATTGTCTTCTGTACATGCTTTTATTGGGTAAATTATGATGACCTTTTTTTGGTTTTTAAAGCATTATTAAAGCACAAGAGGTTTACATATTTTTATGTTTTTGTTCAATGTAAAAAGTGAACATTTCTGTATTTTATTACTATGTTTAGAGGTCAGTTATATGTAAATGCAGACGTATTAACCTCGTATATGATTATTGCCATTTTTTTAAAAGTTTGAAGACTCGTTGTCTCTTGGTATAATTTATACTCGTTGTAAGATTCTTGAAAAAAAATCAAATTCCAGATTCAAATTCCTTTTTTCTGAATATGCAGTCTTGTGTATATATGTATTAGAAACAATTTGGTGTATAAATCGTCCTTGTAGGATGTATGGTTTGGGAGTTATGACGGAAAAAGCACATGTTTTTGGCCAGCTTCCACTCCAAAAAGTGTTCTACAACTCCTAAACTACAAGAGATAGAGCAAACGGCATTTGGACAAAGGAGTATCCCTTCTTAAGGACGAGGACCTGGTGCTCATTTTAATGCATGAATCGTCCTTATCTGATATGTAGTTTTTATTTTAGAAAATAAATAAAAAAAATAAAAATTGACAAAAAAGGGCACATGAAATTAACATGAAATCTAGTTTTTAAAATTATTTTAAGGATACAGTCTTGTGGGCAGTAGCTTAAGGAACATTTTGATGCATAAATCGTCCTTTTATGATGTATGGTTTAGAAGTTATGGCTAAAAAATCAAAAAAATCGCAAAAAACCACGTCAAAAACTATGATTCATGTAAAAAATTTTAACTACAATAAGATTCTTGAAAAGAAATCAAATTCCAGAAAACTTTTTTCTGAATATGCAGTCTTGTGTATATATGTATTAGAAACAAATTGGTGTATAAATCGTCCTTGTAGGATGTATGGTTTGGGAGTTATGACGGAAAAAGCACATGTTTTTGGCCAGCTTCCACTCCAAAAAGTGTTCTACAACACCTAAACTACAAGAGATAGAGCAAACGGCATTTGGACAAAGGAGTATCCCTTCTTAAGGATGAGGACCTGGTGCTCATTTTAATGCATGAATCGTCCTTATCTGATATGTAGTTTTTATTTTAGAAAATAAATAAAAAAAATAAAAATTGACAAAAAAGGGCACATGAAATTAACATGAAATCTAATTTTTAAAATTATTTTAAGGATACAGTCTTGTGGACAGTAGCTTAAGGAACATTTTGATGCATAAATCGTCCTTTTATGATGTATGGTTTAGAAGTTATGGCTAAAAAATCTAAAAAATCGCAAAAAACCACGTCAAAAACTATGATTCATGTAAAAAATTTTAACTAAGATTCTTGAAAAGAAATCAAATTCCAGAAAACTTTTTTCTGAATATGCAGTCTTGTGTATATATGTATTAGAAACAATTTGGTGTATAAATCGTCCTTGTAGGATGTATGGTTTGGGAGTTATGACGGAAAAAGCACATGTTTTTGGCCAGCTTCCACTCCAAAAAGTGTTCTACAACTCCTAAACTACAAGAGATAGAGCAAACGGTATTTGGACAATGGAATATCCCTTCTTAAGGACGAGGACCTGGTGCTCATTTTAATGCATGAATCGTCCTTATCTGATATGTAGTTTTTATTTTAGAAAATAAATAAAAAAAATAAAAATTGACAAAAAAGGGCACATGAAATTAACATGAAATCTAATTTTTAAAATTATTTTAAGGATACAGTCTTGTGGGCAGTAGCTTAAGGAACATTTTGATGCATAAATCGTCCTTTTATGATGTATGGTTTAGAAGTTTTGGCTAAAAACTCAAAAAAAAATCGCAAAAATCCACGTCAAAATCTATGAGTCATGTAAGAAATTTGAACTATTTTAATTATTTTAAGGATACAGTCTTGTGGGCAGTAGCTTAAGGAACATTTTGATGCATAAATCGTCCTTTTATGATGTATGGTTTAGAAGTTATGACTAAAAAATCTAAAAAATCGCAAAAAACCACGTCAAAAACTATGATTCATGTAAAAAATTTTAACTAAGATTCTTGAAAAAAAATCAAATTCCAGAAAACTTTTTTCTGAATATGCAGTCTTGTGTATATATGTATTAGAAACAATTTGGAGTATAAATCGTCCTTGTAGGATGTATGGTTTGGGAGTTCTGACGGAAAAAGCACATGTTTTTGGCCAGCTTCCACTCCAAAAAGTGTTCTACAACTCCTAAACTACAAGAGATAGAGCAAACGGCATTTGGACAAAGGAGTATCCCTTCTTAAGGAAGAGGACCTGGTGCTCATTTTAATGCATGAATCGTCCTTATCTGATATGTAGTTTTTATTTTAGAAAATAAATAAAAAAAATAAAAATTGACAAAAAAGGGCACATGAAATTAACATGAAATCTAATTTTTAAAATTATTTTAAGGATACAGTCTTGTGGGCAGTAGCTTAAGGAACATTTTGATGCATAAATCGTCCTTTTATGATGGTTTAGAAGTTATGGCTAAAAAATCTAAAAAATCGCAAAAAACCACGTCAAAAACTATGATTCATGTAAAAAATTTTAACTAAGATTCTTGAAAAAAAATCAAATTCCAGAAAACTTTTTTCTGAATATGCAGTCTTGTGTATATATGTATTAGAAACAATTTGGAGTATAAATCGTCCTTGTAGGATGTATGGTTTGGGAGTTATGACGGAAAATGCACATGTTTTTGGCCAGCTTCCACTCCAAAAAGTGTTCTACAACTCCTAAACTACAAGAGATAGAGCAAACGGCATTTGGACAAAGGAGTATCCCTTCTTAAGGACGAGGACCTGGTGCTCATTTTAATGCATGAATCGTCCTTATCTGATATGTAGTTTTTATTTTAGAAAATAAATAAAAAAAATAAAAATTGACAAAAAAGGGCACATGAAATTAACATGAAATCTAATTTTTAAAATTATTTTAAGGATACAGTCTTGTGGGCAGTAGCTTAAGGAACATTTTGATGCATAAATCGTCCTTTTATGATGTATGGTTTAGAAGTTATGGCTAAAAAATCTAAAAAATCGCAAAAAACCACGTCAAAAACTATGATTCATGTAAAAAATTTTAACTAAGATTCTTGAAAAAAAATCAAATTCCAGAAAACTTTTTTCTGAATATGCAGTCTTGTGTATATATGTATTAGAAACAATTTGGAGTATAAATCGTCCTTGTAGGATGTATTGTTTGGGAGTTATGACGGAAAAAGCACATGTTTTTGGCCAGCTTCCACTCCAAAAAGTGTTCTACAACTCCTAAACTACAAGAGATAGAGCAAACGGCATTTGGACAAAGGAGTATCCCTTCTTAAGGAAGAGGACCTGGTGCTCATTTTAATGCATGAATCGTCCTTATCTGATATGTAGTTTTTATTTTAGAAAATAAATAAAAAAAATAAAAATTTACAAAAAAGGGCACATGAAATTAACATGAAATCTAATTTTTAACATTATTTTAAGGATACAGTCTAGTGGGCAGTAGCTTAAGGAACATTTTGATGCATAAATCGTCCTTTTATGATGTATGGTTTAGAAGTTATGACTAAAAAATCTAAAAAATCGCAAAAAACCACGTCAAAAACTATGATTCATGTAAAAAATTTTAACTAAGATTCTTGAAAAAAAATCAAATTCCAGAAAACTTTTTTCTGAATATGCAGTCTTGTGTATATATGTATTAGAAACAATTTGGAGTATAAATCGTCCTTGTAGGATGTATTGTTTGGGAGTTATGACGGAAAAAGCACATGTTTTTGGCCAGCTTCCACTCCAAAAAGTGTTCTACAACTCCTAAACTACAAGAGATAGAGCAAACGGCATTTGGACAAAGGAGTATCCCTTCTTAAGGAAGAGGACCTGGTGCTCATTTTAATGCATGAATCGTCCTTATCTGATATGTAGTTTTTATTTTAGAAAATAAATAAAAAAAATAAAAATTTACAAAAAAGGGCACATGAAATTAACATGAAATCTAATTTTTAACATTATTTTAAGGATACAGTCTAGTGGGCAGTAGCTTAAGGAACATTTTGATGCATAAATCGTCCTTTTATGATGTATGGTTTAGAAGTTATGACTAAAAAATCTAAAAAATCGCAAAAAACCACGTCAAAAACTATGATTCATGTAAAAAATTTTAACTAAGATTCTTGAAAAAAAATCAAATTCCAGAAAACTTTTTTCTGAATATTCAGTCTTGTGTATATATGTATTAGAAACAATTTGGAGTATAAATCGTCCTTGTAGGATGTATGGTTTGGGAGTTATGACGGAAAAAGCACATATTTTTGGCCAGCTTCCACTCCAAAAAGTGTTCTACAACTCCTAAACTACAAGAGATAGAGCAAACGGCATTTGGACAAAGGAGTATCCCTTCTTAAGGAAGAGGACCTGGTGCTCATTTTAATGCATGAATCGTCCTTATCTGATATGTAGTTTTTATTTTAGAAAATAAATAAAAAAAATAAAAATTTACAAAAAAGGGCACATGAAATTAACATGAAATCTAATTTTTAAAATTATTTTAAGGATACAGTCTTGTGGGCAGTAGCTTAAGGAACATTTTGATGCATAAATCGTTCTTTTATGATGTATTATTTAGAAGTTATGGCTAAAAAATCAAAATAATCGCAAAAAAACCACGTCAAAAACTATGATTCATGTAAAAAATTTTAACTAAGATTCTTGAAAAGAAATCAAATTCCAGAAAACTTTTTTCTGAATATGCAGTCTTGTGTATATATGTATTAGAAACAATTTGGAGTATAAATCGTCCTTGTAGGATGTATGGTTTGGGAGTTATGACGGAAAAAGCACATGTTTTTGGCCAGCTTCCACTCCAAAAAGTGTTCTACAACTCCTAAACTACAAGAGATAGAGCAAACGGCATTTGGACAAAGGAGTATCCCTTCTTAAGGACGAGGACCTGGTGCTCATTTTAATGCATGAATCGTCCTTTTCTGATATGTAGTTTTTATTTTAGAAAATAAATAAAAAAAATAAAAATTGACAAAAAAGGGCACATGAAATTAACATGAAATCTAATTTTTAAAATTATTTTAAGGATACAGTCTTGTGGGCAGTAGCTTAAGGAACATTTTGATGCATAAATCGTCCTTTTATGATGTATGGTTTAGAAGTTATGGCTAAAAAATAAAAAAAATCGCAAAAAATCACGTCAAAAACTATGATTCATGTAAAAGATTCTTGAAAAGAAATCAAATTCCAGAAAACTTTTTTCTGAATATGCAGTCTTGTGTATATATGTATTAGAAACAAATTGGTGTATAAATCGTCCTTGTAGGATGTATGGTTTGGGAGTTATGACGGAAAAAGCACATGTTTTTGGCCAGCTTCCACTCCAAAAAGTGTTCTACTACTCCTAAACTACAAGAGATAGAGCAAACGGCATTTGGACAAAGGAGTATCCCTTCTTAAGGACGAGGACCTGGTGCTCATTTTAATGCATGAATCGTCCTTATCTGATATGTAGTTTTTATTTTAGAAAATAAATAAAAAAAATAAAAATTGACAAAAAAGGGCACATGAAATTAACATGAAATCTAATTTTTAAAATTATTTTAAGGATACAGTCTTGTGGGCAGTAGCTTAAGGAACATTTTGATGCATAAATCGTCCTTTTATGATGTATGGTTTAGAAGTTATGGCTAAAAAATCTAAAAAATCGCAAAAAACCACGTCAAAAACTATGATTCATGTAAAAAATTTTAACTAAGATTCTTGAAAAAAAATCAAATTCCAGAAAACTTTTTTCTGAATATGCAGTCTTGTGTATATATGTATTAGAAACAATTTGGAGTATAAATCGTCCTTGTAGGATGTATGGTTTGGGAGTTATGACGGAAAAAGCACATGTTTTTGGCCAGCTTCCACTCCAAAAAGTGTTCTACAACTCCTAAACTACAAGAGATAGAGCAAACGGCATTTGGACAAAGGAGTATCCCTTCTTAAGGACGAGGACCTGGTGCTCATTTTAATGCATGAATCGTCCTTATCTGATATGTAGTTTTTATTTTAGAAAATAAATAAAAAAAATAAAAATTGACAAAAAAGGGCACATGAAATTAACATGAAATCTAATTTTTAAAATTATTTTAAGGATACAGTCTTGTGGGCAGTAGCTTAAGGAACATTTTGATGCATAAATCGTCCTTTTATGATGTATGGTTTAGAAGTTATGGCTAAAAAATCTAAAAAATCGCAAAAAACCACGTCAAAAACTATGATTCATGTAAAAAATTTTAACTAAGATTCTTGAAAAAAAATCAAATTCCAGAAAACTTTTTTCTGAATATGCAGTCTTGTGTATATATGTATTAGAAACAATTTGGAGTATAAATCGTCCTTGTAGGATGTATTGTTTGGGAGTTATGACGGAAAAAGCACATGTTTTTGGCCAGCTTCCACTCCAAAAAGTGTTCTACAACTCCTAAACTACAAGAGATAGAGCAAACGGCATTTGGACAAAGGAGTATCCCTTCTTAAGGAAGAGGACCTGGTGCTCATTTTATTGCATGAATCGTCCTTATCTGATATGTAGTTTTTATTTTAGAAAATAAATAAAAAAAATAAAAATTTACAAAAAAGGGCACATGAAATTAACATGAAATCTAATTTTTAAAATTATTTTAAGGATACAGTCTTGTGGGCAGTAGCTTAAGGAACATTTTGATGCATAAATCGTCCTTTTATGATGTATGGTTTAGAAGTTATGACTAAAAAATCTAAAAAATCGCAAAAAACCACGTCAAAAACTATGATTCATGTAAAAAATTTTAACTAAGATTCTTGAAAAAAAATCAAATTCCAGAAAACTTTTTTCTGAATATGCAGTCTTGTGTATATATGTATTAGAAACAATTTGGAGTATAAATCGTCCTTGTAGGATGTATGGTTTGGGAGTTCTGACGGAAAAAGCACATGTTTTTGGCCAGCTTCCACTCCAAAAAGTGTTCTACAACTCCTAAACTACAAGAGATAGAGCAAACGGCATTTGGACAAAGGAGTATCCCTTCTTAAGGAAGAGGACCTGGTGCTCATTTTAATGCATGAATCGTCCTTATCTGATATGTAGTTTTTATTTTAGAAAATAAATAAAAAAAATAAAAATTTACAAAAAAGGGCACATGAAATTAACATGAAATCTAATTTTTAAAATTATTTTAAGGATACAGTCTTGTGGGCAGTAGCTTAAGGAACATTTTGATGCATAAATCGTCCTTTTATGATGTATGGTTTAGAAGTTATGGCTAAAAAATCTAAAAAATCGCAAAAAACCACGTCAAAAACTATGATTCATGTAAAAAATTTTAACTAAGATTCTTGAAAAAAAATCAAATTCCAGAAAACTTTTTTCTGAATATGCAGTCTTGTGTATATATGTATTAGAAACAATTTGGAGTATAAATCGTCCTTGTAGGATGTATTGTTTGGGAGTTATGACGGAAAAAGCACATGTTTTTGGCCAGCTTCCACTCCAAAAAGTGTTCTACAACTCCTAAACTACAAGAGATAGAGCAAACGGCATTTGGACAAAGGAGTATCCCTTCTTAAGGAAGAGGACCTGGTGCTCATTTTATTGCATGAATCGTCCTTATCTGATATGTAGTTTTTATTTTAGAAAATAAATAAAAAAAATAAAAATTTACAAAAAAGGGCACATGAAATTAACATGAAATCTAATTTTTAAAATTATTTTAAGGATACAGTCTTGTGGGCAGTAGCTTAAGGAACATTTTGATGCATAAATCGTCCTTTTATGATGTATGGTTTAGAAGTTATGGCTAAAAAATCTAAAAAATCGCAAAAAACCACGTCAAAAACTATGATTCATGTAAAAAATTTTAACTAAGATTCTTGAAAAAAAATCAAATTCCAGAAAACTTTTTTCTGAATATGCAGTCTTGTGTATATATGTATTAGAAACAATTTGGAGTATAAATCGTCCTTGTAGGATGTATGGTTTGGGAGTTCTGACGGAAAAAGCACATGTTTTTGGCCAGCTTCCACTCCAAAAAGTGTTCTACAACTCCTAAACTACAAGAGATAGAGCAAACGGCATTTGGACAAAGGAGTATCCCTTCTTAAGGAAGAGGACCTGGTGCTCATTTTAATGCATGAATCGTCCTTATCTGATATGTAGTTTTTATTTTAGAAAATAAATAAAAAAAATAAAAATTTACAAAAAAGGGCACATGAAATTAACATGAAATCTAATTTTTAAAATTATTTTAAGGATACAGTCTTGTGGGCAGTAGCTTAAGGAACATTTTGATGCATAAATCGTCCTTTTATGATGTATGGTTTAGAAGTTATGGCTAAAAAATCTAAAAAATCGCAAAAAACCACGTCAAAAACTATGATTCATGTAAAAAATTTTAACTAAGATTCTTGAAAAAAAATCAAATTCCAGAAAACTTTTTTCTGAATATGCAGTCTTGTGTATATATGTATTAGAAACAATTTGGAGTATAAATCGTCCTTGTAGGATGTATTGTTTGGGAGTTATGACGGAAAAAGCACATGTTTTTGGCCAGCTTCCACTCCAAAAAGTGTTCTACAACTCCTAAACTACAAGAGATAGAGCAAACGGCATTTGGACAAAGGAGTATCCCTTCTTAAGGAAGAGGACCTGGTGCTCATTTTAATGCATGAATCGTCCTTATCTGATATGTAGTTTTTATTTTAGAAAATAAATAAAAAAAATAAAAATTTACAAAAAAGGGCACATGAAATTAACATGAAATCTAATTTTTAACATTATTTTAAGGATACAGTCTTGTGGGCAGTAGCTTAAGGAACATTTTGATGCATAAATCGTCCTTTTATGATGTATGGTTTAGAAGTTATGACTAAAAAATCTAAAAAATCGCAAAAAACCACGTCAAAAACTATGATTCATGTAAAAAATTTTAACTAAGATTCTTGAAAAAAAATCAAATTCCAGAAAACTTTTTTCTGAATATGCAGTCTTGTGTATATATGTATTAGAAACAATTTGGAGTATAAATCGTCCTTGTAGGATGTATGGTTTGGGAGTTATGACGGAAAAAGCACATGTTTTTGGCCAGCTTCCACTCCAAAAAGTGTTCTACAACTCCTAAACTACAAGAGATAGAGCAAACGGCATTTGGACAAAGGAGTATCCCTTCTTAAGGAAGAGGACCTGGTGCTCATTTTAATGCATGAATCGTCCTTATCTGATATGTAGTTTTTATTTTAGAAAATAAATAAAAAAAATAAAAATTTACAAAAAAGGGCACATGAAATTAACATGAAATCTAATTTTTAAAATTATTTTAAGGATACAGTCTTGTGGGCAGTAGCTTAAGGAACATTTTGATGCATAAATCGTTCTTTTATGATGTATGGTTTAGAAGTTATGGCTAAAAAATCAAAAAAATCGCAAAAAAACCACGTCAAAAACTATGATTCATGTAAAAAATTTTAACTAAGATTCTTGAAAAGAAATCAAATTCCAGAAAACTTTTTTCTGAATATGCAGTTTTGTGTATATATGTATTAGAAACAATTTGGAGTATAAATCGTCCTTGTAGGATGTATGGTTTGGGAGTTATGACGGAAAAAGCACATGTTTTTGGCCAGCTTCCACTCCAAAAAGTGTTCTACAACTCCTAAACTACAAGAGATAGAGCAAACGGCATTTGGACAAAGGAGTATTCCTTCTTAAGGACGAGGACCTGGTGCTCATTTTAATGCATGAATCGTCCTTATCTGATATGTAGTTTTTATTTTAGAAAATAAATAAAAAAAATAAAAATTGACAAAAAAGGGCACATGAAATTAACATGAAATCTAATTTTTAAAATTATTTTAAGGATACAGTCTTGTGGGCAGTAGCTTAAGGAACATTTTGATGCATAAATCGTCCTTTTATGATGTATGGTTTAGAAGTTATGGCTAAAAAATAAAAAAAATCGCAAAAAATCACGTCAAAAACTATGATTCATGTAAAAGGTTCTTGAAAAAAAATCAAATTCCAGAAAACTTTTTTCTGAATATGCAGTCTTGTGTATATATGTATTAGAAACAAATTGGTGTATAAATCGTCCTTGTAGGATGTATGGTTTGGGAGTTATGACGGAAAAAGCACATGTTTTTGGCCAGCTTCCACTCCAAAAAGTGTTCTACAACTCCTAAACTACAAGAGATAGAGCAAACGGCATTTGGACAAAGGAGTATCCCTTCTTAAGGACGAGGACCTGGTGCTCATTTTAATGTATGAATCGTCCTTATCTGATATGTAGTTTTTATTTTAGAAAATAAATAAAAAAAATAAAAATTGACAAAAAAGGGCACATGAAATTAACATGAAATTTAATTTTTAAAATTATTTTAAGGATACAGTCTTGTGGACAGTAGCTTTAGGAACATTTTGATGCATAAATCGTCCTTTTATGATGTATGGTTTAGAAGTTATGGCTAAAAAATCAAAAAAATCGCAAAAAACCACGTCAAAAACTATGATTCATGTAAAAAATTTTAACTAAGATTCTTGAAAAGAAATCAAATTCCAGAAAACTTTTTTCTGAATATGCAGTCTTGTGTATATATGTATTAGAAACAATTTGGTGTATAAATCGTCCTTGTAGGATGTATGGTTTGGGAGTTATGACGGAAAAAGCACATGTTTTTGGCCAGCTTCCACTCCAAAAAGTGTTCTACAACTCCTAAACTACAAGAGATAGAGCAAACGGCATTTGGACAAAGGAGTATCCCTTCTTAAGGACGAGGACCTGGTGCTCATTTTAATGCATGAATCGTCCTTATCTGATATGTAGTTTTTATTTTAGAAAATAAATAAAAAAAATAAAAATTGACAAAAAAGGGCACATGAAATTAACATGAAATCTAATTTTTAAAATTATTTTAAGGATACAGTCTTGTGGGCAGTAGCTTAAGGAACATTTTGATGCATAAATCGTCCTTTTATGATGTATGGTTTAGAAGTTATGACTAAAAAATCTAAAAAATCGCAAAAAACCACGTCAAAAACTATGATTCATGTAAAAAATTTTAACTAAGATTCTTGAAAAAAAATCAAATTCCAGAAAACTTTTTTCTGAATATGCAGTCTTGTGTATATATGTATTAGAAACAATTTGGAGTATAAATCGTCCTTGTAGGATGTATGGTTTGGGAGTTATGACGGAAAAAGCACATGTTTTTGGCCAGCTTCCACTCCAAAAAGTGTTCTACAACTCCTAAACTACAAGAGATAGAGCAAACGGCATTTGGACAAAGGAGTATCCCTTCTTAAGGAAGAGGACCTGGTGCTCATTTTAATGCATGAATCGTCCTTATCTGATATGTAGTTTTTATTTTAGAAAATAAATAAAAAAAATAAAAATTGACAAAAAAGGGCACATGAAATTAACATGAAATCTAATTTTTAAAATTATTTTAAGGATACAGTCTTGTGGGCAGTAGCTTAAGGAACATTTTGATGCATAAATCGTCCTTTTATGATGGTTTAGAAGTTATGGCTAAAAAATCTAAAAAATCGCAAAAAACCACGTCAAAAACTATGATTCATGTAAAAAATTTTAACTAAGATTCTTGAAAAAAAATCAAATTCCAGAAAACTTTTTTCTGAATATGCAGTCTTGTGTATATATGTATTAGAAACAATTTGGAGTATAAATCGTCCTTGTAGGATGTATGGTTTGGGAGTTATGACGGAAAAAGCACATGTTTTTGGCCAGCTTCCACTCCAAAAAGTGTTCTACAACTCCTAAACTACAAGAGATAGAGCAAACGGCATTTGGACAAAGGAGTATCCCTTCTTAAGGACGAGGACCTGGTGCTCATTTTAATGCATGAATCGTCCTTATCTGATATGTAGTTTTTATTTTAGAAAATAAATAAAAAAAATAAAAATTGACAAAAAAGGGCACATGAAATTAACATGAAATCTAATTTTTAAAATTATTTTAAGGATACAGTCTTGTGGGCAGTAGCTTAAGGAACATTTTGATGCATAAATCGTCCTTTTATGATGTATGGTTTAGAAGTTATGGCTAAAAAATCTAAAAAATCGCAAAAAACCACGTCAAAAACTATGATTCATGTAAAAAATTTTAACTAAGATTCTTGAAAAAAAATCAAATTCCAGAAAACTTTTTTCTGAATATGCAGTCTTGTGTATATATGTATTAGAAACAATTTGGAGTATAAATCGTCCTTGTAGGATGTATTGTTTGGGAGTTATGACGGAAAAAGCACATGTTTTTGGCCAGCTTCCACTCCAAAAAGTGTTCTACAACTCCTAAACTACAAGAGATAGAGCAAACGGCATTTGGACAAAGGAGTATCCCTTCTTAAGGAAGAGGACCTGGTGCTCATTTTAATGCATGAATCGTCCTTATCTGATATGTAGTTTTTATTTTAGAAAATAAATAAAAAAAATAAAAATTTACAAAAAAGGGCACATGAAATTAACATGAAATCTAATTTTTAACATTATTTTAAGGATACAGTCTAGTGGGCAGTAGCTTAAGGAACATTTTGATGCATAAATCGTCCTTTTATGATGTATGGTTTAGAAGTTATGACTAAAAAATCTAAAAAATCGCAAAAAACCACGTCAAAAACTATGATTCATGTAAAAAATTTTAACTAAGATTCTTGAAAAAAAATCAAATTCCAGAAAACTTTTTTCTGAATATGCAGTCTTGTGTATATATGTATTAGAAACAATTTGGAGTATAAATCGTCCTTGTAGGATGTATTGTTTGGGAGTTATGACGGAAAAAGCACATGTTTTTGGCCAGCTTCCACTCCAAAAAGTGTTCTACAACTCCTAAACTACAAGAGATAGAGCAAACGGCATTTGGACAAAGGAGTATCCCTTCTTAAGGAAGAGGACCTGGTGCTCATTTTAATGCATGAATCGTCCTTATCTGATATGTAGTTTTTATTTTAGAAAATAAATAAAAAAAATAAAAATTTACAAAAAAGGGCACATGAAATTAACATGAAATCTAATTTTTAACATTATTTTAAGGATACAGTCTAGTGGGCAGTAGCTTAAGGAACATTTTGATGCATAAATCGTCCTTTTATGATGTATGGTTTAGAAGTTATGACTAAAAAATCTAAAAAATCGCAAAAAACCACGTCAAAAACTATGATTCATGTAAAAAATTTTAACTAAGATTCTTGAAAAAAAATCAAATTCCAGAAAACTTTTTTCTGAATATTCAGTCTTGTGTATATATGTATTAGAAACAATTTGGAGTATAAATCGTCCTTGTAGGATGTATGGTTTGGGAGTTATGACGGAAAAAGCACATATTTTTGGCCAGCTTCCACTCCAAAAAGTGTTCTACAACTCCTAAACTACAAGAGATAGAGCAAACGGCATTTGGACAAAGGAGTATCCCTTCTTAAGGAAGAGGACCTGGTGCTCATTTTAATGCATGAATCGTCCTTATCTGATATGTAGTTTTTATTTTAGAAAATAAATAAAAAAAATAAAAATTTACAAAAAAGGGCACATGAAATTAACATGAAATCTAATTTTTAAAATTATTTTAAGGATACAGTCTTGTGGGCAGTAGCTTAAGGAACATTTTGATGCATAAATCGTTCTTTTATGATGTATTATTTAGAAGTTATGGCTAAAAAATCAAAATAATCGCAAAAAAACCACGTCAAAAACTATGATTCATGTAAAAAATTTTAACTAAGATTCTTGAAAAGAAATCAAATTCCAGAAAACTTTTTTCTGAATATGCAGTCTTGTGTATATATGTATTAGAAACAATTTGGAGTATAAATCGTCCTTGTAGGATGTATGGTTTGGGAGTTATGACGGAAAAAGCACATGTTTTTGGCCAGCTTCCACTCCAAAAAGTGTTCTACAACTCCTAAACTACAAGAGATAGAGCAAACGGCATTTGGACAAAGGAGTATCCCTTCTTAAGGACGAGGACCTGGTGCTCATTTTAATGCATGAATCGTCCTTTTCTGATATGTAGTTTTTATTTTAGAAAATAAATAAAAAAAATAAAAATTGACAAAAAAGGGCACATGAAATTAACATGAAATCTAATTTTTAAAATTATTTTAAGGATACAGTCTTGTGGGCAGTAGCTTAAGGAACATTTTGATGCATAAATCGTCCTTTTATGATGTATGGTTTAGAAGTTATGGCTAAAAAATAAAAAAAATCGCAAAAAATCACGTCAAAAACTATGATTCATGTAAAAGATTCTTGAAAAGAAATCAAATTCCAGAAAACTTTTTTCTGAATATGCAGTCTTGTGTATATATGTATTAGAAACAAATTGGTGTATAAATCGTCCTTGTAGGATGTATGGTTTGGGAGTTATGACGGAAAAAGCACATGTTTTTGGCCAGCTTCCACTCCAAAAAGTGTTCTACTACTCCTAAACTACAAGAGATAGAGCAAACGGCATTTGGACAAAGGAGTATCCCTTCTTAAGGACGAGGACCTGGTGCTCATTTTAATGCATGAATCGTCCTTATCTGATATGTAGTTTTTATTTTAGAAAATAAATAAAAAAAATAAAAATTGACAAAAAAGGGCACATGAAATTAACATGAAATCTAATTTTTAAAATTATTTTAAGGATACAGTCTTGTGGGCAGTAGCTTAAGGAACATTTTGATGTATAAATCGTCCTTTTATGATGTATGGTTTAGAAGTTATGGCTAAAAAATCTAAAAAATCGCAAAAAACCACGTCAAAAACTATGATTCATGTAAAAAATTTTAACTAAGATTCTTGAAAAAAAATCAAATTCCAGGAAACTTTTTTCTGAATATGCAGTCTTGTGTATATATGTATTAGAAACAATTTGGAGTATAAATCGTCCTTGTAGGATGTATGGTTTGGGAGTTATGACGGAAAAAGCACATGTTTTTGGCCAGCTTCCACTCCAAAAAGTGTTCTACAACTCCCAAACTACAAGAGATAGAGCAAACGGCATTTGGACAAAGGAGTATCCCTTCTTAAGGAAGAGGACCTGGTGCTCATTTTAATGCATGAATCGTCCTTATCTGATATGTAGTTTTTATTTTAGAAAATAAATAAAAAAAATAAAAATTGACAAAAAAGGGCACATGAAATTAACATGAAATCTAATTTTTAAAATTATTTTAAGGATACAGTCTTGTGGGCAGTAGCTTAAGGAACATTTTGATGCATAAATCGTCCTTTTATGATGTATGGTTTAGAAGTTATGGCTAAAAAATCTAAAAAATCGCAAAAAACCACGTCAAAAACTATGATTCATGTAAAAAATTTTAACTAAGATTCTTGAAAAAAAATCAAATTCCAGAAAACTTTTTTCTGAATATGCAGTCTTGTGTATATATGTATTAGAAACAATTTGGAGTATAAATCGTCCTTGTAGGATGTATTGTTTGGGAGTTATGACGGAAAAAGCACATGTTTTTGGCCAGCTTCCACTCCAAAAAGTGTTCTACAACTCCTAAACTACAAGAGATAGAGCAAACGGCATTTGGACAAAGGAGTATCCCTTCTTAAGGAAGAGGACCTGGTGCTCATTTTATTGCATGAATCGTCCTTATCTGATATGTAGTTTTTATTTTAGAAAATAAATAAAAAAAATAAAAATTTACAAAAAAGGGCACATGAAATTAACATGAAATCTAATTTTTAAAATTATTTTAAGGATACAGTCTTGTGGGCAGTAGCTTAAGGAACATTTTGATGCATAAATCGTCCTTTTATGATGTATGGTTTAGAAGTTATGACTAAAAAATCTAAAAAATCGCAAAAAACCACGTCAAAAACTATGATTCATGTAAAAAATTTTAACTAAGATTCTTGAAAAAAAATCAAATTCCAGAAAACTTTTTTCTGAATATGCAGTCTTGTGTATATATGTATTAGAAACAATTTGGAGTATAAATCGTCCTTGTAGGATGTATGGTTTGGGAGTTATGACGGAAAAAGCACATGTTTTTGGCCAGCTTCCACTCCAAAAAGTGTTCTACAACTCCTAAACTACAAGAGATAGAGCAAACGGCATTTGGACAAAGGAGTATCCCTTCTTAAGGAAGAGGACCTGGTGCTCATTTTAATGCATGAATCGTCCTTATCTGATATGTAGTTTTTATTTTAGAAAATAAATAAAAAAAATAAAAATTTACAAAAAAGGGCACATGAAATTAACATGAAATCTAATTTTTAAAATTATTTTAAGGATACAGTCTTGTGGGCAGTAGCTTAAGGAACATTTTGATGCATAAATCGTCCTTTTATGATGTATGGTTTAGAAGTTATGGCTAAAAAATCTAAAAAATCGCAAAAAACCACGTCAAAAACTATGATTCATGTAAAAAATTTTAACTAAGATTCTTGAAAAAAAATCAAATTCCAGAAAACTTTTTTCTGAATATGCAGTCTTGTGTATATATGTATTAGAAACAATTTGGAGTATAAATCGTCCTTGTAGGATGTATGGTTTGGGAGTTATGACGGAAAAAGCACATGTTTTTGGCCAGCTTCCACTCCAAAAAGTGTTCTACAACTCCTAAACTACAAGAGATAGAGCAAACGGCATTTGGACAAAGGAGTATCCCTTCTTAAGGACGAGGACCTGGTGCTCATTTTAATGCATGAATCGTCCTTATCTGATATGTAGTTTTTATTTTAGAAAATAAATAAAAAAAATAAAAATTGACAAAAAAGGGCACATGAAATTAACATGAAATCTAATTTTTAAAATTATTTTAAGGATACAGTCTTGTGGGCAGTAGCTTAAGGAACATTTTGATGCATAAATCGTCCTTTTATGATGTATGGTTTAGAAGTTATGGCTAAAAAATCTAAAAAATCGCAAAAAACCACGTCAAAAACTATGATTCATGTAAAAAATTTTAACTAAGATTCTTGAAAAAAAATCAAATTCCAGAAAACTTTTTTCTGAATATGCAGTCTTGTGTATATATGTATTAGAAACAATTTGGAGTATAAATCGTCCTTGTAGGATGTATTGTTTGGGAGTTATGACGGAAAAAGCACATGTTTTTGGCCAGCTTCCACTCCAAAAAGTGTTCTACAACTCCTAAACTACAAGAGATAGAGCAAACGGCATTTGGACAAAGGAGTATCCCTTCTTAAGGAAGAGGACCTGGTGCTCATTTTAATGCATGAATCGTCCTTATCTGATATGTAGTTTTTATTTTAGAAAATAAATAAAAAAAATAAAAATTTACAAAAAAGGGCACATGAAATTAACATGAAATCTAATTTTTAACATTATTTTAAGGATACAGTCTTGTGGGCAGTAGCTTAAGGAACATTTTGATGCATAAATCGTCCTTTTATGATGTATGGTTTAGAAGTTATGACTAAAAAATCTAAAAAATCGCAAAAAACCACGTCAAAAACTATGATTCATGTAAAAAATTTTAACTAAGATTCTTGAAAAAAAATCAAATTCCAGAAAACTTTTTTCTGAATATGCAGTCTTGTGTATATATGTATTAGAAACAATTTGGAGTATAAATCGTCCTTGTAGGATGTATGGTTTGGGAGTTATGACGGAAAAAGCACATGTTTTTGGCCAGCTTCCACTCCAAAAAGTGTTCTACAACTCCTAAACTACAAGAGATAGAGCAAACGGCATTTGGACAAAGGAGTATCCCTTCTTAAGGAAGAGGACCTGGTGCTCATTTTAATGCATGAATCGTCCTTATCTGATATGTAGTTTTTATTTTAGAAAATAAATAAAAAAAATAAAAATTTACAAAAAAGGGCACATGAAATTAACATGAAATCTAATTTTTAAAATTATTTTAAGGATACAGTCTTGTGGGCAGTAGCTTAAGGAACATTTTGATGCATAAATCGTTCTTTTATGATGTATGGTTTAGAAGTTATGGCTAAAAAATCAAAAAAATCGCAAAAAAACCACGTCAAAAACTATGATTCATGTAAAAAATTTTAACTAAGATTCTTGAAAAGAAATCAAATTCCAGAAAACTTTTTTCTGAATATGCAGTTTTGTGTATATATGTATTAGAAACAATTTGGAGTATAAATCGTCCTTGTAGGATGTATGGTTTGGGAGTTATGACGGAAAAAGCACATGTTTTTGGCCAGCTTCCACTCCAAAAAGTGTTCTACAACTCCTAAACTACAAGAGATAGAGCAAACGGCATTTGGACAAAGGAGTATCCCTTCTTAAGGACGAGGACCTGGTGCTCATTTTAATGCATGAATCGTCCTTATCTGATATGTAGTTTTTATTTTAGAAAATAAATAAAAAAAATAAAAATTGACAAAAAAGGGCACATGAAATTAACATGAAATCTAATTTTTAAAATTATTTTAAGGATACAGTCTTGTGGGCAGTAGCTTAAGGAACATTTTGATGCATAAATCGTCCTTTTATGATGTATGGTTTAGAAGTTATGGCTAAAAAATCAAAAAAATCGCAAAAAACCACGTCAAAAACTATGATTCATGTAAAAAATTTTAACTAAGATTCTTGAAAAGAAATCAAATTCCAGACAACTTTTTTCTGAATATGCAGTCTTGTGTATATATGTATTAGAAACAATTTGGTGTATAAATCGTCCTTGTAGGATGTATGGTTTGGGAGTTATGACGGAAAAAGCACATGTTTTTGGCCAGCTTCCACTCCAAAAAGTGTTCTACAACTCCTAAACTACAAGAGATAGAGCAAACGGCATTTGGAAAAAGGAGTATCCCTTCTTAAGGACGAGGACCTGGTGCTCATTTTAATGCATGAATCGTCCTTATCTGATATGCAGTTTTTATTTTAGAAAATAAATAAAAAAAATAAAAATTGACAAAAAAGGGCACATGAAATTAACATGAAATCTAATTTTTAAAATTATTTTAAGGATACAGTCTTGTGGGCAGTAGCTTAAGGAACATTTTGATGCATTAATCGTCCTTTTATGATGTATGGTTTAGAAGTTATGGCTAAAAAATCAAAAAAATCGCAAAAAACCACGTCAAAAACTATGATTCATGTAAAAAATTTTAACTAAGATTCTTGAAAAGAAATCAAATTCCAGAAAACTTTTTTCTGAATATGCAGTCTTGTGTATATATGTATTAGAAACAATTTGGTGTATAAATCGTCCTTGTAGGATGTATGGTTTGGGAGTTATGACGGAAAAAGCACATGTTTTTGGCCAGCTTCCACTCCAAAAAGTGTTCTACAACTCCTAAACTACAAGAGATAGAGCAAACGGCATTTGGACAAAGGAGTATCCCTTCTTAAGGACGAGGACCTGGTGCTCATTTTAATGCATGAATCGTCCTTATCTGATATGTAGTTTTTATTTTAGAAAATAAATAAAAAAAATAAAAATTGACAAAAAAGGGCACATGAAATTAACATGAAATCAAATTTTTAAAATTATTTTAAGGATACAGTCTTGTGGGCAGTAGCTTAAGGAACATTTTGATGCATAAATCGTCCTTTTATGATGTATGGTTTAGAAGTTATGGCTAAAAAATCAAAAAAATCGCAAAAAAACCACGTCAAAAACTATGATTCATGTAATAAATTTTAACTAAGATTCTTGAAAAGAAATCAAATTCCAGAAAACTTTTTTCTGAATATGCAGTCTTGTGTATATATGTATTAGAAACAATTTGGTGTATAAATCGTCCTTGTAGGATGTATGGTTTGGGAGTTATGACGGAAAAAGCACATGTTTTTGGCCAGCTTCCACTCCAAAAAGTGTTCTACAACTCCTAAACTACAAGAGATAGAGCAAACGGCATTTGGACAAAGGAGTATCCCTTCTTAAGGACGAGGACCTGGTGCTCATTTTAATGCATGAATCGTCCTTATCTGATATGTAGTTTTTATTTTAGAAAATAAATAAAAAAAATAAAAATTTACAAAAAAGGGCACATGAAATTAACATGAAATCTAATTTTTAAAATTATTTTAAGGATACAGTCTTGTGGGCAGTAGCTTAAGGAACATTTTGATGCATAAATCGTCCTTTTATGATGTATGGTTTAGAAGTTATGGCTAAAAAATCAAAAAAATCGCAAAAAACCACGTCAAAAACTATGATTCATGTAAAAAATTTTAACTAAGATTCTTGAAAAGAAATCAAATTCCAGAAAACTTTTTTCTGAATATGCAGTCTTGTGTATATATGTATTAGAAACAATTTGGTGTATAAATCGTCCTTGTAGGATGTATGGTTTGGGAGTTATGACGGAAAAAGCACATGTTTTTGGCCAGCTTCCACTCCAAAAAGTGTTCTACAACTCCTAAACTACAAGAGATAGAGCAAACGGCATTTGGACAAAGGAGTATCCCTTCTTAAGGACGAGGACCTGGTGCTCATTTTAATGCATGAATCGTCCTTATCTGATATGTAGTTTTTATTTTAGAAAATAAATAAAAAAAATAAAAATTGACAAAAAAGGGCACATGAAATTAACATGAAATCTAATTTTTAAAATTATTTTAAGGATACAGTCTTGTGGGCAGTAGCTTAAGGAACATTTTGATGCATAAATCGTCCTTTTATGATGTATGGTTTAGAAGTTATGGCTAAAAAATCAAAAAAATCGCAAAAAACCACGTCAAAAACTATGATTCATGTAAAAAATTTTAACTAAGATTCTTGAAAAGAAATCAAATTCCAGAAAACTTTTTTCTGAATATGCAGTCTTGTGTATATATGTATTAGAAACAATTTGGTGTATAAATCGTCCTTGTAGGATGTATGGTTTGGGAGTTATGACGGAAAAAGCACATGTTTTTGGCCAGCTTCCACTCCAAAAAGTGTTCTACAACTCCTAAACTACAAGAGATAGAGCAAACGGCATTTGGACAAAGGAGTATTCCTTCTTAAGGACGAGGACCTGGTGCTCATTTTAATGCATGAATCGTCCTTATCTGATATGTAGTTTTTATTTTAGAAAATAAATAAAAAAAATAAAAATTGACAAAAAAGGGCACATGAAATTAACATGAAATCTAATTTTTAAAATTATTTTAAGGATACAGTCTTGTGGGTAGTAGCTTAAGGAACATTTTGATGCATAAATCGTCCTTTTATGATGTATGGTTTAGAAGTTATGGCTAAAAAATCAAAAAAATCGCAAAAAACCACGTCAAAAACTATGATTCATGTAAAAAATTTTAACTAAGATTCTTGAAAAGAAATCAAATTCCAGAAAACTTTTTTCTGAATATGCAGTCTTGTGTATATATGTATTAGAAACAATTTGGAGTAAAAATCGTCCTTGTAGGATGTATGGTTTGGGAGTTATGACGGAAAAAGCACATGTTTTTGGCCAGCTTCCACTCCAAAAAGTGTTCTACAACTCCTAAACTACAAGAGATAGAGCAAACGGCATTTGGACAAAGGAGTATCCCTTCTTAAGGACGAGGACCTGGTGCTCATTTTAATGCATGAATCGTCCTTATCTGATATGTAGTTTTTATTTTAGAAAATAAATAAAAAAAATAAAAATTGACAAAAAAGGGCACATGAAATTAACATGAAATCTAATTTTTAAAATTATTTTAAGGATACAGTCTTGTGGGCAGTAGCTTAAGGAACATTTTGATGCATAAATCGTCCTTTTATGATGTATGGTTTAGAAGTTATGGCTAAAAAATCAAAAAAATCGCAAAAAACCACGTCAAAAACTATGATTCATGTAAAAAATTTTAACTAAGATTCTTGAAAAAAAATCAAATTCCAGAAAACTTTTGTCTGAATATGCAGTCTTGTGTATATATGTATTAGAAACAATTTGGTGTATAAATCGTCCTTGTAGGATGTTTGGTTTGGGAGTTATGACGGAAAAAGCACATGTTTTTGGCCAGCTTCCACTCTAAAAAGTGTTCTACAACTCCTAAACTACAAGAGATAGAGCAAACGGCATTTGGACAAAGGAGTATCCCTTCTTAAGGACGAGGACCTGGTGCTCATTTTAATGCATGAATCATCCTTATCTGATATGTAGTTTTTATTTTAGAAAATAAATAAAAAAAATAAAAATTTACAAAAAAGGGCACATGAAATTAACATGAAATCTAATTTTTAACATTATTTTAAGGATACAGTCTTGTGGGCAGTAGCTTAAGGAACATTTTGATGCATAAATCGTCCTTTTATGATGTATGGTTTAGAAGTTATGACTAAAAAATCTAAAAAATCGCAAAAAACCACGTCAAAAACTATGATTCATGTAAAAAATTTTAACTAAGATTCTTGAAAAAAAATCAAATTCCAGAAAACTTTTTTCTGAATATGCAGTCTTGTGTATATATGTATTAGAAACAATTTGGAGTATAAATCGTCCTTGTAGGATGTATGGTTTGGGAGTTATGACGGAAAAAGCACATGTTTTTGGCCAGCTTCCACTCCAAAAAGTGTTCTACAACTCCTAAACTACAAGAGATAGAGCAAACGGCATTTGGACAAAGGAGTATCCCTTCTTAAGGAAGAGGACCTGGTGCTCATTTTAATGCATGAATCGTCCTTATCTGATATGTAGTTTTTATTTTAGAAAATAAATAAAAAAAATAAAAATTTACAAAAAAGGGCACATGAAATTAACATGAAATCTAATTTTTAAAATTATTTTAAGGATACAGTCTTGTGGGCAGTAGCTTAAGGAACATTTTGATGCATAAATCGTTCTTTTATGATGTATGGTTTAGAAGTTATGGCTAAAAAATCAAAAAAATCGCAAAAAAACCACGTCAAAAACTATGATTCATGTAAAAAATTTTAACTAAGATTCTTGAAAAGAAATCAAATTCCAGAAAACTTTTTTCTGAATATGCAGTTTTGTGTATATATGTATTAGAAACAATTTGGAGTATAAATCGTCCTTGTAGGATGTATGGTTTGGGAGTTATGACGGAAAAAGCACATGTTTTTGGCCAGCTTCCACTCCAAAAAGTGTTCTACAACTCCTAAACTACAAGAGATAGAGCAAACGGCATTTGGACAAAGGAGTATCCCTTCTTAAGGACGAGGACCTGGTGCTCATTTTAATGCATGAATCGTCCTTATCTGATATGTAGTTTTTATTTTAGAAAATAAATAAAAAAAATAAAAATTGACAAAAAAGGGCACATGAAATTAACATGAAATCTAATTTTTAAAATTATTTTAAGGATACAGTCTTGTGGGCAGTAGCTTAAGGAACATTTTGATGCATAAATCGTCCTTTTATGATGTATGGTTTAGAAGTTATGGCTAAAAAATCAAAAAAATCGCAAAAAACCACGTCAAAAACTATGATTCATGTAAAAAATTTTAACTAAGATTCTTGAAAAGAAATCAAATTCCAGACAACTTTTTTCTGAATATGCAGTCTTGTGTATATATGTATTAGAAACAATTTGGTGTATAAATCGTCCTTGTAGGATGTATGGTTTGGGAGTTATGACGGAAAAAGCACATGTTTTTGGCCAGCTTCCACTCCAAAAAGTGTTCTACAACTCCTAAACTACAAGAGATAGAGCAAACGGCATTTGGACAAAGGAGTATCCCTTCTTAAGGACGAGGACCTGGTGCTCATTTTAATGCATGAATCGTCCTTATCTGATATGCAGTTTTTATTTTAGAAAATAAATAAAAAAAATAAAAATTGACAAAAAAGGGCACATGAAATTAACATGAAATCTAATTTTTAAAATTATTTTAAGGATACAGTCTTGTGGGCAGTAGCTTAAGGAACATTTTGATGCATTAATCGTCCTTTTATGATGTATGGTTTAGAAGTTATGGCTAAAAAATCAAAAAAATCGCAAAAAACCACGTCAAAAACTATGATTCATGTAAAAAATTTTAACTAAGATTCTTGAAAAGAAATCAAATTCCAGAAAACTTTTTTCTGAATATGCAGTCTTGTGTATATATGTATTAGAAACAATTTGGTGTATAAATCGTCCTTGTAGGATGTATGGTTTGGGAGTTATGACGGAAAAAGCACATGTTTTTGGCCAGCTTCCACTCCAAAAAGTGTTCTACAACTCCTAAACTACAAGAGATAGAGCAAACGGCATTTGGACAAAGAAGTATCCCTTCTTAAGGACGAGGACCTGGTGCTCATTTTAATGCATGAATCGTCCTTATCTGATATGTAGTTTTTATTTTAGAAAATAAATAAAAAAAATAAAAATTGACAAAAAAGGGCACATGAAATTAACATGAAATCAAATTTTTAAAATTATTTTAAGGATACAGTCTTGTGGGCAGTAGCTTAAGGAACATTTTGATGCATAAATCGTCCTTTTATGATGTATGGTTTAGAAGTTATGGCTAAAAAATCAAAAAAATCGCAAAAAAACCACGTCAAAAACTATGATTCATGTAATAAATTTTAACTAAGATTCTTGAAAAGAAATCAAATTCCAGAAAACTTTTTTCTGAATATGCAGTCTTGTGTATATATGTATTAGAAACAATTTGGTGTATAAATCGTCCTTGTAGGATGTATGGTTTGGGAGTTATGACGGAAAAAGCACATGTTTTTGGCCAGCTTCCACTCCAAAAAGTGTTCTACAACTCCTAAACTACAAGAGATAGAGCAAACGGCATTTGGACAAAGGAGTATCCCTTCTTAAGGACGAGGACCTGGTGCTCATTTTAATGCATGAATCGTCCTTATCTGATATGTAGTTTTTATTTTAGAAAATAAATAAAAAAAATAAAAATTTACAAAAAAGGGCACATGAAATTAACATGAAATCTAATTTTTAAAATTATTTTAAGGATACAGTCTTGTGGGCAGTAGCTTAAGGAACATTTTGATGCATAAATCGTCCTTTTATGATGTATGGTTTAGAAGTTATGGCTAAAAAATCAAAAAAATCGCAAAAAACCACGTCAAAAACTATGATTCATGTAAAAAATTTTAACTAAGATTCTTGAAAAGAAATCAAATTCCAGAAAACTTTTTTCTGAATATGCAGTCTTGTGTATATATGTATTAGAAACAATTTGGTGTATAAATCGTCCTTGTAGGATGTATGGTTTGGGAGTTATGACGGAAAAAGCACATGTTTTTGGCCAGCTTCCACTCCAAAAAGTGTTCTACTACTCCTAAACTACAAGAGATAGAGCAAACGGCATTTGGACAAAGGAGGTTCCCTTCTTAAGGACGAGGACCTGGTGCTCATTTTAATGCATGAATCGTCCTTATCTGATATGTAGTTTTTATTTTAGAAAATAAATAAAAAAAATAAAAATTGACAAAAAAGGGCACATGAAATTAACATGAAATCTAATTTTTAAAATTATTTTAAGGATACAGTCTTGTGGACAGTAGCTTAAGGAACATTTTGATGCATAAATCGTCCTTTTATGATGTATGGTTTAGAAGTTATGGCTAAAAAATCAAAAAAATCGCAAAAAACCACGTCAAAAACTATGATTCATGTAAAAAATTTTAACTAAGATTCTTGAAAAGAAATCAAATTCCAGAAAACTTTTTTCTGAATATGCAGTCTTGTGTATATATGTATTAGAAACAATTTGGTGTATAAATCGTCCTTGTAGGATGTATGGTTTGGGAGTTATGACGGAAAAAGCACATGTTTTTGGCCAGCTTCCACTCCAAAAAGTGTTCTACTACTCCTAAACTACAAGAGATAGAGCAAACGGCATTTGGACAAAGGAGTATCCCTTCTTAAGGACGAGGACCTGGTGCTCATTTTAATGCATGAATCGTCCTTATCTGATATGTAGTTTTTATTTTAGAAAATAAATAAAAAAAATAAAAATTGACAAAAAAGGGCACATGAAATTAACATGAAATCTAATTTTTAAAATTATTTTAAGGATACAGTCTTGTGGGCAGTAGCTTAAGGAACATTTTGATGCATAAATCGTCCTTTTATGATGTATGGTTTAGAAGTTATGGCTAAAAAATCAAAAAAATCGCAAAAAACCACGTCAAAAACTATGATTCATGTAAAAAATTTTAACTAAGATTCTTGAAAAAAAATCAAATTCCAGAAAACTTTTGTCTGAATATGCAGTCTTGTGTATATATGTATTAGAAACAATTTGGTGTATAAATCGTCCTTGTAGGATGTTTGGTTTGGGAGTTATGACGGAAAAAGCACATGTTTTTGGCCAGCTTCCACTCTAAAAAGTGTTCTACAACTCCTAAACTACAAGAGATAGAGCAAACGGCATTTGGACAAAGGAGTATCCCTTCTTAAGGACGAGGACCTGGTGCTCATTTTAATGCATGAATCATCCTTATCTGATATGTAGTTTTTATTTTAGAAAATAAATAAAAAAAATAAAAATTGGCAAAAAAGGGCACATTAAATTAACATGAAATCTAATTTTTAAAATTATTTTAAGGATACAGTCTTGTGGGCAGTAGCTTAAGGAACATTTTGATGCATAAATCGTTCTTTTATGATGTATGGTTTAGAAGTTATGGCTAAAAAATCAAAAAAATCGCAAAAAACCACGTCAAAAACTATGATTCATGTAAAAAATTTTAACTAAGATTCTTGAAAAAAAATCAAATTCCAGAAAACTTTTTTCTGAATATGCAATCTTGTGTATATATGTATTAGAAACAATTTGGTGTATAAATCGTCCTTGTAGGATGTATGGTTTGGGAGTTATGACGGAAAAAGCACATGTTTTTGGCCAGCTTCCACTCCAAAAAGTGTTCTACAACTCCTAAACTACAAGAGATAGAGCAAACGGCATTTGGACAAAGAAGTATCCCTTCTTAAGGACGAGGACCTGGTGCTCATTTTAATGCATGAATCGTCCTTATCTGATATGTAGTTTTTATTTTAGAAAATAAATAAAAAAAATAAAAATTGACAAAAAAGGGCACATGAAATTAACATGAAATCTAATTTTTAAAATTATTTTAAGGATACAGTCTTGTGGGCAGTAGCTTAAGGAACATTTTGATGCATAAATCGTCCTTTTATGATGTATGGTTTAGAAGTTATGGCTAAAAAATCAAAAAAATCGCAAAAAACCACGTCAAAAACTATGATTCATGTAAAAAATTTTAACTAAGATTCTTGAAAAGAAATCAAATTCCAGAAAACTTTTTTCTGAATATGCAGTCTTGTGTATATATGTATTAGAAACAATTTGGTGTATAAATCGTCCTTGTAGGATGTATGGTTTGGGAGTTATGACGGAAAAAGCACATGTTTTTGGCCAGCTTCCACTCCAAAAAGTGTTCTACAACTCCTAAACTACAAGAGATAGAGCAAACGGCATTTGGACAAAGGAGTATCCCTTCTTAAGGACGAGGACCTGGTGCTCATTTTAATGCATGAATCGTCCTTATCTGATATGTAGTTTTTATTTTAGAAAATAAATAAAAAAAATAAAAATTGACAAAAAAGGGCACATGAAATTAACATGAAATCTAATTTTTAAAATTATTTTAAGGATACAGTCTTGTGGGCAGTAGCTTAAGGAACATTTTGATGCATAAATCGTCCTTTTATGATGTATGGTTTAGAAGTTATGGCTAAAAAATCAAAAAAATCGCAAAAAACCACGTCAAAAACTATGATTCATGTAAAAAATTTTAACTAAGATTCTTGAAAAGAAATCAAATTCCAGAAAACTTTTTTCTGAATATGCAGTCTTGTGTATATATGTATTAGAAACAATTTGGTGTATAAATCGTCCTTGTAGGATGTATGGTTTGGGAGTTATGACGGAAAAAGCACATGTTTTTGGCCAGCTTCCACTCCAAAAAGTGTTCTACAACTCCTAAACTACAAGAGATAGAGCAAACGGCATTTGGACAAAGGAGTATCCCTTCTTAAGGACGAGGACCTGGTGCTCATTTTAATGCATGAATCGTCCTTATCTGATATGTAGTTTTTATTTTAGAAAATAAATAAAAAAAATAAAAATTGACAAAAAAGGGCACATGAAATTAACATGAAATCTAATTTTTAAAATTATTTTAAGGATACAGTCTTGTGGGCAGTAGCTTAAGGAACATTTTGATGCATAGATCGTCCTTTTATGATGTATGGTTTAGAAGTTATGGCTAAAAAATCAAAAAAATCGCAAAAAACCACGTCAGAAACTATGATTCATGTAAAAAATTTTAACTAAGATTCTTGAAAAGAAATCAAATTCCAGAAAACTTTTTTCTGAATATGCAGTCTTGTGTATATATGTATTAGAAACAATTTGGTGTATAAATCGTCCTTGTAGGATGTATGGTTTGGGAGTTATGACGGAAAAAGCACATGTTTTTGGCCAGCTTCCACTCCAAAAAGTGTTCTACAACTCCTAAACTACAAGAGATAGAGCAAACGGCATTTGGACAAAGGAGTATCCCTTCTTAAGGACGAGGACCTGGTGCTCATTTTAATGCATGAATCGTCCTTATCTGATATGTAGTTTTTATTTTAGAAAATAAATAAAAAAAATAAAAATTGACAAAAAAGGGCACATGAAATTAACATGAAATCTAATTTTTAAAATTATTTTAAGGATACAGTCTTGTGGGCAGTAGCTTAAGGAACATTTTGATGCATAAATCGTCCTTTTATGATGTATGGTTTAGAAGTTATGGCTAAAAAATCAAAAAAATCGCAAAAAACCACGTCAGAAACTATGATTCATGTAAAAAATTTTAACTAAGATTCTTGAAAAAAAATCAAATTCCAGAAAACTTTTGTCTGAATATGCAGTCTTGTGTATATATGTATTAGAAACAATTTGGTGTATAAATCGTCCTTGTAGGATGTTTGGTTTGGGAGTTATGACGGAAAAAGCACATGTTTTTGGCCAGCTTCCACTCCAAAAAGTGTTCTACAACTCCTAAACTACAAGAGATAGAGCAAACGGCATTTGGACAAAGGAGTACCCCTTCTTAAGGACGAGGACCTGGTGCTCATTTTAATGCATGAATCGTCCTTATCTGATATGTAGTTTTTATTTTAGAAAATAAATAAAAAAAATAAAAATTGACAAAAAAGGGCACATGAAATTAACATGAAATCTAATTTTTAAAATTATTTTAAGGATACAGTCTTGTGGGCAGTAGCTTAAGGAACATTTTGATGCATAAATCGTCCTTTTATGATGTATGGCTTAGAAGTTATGGCTAAAAAATCAAAAAAATCGCAAAAAACCACGTCAGAAACTATGATTCATGTAAAAAATTTTAACTAAGATTCTTGAAAAGAAATCAAATTCCAGAAAACTTTTTTCTGAATATGCAGTCTTGTGTATATATGTATTAGAAACAATTTGGTGTATAAATCGTCCTTGTAGGATGTATGGTTTGGGAGTTATGACGGAAAAAGCACATGTTTTTGGCCAGCTTCCACTCCAAAAAGTGTTCTACAACTCCTAAACTACAAGAGATAGAGCAAACGGCATTTGGACAAAGGAGTATCCCTTCTTAAGGACGAGGACCTGGTGCTCATTTTAATGCATGAATCGTCCTTATCTGATATGTAGTTTTTATTTTAGAAAATAAATAAAAAAAATAAAAATTGACAAAAAAGGGCACATGAAATTAACATGAAATCTAATTTTTAAAATTATTTTAAGGATACAGTCTTGTGGGCAGTAGCTTAAGGAACATTTTGATGCATAAATCGTCCTTTTATGATGTATGGTTTAGAAGTTATGGCTAAAAAATCAAAAAAATCGCAAAAAACCACGTCAAAAACTATGATTCATGTAAACAATTTTAACTAAGATTCTTGAAAAAAAATCAAATTCCAGAAAACTTTTTTCTGAATATGCAGTCTTGTGTATATATGTATTAGAAACAATTTGGTGTATAAATCGTCCTTGTAGGATGTTTGGTTTGGGAGTTATGACGGAAAAAGCACATGTTTTTGGCCAGCTTCCACTCCAAAAAGTGTTCTACAACTCCTAAACTACAAGAGATAGAGCAAACGGCATTTGGACAAAGGAGTATCCCTTCTTAAGGACGAGGACCTGGTGCTCATTTTAATGCATGAATCGTCCTTATCTGATATGTAGTTTTTATTTTAGAAAATAAATAAAAAAAATAAAAATTGACAAAAAAGGGCACATGAAATTAACATGAAATCTAATTTTTAAAATTATTTAAAGGATACAGTCTTGTGGGCAGTAGCTTAAGGAACATTTTGATGCATAGATCGTCCTTTTATGATGTATGGTTTAGAAGTTATGGCTAAAAAATCAAAAAAATCGCAAAAAACCACGTCAAAAACTATGATTCATGTAAACAATTTTAACTAAGATTCTTGAAAAAAAATCAAATTCCAGAAAACTTTTTTCTGAATACGCAGTCTTGTGTATATATGTATTAGAAACAATTTGGAGTATAAATCGTCCTTGTAGGATGTATGGTTTCGGAGTTATGACGGAAAAAGCACATGTTTTTGGCCAGCTTCCACTCCAAAAAGTGTTCTACAACTCCTAAACTACAAGAGATAGAGCAAACGGCATTTGGACAAAGGAGTATCCCTTCTTAAGAACGAGGACCTGGTGCTCATTTTAATGCATGAATCGTCCTTTTATGATGTATGGTTTAGAAGTTATGGCTAAAAAATCAAAAAAATCGCAAAAAACCACGTCAAAAACTATGATTCATGTAAACAATTTTAACTAAGATTCTTGAAAAAAAAATCAAATTCCAGAAAACTTTTTTCTGAATATGCAGTCTTGTGTATATATGTATTAGAAACAATTTGGAGTATAAATCGTCCTTGTAGGATGTATGGTTTGGGAGTTATGACGGAAAAAGCACATGTTTTTGGCCAGCTTCCACTCCAAAAAGTGTTCTACAACTCCTAAACTACAAGAGATAGAGCAAACGGCATTTGGACAAAGGAGTATCCCTTCTTAAGGACGAGGACCTGGTGCTCATTTTAATGCATGAATCGTCCTTATCTGATATGTAGTTTTTATTTTAGAAAATAAATAAAAAAAATAAAAATTGACAAAAAAGGGCACATGAAATTAACATGAAATCTAATTTTTAAAATTATTTTAAGGATACAGTCTTGTGGACAGTAGCTTAAGGAACATTTTGATGCATAAATCGTCCTTTTATGATGTATGGCTTAGAAGTTATGGCTAAAAAATCAAAAAAATCGCAAAAAACCACGTCAAAAACTATGATTCATGTAAAAAATTTTAACTAAGATTCTTGAAAAGAAATCAAATTCCAGAAAACTTTTTTCTGAATATGCAGTCTTGTGTATATATGTATTAGAAACAATTTGGTGTATAAATCGTCCTTGTAGGATGTATGGTTTGGGAGTTATGACGGAAAAAGCACATGTTTTTGGCCAGCTTCCACTCCAAAAAGTGTTCTACAACTCCTAAACTACAAGAGATAGAGCAAACGGCATTTGGACAAAGGAGTATCCCTTCTTAAGGACAAGGACCTGGTGCTCATTTTAATGCATGAATCGTCCTTATCTGATATGTAGTTTTTATTTTAGAAAATAAATAAAAAAAATAAAAATTGACAAAAAAGGGCACATGAAATTAACATGAAATCTAATTTTTAAAATTATTTTAAGGATACAGTCTTGTGGGCAGTAGCTTAAGGAACATTTTGATGCATAAATCGTCCTTTTATGATGTATGGCTTAGAAGTTATGGCTAAAAAATCAAAAAAATCGCAAAAAACCACGTCAAAAACTATGATTCATGTAAAAAATTTTAACTAAGATTCTTGAAAAGAAATCAAATTCCAGAAAACTTTTTTCTGAATATGCAGTCTTGTGTATATATGTATTAGAAACAATTTGGTGTATAAATCGTCCTTGTAGGATGTATGGTTTGGGAGTTATGACGGAAAAAGCACATGTTTTTGGCCAGCTTCCACTCCAAAAAGTGTTCTACAACTCCTAAACTACAAGAGATAGAGCAAACGGCATTTGGACAAAGGAGTATCCCTTCTTAAGGACGAGGACCTGGTGCTCATTTTAATGCATGAATCGTCCTTATCTGATATGTAGTTTTTATTTTAGAAAATAAATAAAAAAAATAAAAATTGACAAAAAAGGGCACATGAAATTAACATGAAATCTAATTTTTAAAATTATTTTAAGGATACAGTCTTGTGGGCAGTAGCTTAAGGAACATTTTGATGCATAAATCGTCCTTTTATGATGTATGGCTTAGAAGTTATGGCTAAAAAATCAAAAAAATCGCAAAAAACCACGTCAAAAACTATGATTCATGTAAAAAATTTTAACTAAGATTCTTGAAAAAAAATCAAATTCCAGAAAACTTTTTTCTGAATATGCAGTCTTGTGTATATATGTCTTAGAAACAATTTGGTGTATAAATCGTCCTTGTAGGATGTATGGTTTGGGAGTTATGACGGAAAAAGCACATGTTTTTGGCCAGCTTCCACTCCAAAAAGTGTTCTACAACTCCTAAACTACAAGAGATAGAGCAAACGGCATTTGGAAAAAGGAGTATCCCTTCTTAAGGACGAGGACCTGGTGCTCATTTTAATGCATGAATCGTCCTTATCTGATATGTAGTTTTTATTTTAGAAAATAAATAAAAAAAATAAAAATTGACAAAAAAGGGCACATGAAATTAACATGAAATCTAATTTTTAAAATTATTTTAAGGATACAGTCTTGTGGGCAGTAGCTTAAGGAACATTTTGATGCATAAATCGTTCTTTTATGATGTATGGTTTAGAAGTTATGGCTAAAAAATCAAAAAAATCGCAAAAAACCACGTCAAAAACTATGATTCATGTAAAAAATTTTA
This sequence comes from Dichetophora obliterata, assembly GCA_963920525.1. Classification (NCBI taxonomy): domain Eukaryota; kingdom Metazoa; phylum Arthropoda; class Insecta; order Diptera; family Sciomyzidae; genus Dichetophora; species Dichetophora obliterata. The sequence continues at coordinate 193,789,418 of OY986438.1, forward strand.
ACTAAGATTCTTGAAAAAAAATCAAATTCCAGAAAACTTTTTTCTGAATATGCAGTCTTGTGTATATATGTATTAGAAACAATTTGGTGTATAAATCGTCCTTGTAGGATGTATGGTTTGGGAGTTATGACGGAAAAAGCACATGTTTTTGGCCAGCTTCCACTCCAAAAAGTGTTCTACAACTCCTAAACTACAAGAGATAGAGCAAACGGCATTTGGACAAAGAAGTATCCCTTCTTAAGGACGAGGACCTGGTGCTCATTTTAATGCATGAATCGTCCTTATCTGATATGTAGTTTTTATTTTAGAAAATAAATAAAAAAAATAAAAATTGACAAAAAAGGGCACATGAAATTAACATGAAATCTAATTTTTAAAATTATTTTAAGGATACAGTCTTGTGGGCAGTAGCTTAAGGAACATTTTGATGCATAAATCGTCCTTTTATGATGTATGGTTTAGAAGTTATGGCTAAAAAATCAAAAAAATCGCAAAAAACCACGTCAAAAACTATGATTCATGTAAAAAATTTTAACTAAGATTCTTGAAAAGAAATCAAATTCCAGAAAACTTTTTTCTGAATATGCAGTCTTGTGTATATATGTATTAGAAACAATTTGGTGTATAAATCGTCCTTGTAGGATGTATGGTTTGGGAGTTATGACGGAAAAAGCACATGTTTTTGGCCAGCTTCCACTCCAAAAAGTGTTCTACAACTCCTAAACTACAAGAGATAGAGCAAACGGCATTTGGACAAAGGAGTATCCCTTCTTAAGGACGAGGACCTGGTGCTCATTTTAATGCATGAATCGTCCTTATCTGATATGTAGTTTTTATTTTAGAAAATAAATAAAAAAAAAAAAAATTGACAAAAAAGGGCACATGAAATTAACATGAAATCTAATTTTTAAAATTATTTTAAGGATACAGTCTTGTGGGCAGTAGCTTAAGGAACATTTTGATGCATAAATCGTCCTTTTATGATGTATGGTTTAGAAGTTATGGCTAAAAAATCAAAAAAATCGCAAAAAACCACGTCAAAAACTATGATTCATGTAAAAAATTTTAACTAAGATTCTTGAAAAGAAATCAAATTCCAGAAAACTTTTTTCTGAATATGCAGTCTTGTGTATATATGTATTAGAAACAATTTGGTGTATAAATCGTCCTTGTAGGATGTATGGTTTGGGAGTTATGACGGAAAAAGCACATGTTTTTGGCCAGCTTCCACTCCAAAAAGTGTTCTACAACTCCTAAACTACAAGAGATAGAGCAAACGGCATTTGGACAAAGGAGTATCCCTTCTTAAGGACGAGGACCTGGTGCTCATTTTAATGCATGAATCGTCCTTATCTGATATGTAGTTTTTATTTTAGAAAATAAATAAAAAAAATAAAAATTGACAAAAAAGGGCACATGAAATTAACATGAAATCTAATTTTTAAAATTATTTTAAGGATACAGTCTTGTGGGCAGTAGCTTAAGGAACATTTTGATGCATAAATCGTTCTTTTATGATGTATGGTTTAGAAGTTATGGCTAAAAAATCAAAAAAATCGCAAAAAACCACGTCAGAAACTATGATTCATGTAAAAAATTTTAACTAAGATTCTTGAAAAGAAATCAAATTCCAGAAAACTTTTTTCTGAATATGCAGTCTTGTGTATATATGTATTAGAAACAATTTGGTGTATAAATCGTCCTTGTAGGATGTATGGTTTGGGAGTTATGACGGAAAAAGCACATGTTTTTGGCCAGCTTCCACTCCAAAAAGTGTTCTACAACTCCTAAACTACAAGAGATAGAGCAAACGGCATTTGGACAAAGGAGTATCCCTTCTTAAGGACGAGGACCTGGTGCTCATTTTAATGCATGAATCGTCCTTATCTGATATGTAGTTTTTATTTTAGAAAATAAATAAAAAAAATAAAAATTGACAAAAAAGGGCACATGAAATTAACATGAAATCTAATTTTTAAAATTATTTTAAGGATACAGTCTTGTGGGCAGTAGCTTAAGGAACATTTTGATGCATAAATCGTCCTTTTATGATGTATGGTTTAGAAGTTATGGCTAAAAAATCAAAAAAATCGCAAAAAACCACGTCAGAAACTATGATTCATGTAAAAAATTTTAACTAAGATTCTTGAAAAAAAATCAAATTCCAGAAAACTTTTGTCTGAATATGCAGTCTTGTGTATATATGTATTAGAAACAATTTGGTGTATAAATCGTCCTTGTAGGATGTTTGGTTTGGGAGTTATGACGGAAAAAGCACATGTTTTTGGCCAGCTTCCACTCCAAAAAGTGTTCTACAACTCCTAAACTACAAGAGATAGAGCAAACGGCATTTGGACAAAGGAGTACCCCTTCTTAAGGACGAGGACCTGGTGCTCATTTTAATGCATGAATCGTCCTTATCTGATATGTAGTTTTTATTTTAGAAAATAAATAAAAAAAATAAAAATTGACAAAAAAGGGCACATGAAATTAACATGAAATCTAATTTTTAAAATTATTTTAAGGATACAGTCTTGTGGGCAGTAGCTTAAGGAACATTTTGATGCATAAATCGTCCTTTTATGATGTATGGCTTAGAAGTTATGGCTAAAAAATCAAAAAAATCGCAAAAAACCACGTCAAAAACTATGATTCATGTAAAAAATTTTAACTAAGATTCTTGAAAAAAAATCAAATTCCAGAAAACTTTTTTCTGAATATGCAGTCTTGTGTATATATGTATTAGAAACAATTTGGTGTATAAATCGTCCTTGTAGGATGTTTGGTTTGGGAGTTATGACGGAAAAAGCACATGTTTTTGGCCAGCTTCCACTCCAAAAAGTGTTCTACAACTCCTAAACTACAAGAGATAGAGCAAACGGCATTTGGACAAAGGAGTATCCCTTCTTAAGGACGAGGACCTGGTGCTCATTTTAATGCATGAATCGTCCTTATCTGATATGTAGTTTTTATTTTAGAAAATAAATAAAAAAAATAAAAATTGACAAAAAAGGGCACATGAAATTAACATGAAATCTAATTTTTAAAATTATTTAAAGGATACAGTCTTGTGGGCAGTAGCTTAAGGAACATTTTGATGCATAGATCGTCCTTTTATGATGTATGGTTTAGAAGTTATGGCTAAAAAATCAAAAAAATCGCAAAAAACCACGTCAAAAACTATGATTCATGTAAACAATTTTAACTAAGATTCTTGAAAAAAAATCAAATTCCAGAAAACTTTTTTCTGAATACGCAGTCTTGTGTATATATGTATTAGAAACAATTTGGAGTATAAATAATTACAAGGACGATTTATACTCTAAATTGTTTCTAATACATATATACACAAGACTGCGTATTCAGAAAAAAGTTTTCTGGAATTTGATTTTTTTTCAAGAATCTTAGTTAAAATTGTTTACATGAATCATAGTTTTTGACGTGGTTTTTTGCGATTTTTTTGATTTTTTAGCCATAACTTCTAAACCATACATCATAAAAGGACGATCTATGCATCAAAATGTTCCTTAAGCTACTGCCCACAAGACTGTATCCTTAAAATAATTTTAAAAATTAGATTTCATGTTAATTTCATGTGCCCTTTTTTGTCAATTTTTATTTTTTTTATTTATTTTCTAAAATAAAAACTACATATCAGATAAGGACGATTCATGCATTAAAATGAGCACCAGGTCCTCGTCCTTAAGAAGGGATACTCCTTTGTCCAAATGCCGTTTGCTCTATCTCTTGTAGTTTAGGAGTTGTAGAACACTTTTTGGAGTGGAAGCTGGCCAAAAACATGTGCTTTTTCCGTCATAACTCCCAAACCAAACATCCTACAAGGACGATTTATACACCAAATTGTTTCTAATACATATATACACAAGACTGCATATTCAGAAAAAAGTTTTCTGGAATTTGATTTTTTTTCAAGAATCTTAGTTAAAATTGTTTACATGAATCATAGTTTTTGACGTGGTTTTTTGCGATTTTTTTGATTTTTTAGCCATAACTTCTAAACCATACATCATAAAAGGACGATCTATGCATCAAAATGTTCCTTAAGCTACTGCCCACAAGACTGTATCCTTAAAATAATTTTAAAAATTAGATTTCATGTTAATTTCATGTGCCCTTTTTTGTCAATTTTTATTTTTTTTATTTATTTTCTAAAATAAAAACTACATATCAGATAAGGACGATTCATGCATTAAAATGAGCACCAGGTCCTCGTCCTTAAGAAGGGATACTCCTTTGTCCAAATGCCGTTTGCTCTATCTCTTGTAGTTTAGGAGTTGTAGAACACTTTTTGGAGTGGAAGCTGGCCAAAAACATGTGCTTTTTCCGTCATAACTCCCAAACCATACATCCTACAAGGACGATTTATACTCCAAATTGTTTCTAATACATATATACACAAGACTGCATATTCAGAAAAAAGTTTTCTGGAATTTGATTTTTTTTCAAGAATCTTAGTTAAAATTGTTTACATGAATCATAGTTTTTGACGTGGTTTTTTGCGATTTTTTTGATTTTTTAGCCATAACTTCTAAACCATACATCATAAAAGGACGATTCATGCATTAAAATGAGCACCAGGTCCTCGTCCTTAAGAAGGGATACTCCTTTGTCCAAATGCCGTGTGCTCTATCTCTTGTAGTTTAGGAGTTGTAGAACACTTTTTGGAGTGGAAGCTGGCCAAAAACATGTGCTTTTTCCGTCATAACTCCGAAACCATACATCCTACAAGGACGATTTATACTCCAAATTGTTTCTAATACATATATACACAAGACTGCGTATTCAGAAAAAAGTTTTCTGGAATTTGATTTTTTTTCAAGAATCTTAGTTAAAATTGTTTACATGAATCATAGTTTTTGACGTGGTTTTTTGCGATTTTTTTGATTTTTTAGCCATAACTTCTAAACCATACATCATAAAAGGACGATCTATGCATCAAAATGTTCCTTAAGCTACTGCCCACAAGACTGTATCCTTAAAATAATTTTAAAAATTAGATTTCATGTTAATTTCATGTGCCCTTTTTTGTCAATTTTTATTTTTTTTATTTATTTTCTAAAATAAAAACTACATATCAGATAAGGACGATTCATGCATTAAAATGAGCACCAGGTCCTCGTCCTTAAGAAGGGATACTCCTTTGTCCAAATGCCGTTTGCTCTATCTCTTGTAGTTTAGGAGTTGTAGAACACTTTTTGGAGTGGAAGCTGGCCAAAAACATGTGCTTTTTCCGTCATAACTCCCAAACCAAACATCCTACAAGGACGATTTATACACCAAATTGTTTCTAATACATATATACACAAGACTGCATATTCAGAAAAAAGTTTTCTGGAATTTGATTTTTTTTCAAGAATCTTAGTTAAAATTGTTTACATGAATCATAGTTTTTGACGTGGTTTTTTGCGATTTTTTTGATTTTTTAGCCATAACTTCTAAACCATACATCATAAAAGGACGATCTATGCATCAAAATGTTCCTTAAGCTACTGCCCACAAGACTGTATCCTTAAAATAATTTTAAAAATTAGATTTCATGTTAATTTCATGTGCCCTTTTTTGTCAATTTTTATTTTTTTTATTTATTTTCTAAAATAAAAACTACATATCAGATAAGGACGATTCATGCATTAAAATGAGCACCAGGTCCTCGTCCTTAAGAAGGGATACTCCTTTGTCCAAATGCCGTTTGCTCTATCTCTTGTAGTTTAGGAGTTGTAGAACACTTTTTGGAGTGGAAGCTGGCCAAAAACATGTGCTTTTTCCGTCATAACTCCCAAACCATACATCCTACAAGGACGATTTATACACCAAATTGTTTCTAATACATATATACACAAGACTGCATATTCAGAAAAAAGTTTTCTGGAATTTGATTTTTTTTCAAGAATCTTAGTTAAAATTTTTTACATGAATCATAGTTTTTGACGTGGTTTTTTGCGATTTTTTTGATTTTTTAGCCATAACTTCTAAGCCATACATCATAAAAGGACGATTTATGCATCAAAATGTTCCTTAAGCTACTGCCCACAAGACTGTATCCTTAAAATAATTTTAAAAATTAGATTTCATGTTAATTTCATGTGCCCTTTTTTGTCAATTTTTATTTTTTTTATTTATTTTCTAAAATAAAAACTACATATCAGATAAGGACGATTCATGCATTAAAATGAGCACCAGGTCCTCGTCCTTAAGAAGGGATACTCCTTTGTCCAAATGCCGTTTGCTCTATCTCTTGTAGTTTAGGAGTTGTAGAACACTTTTTGGAGTGGAAGCTGGCCAAAAACATGTGCTTTTTCCGTCATAACTCCCAAACCAAACATCCTACAAGGACGATTTATACACCAAATTGTTTCTAATACATATATACACAAGACTGCATATTCAGAAAAAAGTTTTCTGGAATTTGATTTTTTTTCAAGAATCTTAGTTAAAATTGTTTACATGAATCATAGTTTTTGACGTGGTTTTTTGCGATTTTTTTGATTTTTTAGCCATAACTTCTAAACCATACATCATAAAAGGACGATCTATGCATCAAAATGTTCCTTAAGCTACTGCCCACAAGACTGTATCCTTAAAATAATTTTAAAAATTAGATTTCATGTTAATTTCATGTGCCCTTTTTTGTCAATTTTTATTTTTTTTATTTATTTTCTAAAATAAAAACTACATATCAGATAAGGACGATTCATGCATTAAAATGAGCACCAGGTCCTCGTCCTTAAGAAGGGATACTCCTTTGTCCAAATGCCGTTTGCTTTATCTCTTGTAGTTTAGCAGTTGTAGAACACTTTTTGGAGTGGAAGCTGGCCAAAAACATGTGCTTTTTCCGTCATAACTCCCAAACCATACATCCTACAAGGACGATTTTTACTCCAAATTGTTTCTAATACATATATACACAAGACTGCATATTCAGAAAAAAGTTTTCTGGAATTTGATTTTTTTTCAAGAATCTTAGTTAAAATTTTTTACATGAATCATAGTTTTTGACGTGGTTTTTTGCGATTTTTTAGATTTTTTAGCCATAACTTCTAAACCATACATCATAAAAGGACGATTTATGCATCAAAATGTTCCTTAAGCTACTGCCCACAAGACTGTATCCTTAAAATAATTTTAAAAATTAGATTTCATGTTAATTTAATGTGCCCTTTTTTGTCAATTTTTATTTTTTTTATTTATTTTCTAAAATAAAAACTACATATCAGATAAGGATGATTCATGCATTAAAATGAGCACCAGGTCCTCGTCCTTAAGAAGGGATACTCCTTTGTCCAAATGCCGTTTGCTCTATCTCTTGTAGTTTAGGAGTTGTAGCACACTTTTTAGAGTGGAAGCTGGCCAAAAACATGTGCTTTTTCCGTCATAACTCCCAAACCAAACATCCTACAAGGACGATTTATACACCAAATTGTTTCTAATACATATATACACAAGACTGCATATTCAGACAAAAGTTTTCTGGAATTTGATTTTTTTTCAAGAATCTTAGTTAAAATTTTTTACATGAATCATAGTTTCTGACGTGGTTTTTTGCGATTTTTTTGATTTTTTAGCCATAACTTCTAAACCATACATCATAAAAGGACGATTTATGCATCAAAATGTTCCTTAAGCTACTGCCCACAAGACTGTATCCTTAAAATAATTTTAAAAATTAGATTTCATGTTAATTTCATGTGCCCTTTTTTGTCAATTTTTATTTTTTTTATTTATTTTCTAAAATAAAAACTACATATCAGATAAGGACGATTCATGCATTAAAATGAGCACCAGGTCCTCTTCCTTAAGAAGGGATACTCCTTTGTCCAAATGCCGTTTGCTCTATCTCTTGTAGTTTAGGAGTTGTAGAACACTTTTTGGAGTGGAAGCTGGCCAAAAACATGTGCTTTTTCCGTCATAACTCCCAAACCATACATCCTACAAGGACGATTTATACACCAAATTGTTTCTAATACATATATACACAAGACTGCATATTCAGAAAAAAGTTTTCTGGAATTTGATTTTTTTTCAAGAATCTTAGTTAAAATTTTTTACATGAATCATAGTTTTTGACGTGGTTTTTTGCGATTTTTTTGATTTTTTAGCCATAACTTCTAAACCATACATCATAAAAGAACGATTTATGCATCAAAATGTTCCTTAAGCTACTGCCCACAAGACTGTATCCTTAAAATAATTTTAAAAATTAGATTTCATGTTAATTTAATGTGCCCTTTTTTGTCAATTTTTATTTTTTTTATTTATTTTCTAAAATAAAAACTACATATCAGATAAGGATGATTCATGCATTAAAATGAGCACCAGGTCCTCGTCCTTAAGAAGGGATACTCCTTTGTCCAAATGCCGTTTGCTCTATCTCTTGTAGTTTAGGAGTTGTAGCACACTTTTTAGAGTGGAAGCTGGCCAAAAACATGTGCTTTTTCCGTCATAACTCCCAAACCAAACATCCTACAAGGACGATTTATACACCAAATTGTTTCTAATACATATATACACAAGACTGCATATTCAGACAAAAGTTTTCTGGAATTTGATTTTTTTTCAAGAATCTTAGTTAAAATTTTTTACATGAATCATAGTTTCTGACGTGGTTTTTTGCGATTTTTTTGATTTTTTAGCCATAACTTCTAAACCATACATCATAAAAGGACGATTTATGCATCAAAATGTTCCTTAAGCTACTGCCCACAAGACTGTATCCTTAAAATAATTTTAAAAATTAGATTTCATGTTAATTTCATGTGCCCTTTTTTGTCAATTTTTATTTTTTTTATTTATTTTCTAAAATAAAAACTACATATCAGATAAGGACGATTCATGCATTAAAATGAGCACCAGGTCCTCTTCCTTAAGAAGGGATACTCCTTTGTCCAAATGCCGTTTGCTCTATCTCTTGTAGTTTAGGAGTTGTAGAACACTTTTTGGAGTGGAAGCTGGCCAAAAACATGTGCTTTTTCCGTCATAACTCCCAAACCATACATCCTACAAGGACGATTTTTACTCCAAATTGTTTCTAATACATATATACACAAGACTGCATATTCAGAAAAAAGTTTTCTGGAATTTGATTTCTTTTCAAGAATCTTAGTTAAAATTTTTTACATGAATCATAGTTTTTGACGTGGTTTTTTGCGATTTTTTTGATTTTTTAGCCATAACTTCTAAACCATACATCATAAAAGGACGATTTATGCATCAAAATGTTCCTTAAGCTACTGCCCACAAGACTGTATCCTTAAAATAATTTTAAAAATTAGATTTCATGTTAATTTCATGTGCCCTTTTTTGTCAATTTTTATTTTTTTTATTTATTTTCTAAAATAAAAACTACATATCAGATAAGGACGATTCATGCATTAAAATGAGCACCAGGTCCTCGTCCTTAAGAAGGAATACTCCTTTGTCCAAATGCCGTTTGCTCTATCTCTTGTAGTTTAGGAGTTGTAGAACACTTTTTGGAGTGGAAGCTGGCCAAAAACATGTGCTTTTTCCGTCATAACTCCCAAACCAAACATCCTACAAGGACGATTTATACACCAAATTGTTTCTAATACATATATACACAAGACTGCATATTCAGAAAAAAGTTTTCTGGAATTTGATTTTTTTTCAAGAATCTTAGTTAAAATTGTTTACATGAATCATAGTTTTTGACGTGGTTTTTTGCGATTTTTTTGATTTTTTAGCCATAACTTCTAAACCATACATCATAAAAGGACGATCTATGCATCAAAATGTTCCTTAAGCTACTGCCCACAAGACTGTATCCTTAAAATAATTTTAAAAATTAGATTTCATGTTAATTTCATGTGCCCTTTTTTGTCAATTTTTATTTTTTTTATTTATTTTCTAAAATAAAAACTACATATCAGATAAGGACGATTCATGCATTAAAATGAGCACCAGGTCCTCGTCCTTAAGAAGGGATACTCCTTTGTCCAAATGCCGTTTGCTCTATCTCTTGTAGTTTAGGAGTTGTAGAACACTTTTTGGAGTGGAAGCTGGCCAAAAACATGTGCTTTTTCCGTCATAACTCCCAAACCATACATCCTACAAGGACGATTTATACACCAAATTGTTTCTAATACATATATACACAAGACTGCATATTCAGAAAAAAGTTTTCTGGAATTTGATTTCTTTTCAAGAATCTTAGTTAAAATTTTTTACATGAATCATAGTTTTTGACGTGGTTTTTTGCGATTTTTTTGATTTTTTAGCCATAACTTCTAAACCATACATCATAAAAGGACGATTTATGCATCAAAATGTTCCTTAAGCTACTGCCCACAAGACTGTATCCTTAAAATAATTTTAAAAATTAGATTTCATGTTAATTTCATGTGCCCTTTTTTGTCAATTTTTATTTTTTTTATTTATTTTCTAAAATAAAAACTACATATCAGATAAGGACGATTCATGCATTAAAATGAGCACCAGGTCCTCGTCCTTAAGAAGGGATACTCCTTTGTCCAAATGCCGTTTGCTCTATCTCTTGTAGTTTAGGAGTTGTAGAACACTTTTTGGAGTGGAAGCTGGCCAAAAACATGTGCTTTTTCCGTCATAACTCCCAAACCATACATCCTACAAGGACGATTTATACACCAAATTGTTTCTAAGACATATATACACAAGACTGCATATTCAGAAAAAAGTTTTCTGGAATTTGATTTTTTTTCAAGAATCTTAGTTAAAATTTTTTACATGAATCATAGTTTTTGACGTGGTTTTTTGCGATTTTTTTGATTTTTTAGCCATAACTTCTAAGCCATACATCATAAAAGGACGATTTATGCATCAAAATGTTCCTTAAGCTACTGCCCACAAGACTGTATCCTTAAAATAATTTTAAAAATTAGATTTCATGTTAATTTCATGTGCCCTTTTTTGTCAATTTTTATTTTTTTTATTTATTTTCTAAAATAAAAACTACATATCAGATAAGGACGATTCATGCATTAAAATGAGCACCAGGTCCTTGTCCTTAAGAAGGGATACTCCTTTGTCCAAATGCCGTTTGCTCTATCTCTTGTAGTTTAGGAGTTGTAGAACACTTTTTGGAGTGGAAGCTGGCCAAAAACATGTGCTTTTTCCGTCATAACTCCCAAACCATACATCCTACAAGGACGATTTATACACCAAATTGTTTCTAATACATATATACACAAGACTGCATATTCAGAAAAAAGTTTTCTGGAATTTGATTTCTTTTCAAGAATCTTAGTTAAAATTTTTTACATGAATCATAGTTTTTGACGTGGTTTTTTGCGATTTTTTTGATTTTTTAGCCATAACTTCTAAGCCATACATCATAAAAGGACGATTTATGCATCAAAATGTTCCTTAAGCTACTGCCCACAAGACTGTATCCTTAAAATAATTTTAAAAATTAGATTTCATGTTAATTTCATGTGCCCTTTTTTGTCAATTTTTATTTTTTTTATTTATTTTCTAAAATAAAAACTACATATCAGATAAGGACGATTCATGCATTAAAATGAGCACCAGGTCCTTGTCCTTAAGAAGGGATACTCCTTTGTCCAAATGCCGTTTGCTCTATCTCTTGTAGTTTAGGAGTTGTAGAACACTTTTTGGAGTGGAAGCTGGCCAAAAACATGTGCTTTTTCCGTCATAACTCCCAAACCATACATCCTACAAGGACGATTTATACACCAAATTGTTTCTAATACATATATACATAAGACTGCATATTCAGAAAAAAGTTTTCTGGAATTTGATTTCTTTTCAAGAATCTTAGTTAAAATTTTTTACATGAATCATAGTTTTTGACGTGGTTTTTTGCGATTTTTTTGATTTTTTAGCCATAACTTCTAAGCCATACATCATAAAAGGACGATTTATGCATCAAAATGTTCCTTAAGCTACTGTCCACAAGACTGTATCCTTAAAATAATTTTAAAAATTAGATTTCATGTTAATTTCATGTGCCCTTTTTTGTCAATTTTTATTTTTTTTATTTATTTTCTAAAATAAAAACTACATATCAGATAAGGACGATTCATGCATTAAAATGAGCACCAGGTCCTCGTCCTTAAGAAGGGATACTCCTTTGTCCAAATGCCGTTTGCTCTATCTCTTGTAGTTTAGGAGTTGTAGAACACTTTTTGGAGTGGAAGCTGGCCAAAAACATGTGCTTTTTCCGTCATAACTCCCAAACCATACATCCTACAAGGACGATTTATACTCCAAATTGTTTCTAATACATATATACACAAGACTGCATATTCAGAAAAAAGTTTTCTGGAATTTGATTTTTTTTCAAGAATCTTAGTTAAAATTGTTTACATGAATCATAGTTTTTGACGTGGTTTTTTGCGATTTTTTTGATTTTTTAGCCATAACTTCTAAACCATACATCATAAAAGGACGATTCATGCATTAAAATGAGCACCAGGTCCTCGTTCTTAAGAAGGGATACTCCTTTGTCCAAATGCCGTTTGCTCTATCTCTTGTAGTTTAGGAGTTGTAGAACACTTTTTGGAGTGGAAGCTGGCCAAAAACATGTGCTTTTTCCGTCATAACTCCGAAACCATACATCCTACAAGGACGATTTATACTCCAAATTGTTTCTAATACATATGGATGTATGGTTTCGGAGTTATGACGGAAAAAGCACATGTTTTTGGCCAGCTTCCACTCCAAAAAGTGTTCTACAACTCCTAAACTACAAGAGATAGAGCAAACGGCATTTGGACAAAGGAGTATCCCTTCTTAAGGACGAGGACCTGGTGCTCATTTTAATGCATGAATCGTCCTTTTATGATGTATGGTTTAGAAGTTATGGCTAAAAAATCAAAAAAATCGCAAAAAACCACGTCAAAAACTATGATTCATGTAAACAATTTTAACTAAGATTCTTGAAAAAAAATCAAATTCCAGAAAACTTTTTTCTGAATATGCAGTCTTGTGTATATATGTATTAGAAACAATTTGGAGTATAAATCGTCCTTGTAGGATGTATGGTTTGGGAGTTATGACGGAAAAAGCACATGTTTTTGGCCAGCTTCCACTCCAAAAAGTGTTCTACAACTCCTAAACTACAAGAGATAGAGCAAACGGCATTTGGACAAAGGAGTATTCCTTCTTAAGGACGAGGACCTGGTGCTCATTTTAATGCATGAATCGTCCTTATCTGATATGTAGTTTTTATTTTAGAAAATAAATAAAAAAAATAAAAATTGACAAAAAAGGGCACATGAAATTAACATGAAATCTAATTTTTAAAATTATTTTAAGGATACAGTCTTGTGGACAGTAGCTTAAGGAACATTTTGATGCATAAATCGTCCTTTTATGATGTATGGTTTAGAAGTTATGGCTAAAAAATCAAAAAAATCGCAAAAAACCACGTCAAAAACTATGATTCATGTAAAAAATTTTAACTAAGATTTTTGAAAAGAAATCAAATTCCAGAAAACTTTTTTCTGAATATGCAGTCTTTTGTATATATGTATTAGAAACAATTTGGTGTATAAATCGTCCTTGTAGGATGTATGGTTTGGGAGTTATGACGGAAAAAGCACATGTTTTTGGCCAGCTTCCACTCCAAAAAGTGTTCTACAACTCCTAAACTACAAGAGATAGAGCAAACGGAATTTGGACAAAGGAGTATCCCTTCTTAAGGACGAGGACCTGGTGCTCATTTTAATGCATGAATCGTCCTTATCTGATATGTAGTTTTTATTTTAGAAAATAAATAAAAAAAATAAAAATTGACAAAAAAGGGCACATGAAATTAACATGAAATCTAATTTTTAAAATTATTTTAAGGATACAGTCTTGTGGGCAGTAGCTTAAGGAACATTTTGATGCATAAATCGTCCTTTTGTGATGTATGGCTTAGAAGTTATGGCTAAAAAATCAAAAAAATCGCAAAAAACCACGTCAAAAACTATGATTCATGTAAAAAATTTTAACTAAGATTCTTGAAAAAAAATCAAATTCCAGAAAACTTTTTTCTGAATATGCAGTCTTGTGTATATATGTATTAGAAACAATTTGGTGTATAAATCGTCCTTGTAGGATGTATGGTTTGGGAGTTATGATGGAAAAAGCACATGTTTTTGGCCAGCTTCCACTCCAAAAAGTGTTCTACAACTCCTAAACTACAAGAGATAGAGCAAACGGCATTTGGACAAAGGAGTATCCCTTCTTAAGGACGAGGACCTGGTGCTCATTTTAATGCATGAATCGTCCTTATCTGATATGTAGTTTTTATTTTAGAAAATAAATAAAAAAAATAAAAATTGACAAAAAAGGGCACATGAAATTAACATGAAATCTAATTTTTAAAATTATTTTAAGGATACAGTCTTGTGGGCAGTAGCTTAAGGAACATTTTGATGCATAAATCGTCCTTTTATGATGTATGGTTTAGAAGTTATGGCTAAAAAATCAAAAAAATCGCAAAAAACCACGTCAAAAACTATGATTCATGTAAAAAATTTTAACTAAGATTCTTGAAAAAAAATCAAATTCCAGAAAACTTTTTTCTGAATATGCAGTCTTGTGTATATATGTATTAGAAACAATTTGGAGTATAAATCGTCCTTGTAGGATGTATGGTTTGGGAGTTATGACGGAAAAAGCACATGTTTTTGGCCAGCTTCCACTCCAAAAAGTGTTCTACTACTCCTAAACTACAAGAGATAGAGCAAACGGCATTTGGACAAAGGAGTATCCCTTCTTAAGGACGAGGACCTGGTGCTCATTTTAATGCATGAATCGTCCTTATCTGATATGTAGTTTTTATTTTAGAAAATAAATAAAAAAAATAAAAATTGACAAAAAAGGGCACATGAAATTAACATGAAATCTAATTTTTAAAATTATTTTAAGGATACAGTCTTGTGGGCAGTAGCTTAAGGAACATTTTGATGCATAAATCGTCCTTTAATGATGTATGGTTTAGAAGTTATGGCTAAAAAATCAAAAAAACCGCAAAAAACCACGTCAAAATCTATGATTCATGTAAAAAATTTTAACTAAGATTCTTGAAAAGAAATCAAATTCCAGAAAACTTTTTTCTGAATATGCAGTCTTGTGTATATATGTATTAGAAACAATTTGGTGTATAAATCGTCCTTGTAGGATGTATGGTTTGGGAGTTATGATGGAAAAAGCACATGTTTTTGGCCAGCTTCCACTCCAAAAAGTGTTCTACAACTCCTAAACTACAAGAGATAGAGCAAACGGCATTTGGACAAAGGAGTATCCCTTCTTAAGGACGAGGACCTGGTGCTCATTTTAATGCATGAATCGTCCTTATCTGATATGTAGTTTTTATTTTAGAAAATAAATAAAAAAAATAAAAATTGACAAAAAAGGGCACATGAAATTAACATGAAATCTAATTTTTAAAATTATTTTAAGGATACAGTCTTGTGGACAGTAGCTTAAGGAACATTTTGATGCATAAATTGTCCTTTTATGATGTATGGTTTAGAAGTTATGGCTAAAAAATCAAAAAAACCGCAAAAAACCACGTCAAAATCTATGATTCATGTAAAAAATTTAAACTAAGATTCTTGAAAAAAAATCAAATTCCAGAAAACTTTTTTCTGAATATGCAGTCTTGTGTATATATGTATTAGAAACAATTTGGTGTATAAATCGTCCTTGTAGGATGTATGGTTTGGGAGTTATGACGGAAAAAGCACATGTTTTTGGCCAGCTTCCACTCCAAAAAGTGTTCTACAACTCCTAAACTACAAGAGATAGAGCAAACGGCATTTGGACAAAGCAGTATTCCTTCTTAAGGACGAGAACCTGGTGCTCATTTTAATGCATGAATCGTCCTTATCTGATATGTAGTTTTTATTTTAGAAAATAAATAAAAAAAATAAAAATTGACAAAAAAGGGCACATGAAATTAACATGAAATCTAATTTTTAAAATTATTTTAAGGATACAGTCTTGTGGGCAGTAGCTTAAGGAACATTTTGATGCATAAATCGTCCTTTTATGATGTATGGCTTAGAAGTTATGGCTAAAAAATCAAAAAAATCGCAAAAAACCACGTCAAAAACTATGATTCATGTAAAAAATTTTAACTAAGATTCTTGAAAAAAAATCAAATTCCAGAAAACTTTTTTCTGAATATGCAGTCTTGTGTATATATGTATTAGAAACAATTTGGAGTATAAATCGTCCTTGTAGGATGTATGGTTTGGGAGTTATGACGGAAAAAGCACATGTTTTTGGCCAGCTTCCACTCCAAAAAGTGTTCTACTACTCCTAAACTACAAGAGATAGAGCAAACGGCATTTGGACAAAGGAGTATCCCTTCTTAAGGACGAGGACCTGGTGCTCATTTTAATGCATGAATCGTCCTTATCTGATATGTAGTTTTTATTTTAGAAAATAAATAAAAAAAATAAAAATTGACAAAAAAGGGCACATGAAATTAACATGAAATCTAATTTTTAAAATTATTTTAAGGATACAGTCTTGTGGGCAGTAGCTTAAGGAACATTTTGATGCATAAATCGTCCTTTAATGATGTATGGTTTAGAAGTTATGGCTAAAAAATCAAAAAAACCGCAAAAAACCACGTCAAAATCTATGATTCATGTAAAAAATTTAAACTAAGATTCTTGAAAAAAAATCAAATTCCAGAAAACTTTTTTCTGAATATGCAGTCTTGTGTATATATGTATTAGAAACAATTTGGTGTATAAATCGTCCTTGTAGGATGTATGGTTTGGGAGTTATGACGGAAAAAGCACATGTTTTTGGCCAGCTTCCACTCCAAAAAGTGTTCTACTACTCCTAAACTACAAGAGATAGAGCAAACGGCATTTGGACAAAGGAGTATCCCTTCTTAAGGACGAGGACCTGGTGCTCATTTTAATGCATGAATCGTCCTTATCTGATATGTAGTTTTTATTTTAGAAAATAAATAAAAAAAATAAAAATTGACAAAAAAGGGCACATGAAATTAACATGAAATCTAATTTTTAAAATTATTTTAAGGATACAGTCTTGTGGGCAGTAGCTTAAGGAACATTTTGATGCATAAATCGTCCTTTTATGATGTATGGTTTAGAAGTTATGGCTAAAAAATCAAAAAAACCGCAAAAAACCACGTCAAAATCTATGATTCATGTAAAAAATTTAAACTAAGATTCTTGAAAAAAAATCAAATTCCAGAAAACTTTTTTCTGAATACGCAGTCTTGTGTATATATGTATTAGAAACAATTTGGTGTATAAATCGTCCTTGTAGAATGTATGGTTTGGGAGTTATGACGGAAAAAGCACATGTTTTTGGCCAGCTTCCACTCCAAAAAGTGTTCTACAACTCCTAAACTACAAGAGATAGAGCAAACGGCATTTGGACAAAGGAGTATCCCTTCTTAAGGACGAGGACCTGGTGCTCATTTTAATGCATGAATCGTCCTTATCTGATATGTAGTTTTTATTTTAGAAAATAAATAAAAAAAATAAAAATTGACAAAAAAGGGCACATGAAATTAACATGAAATCTAATTTTTAAAATTATTTTAAGGATACAGTCTTGTGGGCAGTAGCTTAAGGAACATTTTGATGCATAAATCGTCCTTTTATGATGTATGGTTTAGAAGTTATGGCTAAAAAATCAAAAAAATCGCAAAAAACCACGTCAAAAACTATGATTCATGTAAAAAATTTTAACTAAGATTCTTGAAAAGAAATCAAATTCCAGAAAACTTTTTTCTGAATATGCAGTCTTGTGTATATATGTATTAGAAACAATTTGGTGTATAAATCGTCCTTGTAGGATGTATGGTTTGGGAGTTATGACGGAAAAAGCACATGTTTTTGGCCAGCTTCCACTCCAAAAAGTGTTCTACTACTCCTAAACTACAAGAGATAGAGCAAACGGCATTTGGACAAAGGAGGTTCCCTTCTTAAGGACGAGGACCTGGTGCTCATTTTAATGCATGAATCGTCCTTATCTGATATGTAGTTTTTATTTTAGAAAATAAATAAAAAAAATAAAAATTGACAAAAAAGGGCACATGAAATTAACATGAAATCTAATTTTTAAAATTATTTTAAGGATACAGTCTTGTGGGCAGTAGCTTAAGAAACATTTTGATGCATAAATCGTCCTTTTATGATGTATGGTTTAGAAGTTATGGCTAAAAAATCAAAAAAATCGCAAAAAACCACGTCAAAAACTATGATTCATGTAAAAAATTTTAACTAAGATTCTTGAAAAGAAATCAAATTCCAGAAAACTTTTTTCTGAATATGCAGTCTTGTGTATATATGTATTAGAAACAATTTGGAGTATAAATCGTCCTTGTAGGATGTATGGTTTGGGAGTTATGACGGAAAAAGCACATGTTTTTGGCCAGCTTCCACTCCAAAAAGTGTTCTACTACTCCTAAACTACAAGAGATAGAGCAAACGGCATTTGGACAAAGGAGTATCCCTTCTTAAGGACGAGGACCTGGTGCTCATTTTAATGCATGAATCGTCCTTATCTGATATGTAGTTTTTATTTTAGAAAATAAATAAAAAAAATAAAAATTGACAAAAAAGGGCACATGAAATTAATATGAAATCTAATTTTTAAAATTATTTTAAGGATACAGTCTTGTGGGCAGTAGCTTAAGGAACATTTTGATGCATAGATCGTCCTTTTATGATGTATGGTTTAGAAGTTATGGCTAAAAAATCAAAAAAATCGCAAAAAACCACGTCAAAAACTATGATTCATGTAAACAATTTTAACTAAGATTCTTGAAAAAAAATCAAATTCCAGAAAACTTTTTTCTGAATATGCAGTCTTGTGTATATATGTATTAGAAACAATTTGGTGTATAAATCGTGCTTGTAGCATGTATGGTTTGGGAGTTATGACGGAAAAAGCACATGTTTTTGGCCAGCTTCCACTCCAAAAAGTGTTCTACAACTCCTAAACTACAAGAGATAGAGCAAACGGCATTTGGACAAAGGAGTATCCCTTCTTAAGGACGAGGACCTGGTGCTCATTTTAATGCATGAATCGTCCTTATCTGATATGTAGTTTTTATTTTAGAAAATAAATAAAAAAAATAAAAATTGACAAAAAAGGGCACATTAAATTAACATGAAATCTAATTTTTAAAATTATTTTAAGGATACAGTCTTGTGGGCAGTAGCTTAAGGAACATTTTGATGCATAAATCGTTCTTTTATGATGTATGGTTTAGAAGTTATGGCTAAAAAATCAAAAAAATCGCAAAAAACCACGTCAAAAACTATGATTCATGTAAAAAATTTTAACTAAGATTCTTGAAAAAAAATCAAATTCCAGAAAACTTTTTTCTGAATATGCAGTCTTGTGTATATATGTATTAGAAACAATTTGGTGTATAAATCGTCCTTGTAGGATGTATGGTTTGGGAGTTATGACGGAAAAAGCACATGTTTTTGGCCAGCTTCCACTCCAAAAAGTGTTCTACAACTCCTAAACTACAAGAGATAGAGCAAACGGCATTTGGACAAAGGAGTATCCCTTCTTAAGGACGAGGACCTGGTGCTCATTTTAATGCATGAATCGTCCTTATCTGATATGTAGTTTTTATTTTAGAAAATAAATAAAAAAAATAAAAATTGACAAAAAAGGGCACATGAAATTAACATGAAATCTAATTTTTAAAATTATTTTAAGGATACAGTCTTGTGGGCAGTAGCTTAAGGAACATTTTGATGCATAAATCGTCCTTTTATGATGTATGGTTTAGAAGTTATGGCTAAAAAATCAAAAAAATCGCAAAAAAACCACGTCAAAAACTATGATTCATGTAAAAAATTTTAACTAAGATTCTTGAAAAAAAATCAAATTCCAGAAAACTTTTTTCTGAATATGCAGTCTTGTGTATATATGTATTAGAAACAATTTGGAGTAAAAATCGTCCTTGTAGGATGTATGGTTTGGGAGTTATGACGGAAAAAGCACATGTTTTTGGCCAGCTTCCACTCCAAAAAGTGTTCTACAACTGCTAAACTACAAGAGATAAAGCAAACGGCATTTGGACAAAGGAGTATCCCTTCTTAAGGACGAGGACCTGGTGCTCATTTTAATGCATGAATCGTCCTTATCTGATATGTAGTTTTTATTTTAGAAAATAAATAAAAAAAATAAAAATTGACAAAAAAGGGCACATGAAATTAACATGAAATCTAGTTTTTAAAATTATTTTAAGGATACAGTCTTGTGGACAGTAGCTTAAGGAACATTTTGATGCATAAATCGTTCTTTTATGATGTATGGTTTAGAAGTTATGGCTAAAAAATCAAAAAAATCGCAAAAAACCACGTCAAAAACTATGATTCATGTAAAAAATTTTAACTAAGATTCTTGAAAAGAAATCAAATTCCAGAAAACTTTTTTCTGAATATGCAGTCTTGTGTATATATGTATTAGAAACAATTTGGTGTATAAATCGTCCTTGTAGGATGTTTGGTTTGGGAGTTATGACGGAAAAAGCACATGTTTTTGGCCAGCTTCCACTCCAAAAAGTGTTCTACAACTCCTAAACTACAAGAGATAGAGCAAACGGCATTTGGACAAAGGAGTATCCCTTCTTAAGGACGAGGACCTGGTGCTCATTTTAATGCATGAATCGTCCTTATCTGATATGTAGTTTTTATTTTAGAAAATAAATAAAAAAAATAAAAATTGACAAAAAAGGGCACATGAAATTAACATGAAATCTAATTTTTAAAATTATTTTAAGGATACAGTCTTGTGGGCAGTAGCTTAAGGAACATTTTGATGCATAGATCGTCCTTTTATGATGTATGGTTTAGAAGTTATGGCTAAAAAATCAAAAAAATCGCAAAAAACCACGTCAAAAACTATGATTCATGTAAACAATTTTAACTAAGATTCTTGAAAAAAAATCAAATTCCAGAAAACTTTTTCTGAATATGCAGTCTTGTGTATATATGTATTAGAAACAATTTGGTGTATAAATCGTCCTTGTAGGATGTATGGTTTGGGAGTTATGACGGAAAAAGCACATGTTTTTGGCCAGCTTCCACTCCAAAAAGTGTTCTACAACTCCTAAACTACAAGAGATAGAGCAAACGGCATTTGGACAAAGGAGTATCCCTTCTTAAGGACGAGGACCTGGTGCTCATTTTAATGCATGAATCGTCCTTATCTGATATGTAGTTTTTATTTTAGAAAATAAATAAAAAAAATAAAAATTGACAAAAAAGGGCACATGAAATTAACATGAAATCTAATTTTTAAAATTATTTTAAGGATACAGTCTTGTGGGCAGTAGCTTAAGGAACATTTTGATGCATAGATCGTCCTTTTATGATGTATGGTTTAGAAGTTATGGCTAAAAAATCAAAAAAATCGCAAAAAACCACGTCAAAAACTATGATTCATGTAAACAATTTTAACTAAGATTCTTGAAAAAAAATCAAATTCCAGAAAACTTTTTTCTGAATATGCAGTCTTGTGTATATATGTATTAGAAACAATTTGGTGTATAAATCGTCCTTGTAGGATGTATGGTTTGGGAGTTATGGCGGAAAAAGCACATGTTTTTGGCCAGCTTCCACTCCAAAAAGTGTTCTACAACTCCTAAACTACAAGAGATAGAGCAAACGGCATTTGGACAAAGGAGTATCCCTTCTTAAGGACGAGGACCTGGTGCTCATTTTAATGCATGAATCGTCCTTATCTGATATGTAGTTTTTATTTTAGAAAATAAATAAAAAAAATAAAAATTGACAAAAAAGGGCACATTAAATTAACATGAAATCTAATTTTTAAAATTATTTTAAGGATACAGTCTTGTGGGCAGTAGCTTAAGGAACATTTTGATGCATAAATCGTTCTTTTATGATGTATGGTTTAGAAGTTATGGCTAAAAAATCAAAAAAATCGCACAAAACCACGTCAAAAACTATGATTCATGTAAAAAATTTTAACTAAGATTCTTGAAAAAAAAAATCAAATTCCAGAAAACTTTTTTCTGAATATGCAGTCTTGTGTATATATGCATTAGAAACAATTTGGTGTATAAATCGTCCTTGTAGGATGTATGGTTTGGGAGTTATGACGGAAAAAGCACATGTTTTTGGCCAGCTTCCACTCCAAAAAGTGTTCTACTACTCCTAAACTACAAGAGATAGAGCAAACGGCATTTGGACAAAGGAGTATTCCTTCTTAAGGACGAGGACCTGGTGCTCATTTTAATGCATGAATCGTCCTTATCTGATATGTAGTTTTTATTTTAGAAAATAAATAAAAAAAATAAAAATTGACAAAAAAGGGCACATGAAATTAACATGAAATCTAATTTTTAAAATTATTTTAAGGATACAGTCTTGTGGGCAGTAGCTTTAGGAACATTTTGATGCATAAATCGTCCTTTTATGATGTATGGTTTAGAAGTTATGGCTAAAAAATCAAAAAAACCGCAAAAAACCACGTCAAAATCTATGATTCATGTAAAAAATTTTAACTAAGATTCTTGAAAAAAAATCAAATTCCAGAAAACTTTTTTCTGAATATGCAGTCTTGTGTATATATGCATTAGAAACAATTTGGTGTATAAATCGTCCTTGTAGGATGTATGGTTTGGGAGTTATGACGGAAAAAGCACATGTTTTTGGCCAGTTTCCACTCCAAAAAGTGTTCTACAACTCCTAAACTACAAGAGATAGAGCAAACGGCATTTGGACAAAGGAGTATCCCTTCTTAAGGACGAGGACCTGGTGCTCATTTTAATGCATGAATCGTCCTTATCTGATATGTAGTTTTTATTTTAGAAAATAAATAAAAAAAATAAAAATTGACAAAAAAGGGCACATGAAATTAACACGAAATCTAATTTTTAAAATTATTTTAAGGATACAGTCTTGTGGGCAGTAGCTTAAGAAACATTTTGATGCATAAATCGTCCTTTTATGATGTATGGTTTAGAAGTTATGGCTAAAAAATCAAAAAAATCGCACAAAACCACGTCAAAAACTATGATTCATGTAAAAAATTTTAACTAAGATTCTTGAAAAAAAAATCAAATTCCAGAAAACTTTTTTCTGAATATGCAGTCTTGTGTATATATGCATTAGAAACAATTTGGTGTATAAATCGTCCTTGTAGGATGTATGGTTTGGGAGTTATGACGGAAAAAGCACATGTTTTTGGCCAGCTTCCACTCCAAAAAGTGTTCTACAACTCCTAAACTACAAGAGATAGAGCAAACGGCATTTGGACAAAGGAGTATCCCTTCTTAAGGACGAGGACCTGGTGCTCATTTTAATGCATGAATCGTCCTTATATGATATGTAGTTTTTATTTTAGAAAATAAATAAAAAAAATAAAAATTGACAAAAAAGGGCACATGAAATTAACATGAAATCTAATTTTTAAAATTATTTTAAGGATACAGTCTTGTGGGCAGTAGCTTAAGGAACATTTTGATGCATAAATCGTCCTTTTATGATGTATGGTTTAGAAGTTATGGCTAAAAAATCAAAAAAATCGCAAAAAACCACGTCAAAAACTATGATTCATGTAAAAAATTTTAACTAAGATTCTTGAAAAAAAATCAAATTCCAGAAAACTTTTTTCTGAATATGCAGTCTTGTGTATATATGTATTAGAAACAATTTGGTGTATAAATCGTCCTTGTAGGATGTATGGTTTGGGAGTTATGACGGAAAAAGCACATGTTTTTGGCCAGCTTCCACTCCAAAAAGTGTTCTACAACTCCTAAACTACAAGAGATAGAGCAAACGGCATTTGGACAAAGGAGTATCCCTTCTTAAGGACGAGAACCTGGTGCTCATTTTAATGCATGAATCGTCCTTATCTGATATGTAGTTTTTATTTTAGAAAATAAATAAAAAAAATAAAAATTGACAACAAAGGGCACATGAAATTAACATGAAATCTAATTTTTAAAATTATTTTAAGGAAACAGTCTTGTGGGCAGTAGCCTAAGGAACATTTTGATGCATAAATCGTCCTTTTATGATGTATGGTTTAGAAGTTATGGCTAAAAAATCAAAAAAATCGCAAAAAACCACGTCAAAAACTATGATTCATGTAAAAAATTTTAACAAGATTCTTGAAAAAAAATCAAATTCCAGAAAACTTTTTTCTGCATATGCAGTCTTGTGTATATATGTATTAGAAACAATTTGGTGTATAAATCGTCCTTGTAGGATGTATGGTTTGGGAGTTATGACGGAAAAAGCACATGTTTTTGGCCAGCTTCCACTCTAAAAAGTGTTCTACAACTCCTAAACTACAAGAGATAGAGCAAACGGCATTTGGACAAAGGAGTATCCCTTCTTAAGGACGAGGACCTGGTGCTCATTGTAATGCATGAATCGTCCTTATCTGATATGTAGTTTTATCATTACTAAATTAATTATTATTAAATTGTCATTATTAAATTAAATTCATTGATCAACCTTACAGAACTGTGAAAATTGGCATTTATCGCAACAATTAAATCCATTGATCATTCATACGGAACTATGAAACTTGCCATTTAATTCTCCCGATGATGCAAAAGTATCGTATTCTTCAAACTTTTAAAAAAATGGCAATAATCATATACGAGGTTAATACGTCTGCATTTACATATAACTGACCTCTAAACATAGTAATAAAATACAGAAATGTTCACTTTTTACATTGAACAAAAACATAAAAATATGTAAACCTCTTGTGCTTTAATAATGCTTTAAAAACCAAAAAAAGGTCATCATAATTTACCCAATAAAAGCATGTACAGAAGACAATAGTCACATATTGTATTAAATAAATACCTTAAACTTCATAAAATAAACTAATAACTTGTAAATATTTAATAAAAAAAAATAACATCGTTTCAATATATGCTATTATACAATTATATAAATTATACTCACATGAAATTTTACTCAAAAGTAATATATATGAAATAATTCATATATATTTTGAATGTTTAAAACTGTATATATATATTATGTTTAAAACTGTTTATTTTTAAAATGTTTAAAATGCTTAAAACCAACCAATTAAGAAATGCATGATAAAAATGCTCACAACAAATTTCGTCACAATATTACATTTGTACAAAATTATTCTAATAAATGTTAAAAATTTTATCATTGCATTTTAATTACGTGATAAACAAAGAATATAAAAATATATAAAAAATAAAATGTTCTAAATGAATGTTTTACTAGGATTAGTTATATACATTTCAACATAAAATATATCTGAAATAAATATCTTAATATAACGAAATGGAATTCTCAAATATTTTCCAATTGAATCAAAATATACTTTTGATTATGCTTGCAGGGTTTTCTGATTGGGCAGATAGGTATATTTTTGTTGGTGGTTTAAGATAATCTTATAAGAATACTAATAAAATTATAAGTATATGTGTATATAATAATAAATATAATATTAATATATATCTATACTATTCTATACTATATATATATATATATATATACATGCATCTACGATCAATGGTTTTGTCGTTAAATTGACATTTTAATAAAAAATAAAATCATTTTCTTAAATAAATTTCTTAAAATAAAATCATGACTGCTTGTAACTTTGGTATCTTTTAATAAAATACCTACATAAAAACCATTTCAACAATCTTAAAGCAAATGGGTAACAAGCAATTTTCTTCTCTTCATGAAAAAAAAAAACATATTTGCAACTCCTTATTAAAGAATAATTATTTCTTTAGCCGAATCTGAATTCCGTCTTTTTATTCGGCTAATGAAAAAATTATTATTTGCAGATGCAACCAAAATCTAGCTAGAATAAAATCGCAACAACAATGTCCAGCTAGAAACAACATCAATTCGTCAAACACAAGAAGATCCCAAAAATTAACACAAAAAAATAAGCTGTAAAAGTTGTGGCAAATAGAAGTTACATTTTCATTCACATACATACTTATAATATTGTTTTCTTCTCCTTTCGTTACTTGTCGTATTCATTTTCATGTTTACTTCTTCTTACTCACAGCAATGCGTCAATAACGAGTACAAAAACTCGTTGGTTGTCATTGTTTTGGTTTTTCTGTCGGTGGATGGCTGATAGTCTGGAAAGAAGTTGGAACGCTGGATGAAGCAATCTCTTGGTATAATTTATACTCGTTGTTTTAAAACTGTGACACAACATGCCGTTAACTTAATCAGCACTTAACTGACAGTTCAACCTTAACCGAGCATTGAGAAAGGGCTTTTTTGCTAACTGCTGGTTAAAGTTCTGATTAGTGTTTAGCCGGACATTGAGAAAGCGGCCCTCAGTAAATTTTAACACAACAGTTGTCAGCTGTTGACTCCGCTGAATGCGGGCATAGTGATGAATGACAAATTTTTCGCAGAAATTAAAATTTCATCGTTTTCTGCAGCCAACTTTACTTTCTAACGCTCTGTCAAAATTGGATTTTCTAACCGCTGAGCGTTGCCGCCGCATTATTATGGTTTGCTTCATATAAATCGTATGGGCATGAGAAATATTTGACAGATAAAAAACGCTTCCGCTCTGATTTAGGTTTGACTGTTAGGATCGTAAGATCTGTTTGAAGACTTATGGCCGCTTTAGAGTCCGAACAGAATCAAAAATAGTTGCGGTTCACGATATCGCAATCCAATAGAATACATGAAAATATATGAACCCGTTCAGAATGAAATCGCAACTCATCAACCGCAACTATTAATCGCAGACTTGGAAACTACTCTATATTTTCTCTAGCGACCGACGATTTTCTCTCTAAGTACAATTAGTGCTACCATATTTTGCTAACAATTATGTATATTCAAAGCTAGTTTCACAGTTGTTGCTATGTTCTAACGTTTCTTTTTTGTTTCTGTCGCACTTTTACAACAACAAAAACATAGCTGCTAACAAAACTATGTTATATAAAAGCAACCCTGCATCGTCAATCGCAATCGCTTTCATTCTGGACGGGTTTTCTGCGTCTGGCGACCAGAGAGGATCGCCGGTCGTAACGACTTTTGATTCTGTTTGGGCTCTAAAACTGTCTGCTGCAGTCTATTTTTCTCTGCTGCGCCTCTGCCTTTATTAGGATCGTAAGATCTGTTTGTAAACTTATGGCCGCTTTTCGTAAGATTCGTTTGACGGCTTATGACCAGCCACAGAATATGTGCCATACTGTCGTTTTAATCATTACTAACTTAGAGTATTCCTTCTAGCATTCTTTGTGGAATTCCTTCCAGTACCGAGCCACATCAATGAAATTCATCTACCGAATACCTATCACCGGCAACCGATATCCTATCGTCGGTTACCGATAACCGAAAACCAAGAACGGCCAAAGAAGACACGTACGTTTAATCGTCACCAATCAACACTTCGACAAACCAATCCTCCCACCCACAACGACTACTACAATACCACCTTTTATTGCATACTTAAAATTCTCTAATATAAGGGCAAAACTGAATGTCAACAAAATTATAATTTGGAATTATAAGGAATTGAAATTTGCGTCTTGTTTTTTTTTATATTGTGTTAATTTGTAGATCTTTCATTTGATCATGGGAGCTGCTGATTTCATCTCAGCTATTGAGAAAACCATGTCAAAAACTAGATTTTTCTAATTTACACAAACAAATAAGTGGCAGTATATTTACATAATTTAACTCGACTGCCAATACTTTCTGTGTTGACGAAACAAAAACAAAGATACAAACAAAAAAAAAATAAGAGCAGAAGAAACGAAAGCAAAAGCAAAGTCTAATAAGCAAACTCAAAAGCAAAAGCAAATATGGGAAAGCATAGACAAAAGCAAAAGAACAAAAACAAAAGCAAAAAAGGTATAGTAAAAGTAGAAGCAAAAGCAATACAAAAGCAAAACTAATAAATGAACGCCAAAACTAAGGCAAATGAGCAAAAACAAACAGAAAAGCAAAAGCATTACAAAAGCCAAACTAAATGAGTGAATGCCAAAGCTAAAGCAAATGAGCAAAAACAAACAAAAAAGCAAAAGCAAATTACCAAGTGGATTAATTTAAAACTAAGTGAATTAACTTTTTTAGATGAGGCCAAGACCGACATACGGTTATAGCGCCAACTAAGTAAGTAAGTAAGAATTAGCTTTTTGTGTTCGAACCCTGGACACCGGTGAGTGATATCTCGTCCAGAAGGTTTGTCACAAGCAAGGCATTTTAACAAAAATTTGAAATCTCGTTCTGCTTTTCATTGTGAATAAAAATGCTTGTCACAATCAGCTGTTTCTCAAAATCAAGACCAGGGTGTGCAGCATTTTGTTTGCTTACTTAATGCCTTAGTTCAATACATGTGCTTATGTGGGTTGCCGTGCATACTTTGTGTGTGTTATAATTTAAATAGGGGTATTCACGACTAAGTGCATTTGCCAGTGCAGTTGAGGACTTGTGCAGTTAGGTTATTATGAACACACCATTATCTTTGTTTCAAAGCTGTCAAATTTTTTAACGTTCACAACTGCTGAAGTCCTCAAGTTTAAGGCAATAGTAGCAAAACATTTGTGGAGATTTTGCACGTACGTGTATTTTTTTTTTTTTGTAAATTTCACAAGCCCTTAACTGCACTGACAAGTGCACTGAATCGTGAAAACCCCTTATATTTGTAAATATTGCAATGGTAAGTAAGTTTTAATCAACAATTTTCCATTTCTCATTTAAACAATAATTGACGGATTGAAAATTGACGAAAAAGTTTTTAAAATTGCAGGAAAACTTGGGGTCTTATCTATATATATAAAATCGTTCGTGCGGGTTGGTGTCCATTTAGATCTCAGAAACAGTAACATCTAAGTACATCAAGTGTACAACATTTGTTGTCAAGGCTAATATCTCGAAAAATAAAACAAACCTAACTTGTCACACCTCTTATGTAAAGAATGGTAAAGGATTCGCGACTCTTCTTTAAATTTTTATTTTAATAATCAGGACCTGCCTAATAGGTTGCCGGCGAAGTTCACCACTGGCGCTAATTTTATTAACCTTTTTATGCCGTTCACTGAAAAAAGTGCAAAGGCTTAAAAGTTTAAGTCGGCAGCTATTAAAGCTCAAGACTTATTAAAAATAAGAAAGTCGGCAGCTTATTTAAAGCTCAAGACTGATTAATTTTATTTTGAAATTGTTCTTCCTTTTATACATACATAACAGTACTCAGTCTTGAAACTAGTTAACAATTGTTTGTGGATTTAGAAAAATGTAAACATAGTCACATGTTCCTTAATTAGTGTAGGAGTAAAGTAAAATTTAATAATCATATGTTTGTAACTAAGCAATATAAATGTAATGTGTGTGAGTGAAATAGATGCTAGTACTGAGCATGAACATATGTTTAATTGTTTAAATGTTCTTATAGCCCTATTCTGACAAATTAAAAAATTGTTAACCAGTATTTCGAATATTTCAATGTATTTGTGGTAATTTTTTGATTTTAAAACAAAATTTGAAGCTCAAAAATAATAAATTTTGATTAAAATTGTCAACTGTCAAATTTCAGTTATTGACGATTTCGTTCAAAAATTTTGTTTTTTGTGCTTCAAATTTTGTTTTGAAAACAACAAACACATAGAAATATTCAAAATACTGGTTAACAATTTGTTAATTTGCCAGAATAGGGCTGTTAATGTTATTTCTATACACTAAAATAAAATGAGGTTTTGCATACCGTAAAGGTGTGTAACCTATTACTTTCTTTAAATATGTTGCTTATTGTTGTTTGTTTTATTATAATATTGTTTAATGTTATTTAAGTATAATATAATTGCATATAATTCATACCGTAAAGGTGTGTATCCTACAATTTCATTTAAGTAAAATATAATTGCATATAATTCATACCGTAAAGGTGTGTATCCTAGATTCCGCCCAAAAATCAATACAAACGCAATACTTCAGACAAATTCGGTTGTTTTGGACTACAATATTGTAATTTAGTTCGTATAGTAACTCTCGGCAGCTCAACCAAAATGGACTTCGTCGAACTATAACAACGCCCACTTTTAAGAAATCATTATAATTCCTGAGTTGTGCATATTTTTATAATGAAACTGAGACCAAGTGGTATGAAGGGCTTATGTAAAACATGATAAGTCACATAAAAAATATTTTGAAATAATCGACTCTAAAGATTAAAAAAAATTTATTTTTGTAAATGGAACGGAAACTTTTACAAATAGATTGGAAAATTAATAATAAATAGCTAAAATCTCTTCAGTGGCTATTGGAAATGCATTGAGTAATGTATTCAGCCTAAAATATTGATTTTTTAGATCATGTGGCTTATCACGTTATTGCAATGAGCCCTTCATATATCAAATCCTTCGTGTGGTGTCTCTTAAGATCTCAAGAACAGTAACACCTAAGGCCACTAAATTTACAATATCTGATTTAAGGGTTAATCTCTCGGTTAAAAAATGTCACACCCCTTCTTACCGCCCACAATTCAATAAAAATGGCATATTTCAGACGTTTTGGGTCGTATTAGACTAAAATTTGGTTATTTATATCATATGGTTACTTTCGGGAACTGAATTAAAAATAGGCGTGGTCGCACTGCAGTTATGCCAGTTCAGATATAAATAATGGTTTTTTTCGGTTGACATGAAAATTCTTATATGGCAGTAAGGCGGTGTGTGTCAGGACAACGTCTGCCCGGGATTACTAGTTAGATATATAAAATTCGTTGTGTGATATAGATACTCGTCAAGACTTGACGGTCAAGTCTTGCCTTTGTAGATGAAAGCCGCGGACATCAACGTGAGAGAGGTGCAAGTTCAAAAGGGAATGAGCAAAAATTGTCGTCAAGTCTTGACAAGTATAGACCGGGACATTGAGAATTTTGCAACTCAAAATTCTACGAAATTTAACTAGCTCATAATTTTTTTAAATTTTTATATGTAGTATGTAGAGTAAATTTAACCTGTAATTTTGGGATACTTTGTCAAATATCTTGTGATATGTAAAAAAAAATTTATACATCTACATTAGGGTGTCCCAAAAGTATATTTTTTTTCCGAATTTAATAGTTGCTCAACCTTTGTTCGAAGGCTTATGAGAGCAAGTATTTTTAAGATTTTTTTCAGATTTTTTGGAAGAGGTTTAGAGGTGGCGCTAATCGGTTTTTCCCCAAAAACGGGTTTTCGGAGATTTTTCGAATTCGAAGAAAAAGTTGGTCAATAACAGACATTTTCTAAGGCTTTGAATCGTCATTTTGAAAGACAATTGTTCAAACTTCCCTATAATGTACATAAATCAGAAGTTTTGGCAAATTTTTGTCATTTGGGTGTCACATATTGCATTTTTTCGTGAAATTATCGAAAATTTAAAAAAAGGTTTATTACTTTTAAAAATCAAAATGAAAAATATAGTGATGCAGTTTAAATAATGGTAAAATTCTAAGCAATTTAAAAATAAATATTTTTGATATTACTTCTGCCGTTTCAAAGTTACAGCCTTTACAACTTTTTTTATTTCTGAAAACTTTTCTAATTTTAACAAGGCATTTTATTTCATTCAATAAAATATAGTGAACATTTTTAAGCATCGGTATGTTAACATTATTATGAGCTAGTTTAAAAAATTATTTGGGACCTTCATTTTACAGTAGATTTGCCTTCGCTAAAAATGATAAACGTATGGCTTGTTGGTAAAATGATTGATAGCTTTAGCTCTGCCCAGTCGACGACAAAACAGCAGGTTCTTCAAAGATTTTTCAAGTTACATAAAACAGACAAATACACCATTTCGAAGAGCAGCAGAGGAATTTAAATTTAAATGGAATACATGTCAAGAGGCACGCAACATTGCACGGGTAATAATAAAACTACATGCACAGTGGAAACATTTACAAAAGAACAAATCTAAACAGAACAAGGTGACGATCGAAAAACAAAGAGCCTTCGCGGCAGATTTAAGGAACGTGTTAGGCACAAAAGCTCAACGCTGCACTGAAACTTTTTATAATAAAAAGCACATCCTAAAGACCAATCAAGAGAATGGCGACAACGAAGAAAGCTGCAGCGTTAAGAGTGATGATTCGAACGATTCCGACTATGAGTTAACTAAAATAAAACCAGTTCCGGATTGCGCTTCAATTGTGCCAAAAAAACAAGAACTTTGCTTAAGCCTTGATAGAACCGGAATTAGCTGCTGAAAAGCTGCCTTAATAGTTAATTACACGTTTAATTTAAAGCCAGTCTCTCTTTTTTTGAAGCCTGCAATATTTCAATTGATTTTTTACAAATCGACCCAGAAGAAAGGGAAAAGCAACATACCGTTTCAGGAAGCAAAGCACATTATTTAACAATTGCAAGTAGTAAATGATGTCGCATAACGTGGTGTTGCCTTGGCAAGCAGTCACATCAGTCTCACAACTTCTGAAACAGACTTTCAAAATTTTTTACAAGGCAACCAAAAGTAAAAACTTTGCTTATTTTTTATTTTTGATTTTTTTGTGGATTCGGTGGTAATCTGCGGAAATAATACGTTTTTATTTTCGACTTCCTCGACTAGCTGATTATAAGAGTAGGTTTTTGGACGCACTTCGAAATGGTGTATTTGTCTGTTTTTATGCAACTTGAAAAATACACGTCTCATTTTTAACGAAGGCAAATCTACTGTAAAATGAAGGTCCCAGATGATTTTTTGAACTAGTTCATAATAATGCTAACTTGTCGATGCTAAAAAATTTTCACTATATTTTGTTGAATGAAATAAAATGCCTTGTTAAAATTCGAAAAGTTTTCAGGCAAAGAAAAAGGTTTTATAGGCTTTAACTTTGAAACGGAAGCAGTAATATCAAAAATATTTAGTTTTAGATTGCTTAGAATCTTACCATTATTCAAACTGCATCACTTCATTTTTTCATTTTGATGGAATTTTTAAAAGTTATGAAGCGTTTTTTAAAAAATTTACGGAAATTTTACGAAAAAATGCAATATGTGACACCCAAATGACATAACAATTTGCCAAAACTTCTAATTTATGTACATTAAAGTAACGTTTGGACATTTGTCTTTCGAAATGATGACTCAAAGACTTAGAAAAGGTCTGTTATGGACCAACTTTTGCTTGGAGTTTGAAAAATCTCCGAAGAACCTAATTTTTAGGGAAAAATTTATTAGCGCCACCACTAAACCTCTTCCAAAAAATCTGAAAAAAATCTCAAAAATACTTGACCTCATAAGCTTTCAAAAAAAGCTTGAGCAAAAGCTTTTTGGGACACCCTAATCTACATATCAACTGAAAGGTTTAATTATGGGCTTTTTTTATAAGATTTTTTTTTATATTAATAACGCGACTTTAGGAGAAAATAACGGGTTTATCATTAATTAAAAGTAAATATAATATGAAATCTTTAATAAAACTCAATATATTGCTAAAATATATATGCTTTGTATTTTTTCTGACAAATAATATAATGACCTTAAACGTGTAATAACATGTCAATAGCTAATATCGATTGGTTGTTGACAAAGATATAGATGTTCTTCTGAATAGATATTTTAGAAAGAAAAAAAATATAAAAATTGATAACTCGACAGCTAATTGATATATCGATAATTTTTTTCGTATATTTTATTTTCTCAATGAGTACCTTAAAACTGCATTTTCAAATCTTGGCGCATCGGCAATCGGAATCGTGCCTATTGATTTCTTGCAACTACATATATGATAAAAAATAGTAGTGTAGTAGTATGTAAAGTATAACTACAATAGTACTACATCTGGCAAATATGGGTGTAAGCTCAACTTTTTTCGACCTCGAAAAGGAATCAAAACACACAGCAAGTATAAGGGGTACTTTTTAAAGTCTCTCCGTATCGAGCCTACCTGGTCACAAGTTGTTAACATTTGTTCAGTCAAAAGTCTTTGCCAATTCTTTCTCGCTAGTGCGATTCCATTAATGTATCGTTGAATTTAGCAAATTAACTTTTTTGTATTTTCTCGAAGGATTTTTTTACCCACTTGTGCATGTCTCTTTAAATGAAATTTGTTTGATTTTAAAAATATGTCAACTAAAATGTTATAAAAAATTTTTTTTCGGGATTTATTTTCTTTTCTATTTTTAGCTTTTTTTTACCTTACGACGACTGAAGTTCGAATTTTCTGCTTGGCTATGCGTTTAAAATGAACTATAACTCATTGAAGCATTTACAAATGAAAATCCTTCACTCGAGAAAAACATGGTTTTCGAACACCAACTTCTAACTTATCAGAGCATCGTTACTATCGTTGACAACCATTGAGTGGTAAGACCGCCTGTTATAAGAACAAAAAAAAAAAACATATCAGTGCCCATCATCATGTTCTTGTTCTATGTTTTGTGCTACTTTAGCAGTTTTTGCCATATCGACAAATGTCAACGTTTATTTTGAAACTTCCGGCATTATCGAGGCTGTATAGCATTGGCACAAGGCACATAGAAACAAAATGTTGGCGGAAGCAACACAGCTTGTATGCTACACCACCCACTCATGACACATTTATCGACTTATCAATCTTCTTCCTCCCCCCCCCCCCCACAAACTCACTTCGCACACTCTCACCACCATCCTACAACTCTTGTCAATTCAACTCGAACATAATGCTTAAAAGGGAAAAGTGAAAAACTATCGAATCCTTGAATTGGAAATATTGAGAAATGCAAATTCAGTACATATTCAATTGCATTCAAGATGCAAATTGATGGAAATCGATTTTAAATTCCTTACAATGTCCTTCAAAACGACCACCACGAGGAAACGAGACAACGAGGAAACGAGACAACGAGAAAACTAGGAAAACGAGCAAATATCCACTAAACTATGCACTAGTTGTAACAAACAGTAAAGAAATGAATAACTGTTTTATAGTCCGTTAGCTGTGACAAGTTTCTCTTGGCATAGTATCCCCCTTTCCCCCCTCTCCTTACATGCCACACGCCAATGCTTACATTGCACTGCATTTATTGAGTGTGCAAAATGCTTTTATTTCGCTCATACGTTTTGCCAATGCCAATAAATTTATTGTCCATGGTAAGATGAAGTAGCACAAAAGTTGCATTCTTTTTTTATTGGGTACTAAATAAAAAGTTGTTCTTTGTTTATTGCTTTTTTTTTGCAAAAAACGCGACAATAATTACTGGTAAAGGAATTAATTGAGTAAGTTTTGCGGGAGAGTCTTTTCATGATTGAAATTTCCTAACGAGTTTTCGAAACTATTTTCGACTAGCTACACCCAGAGGAAAATCGCATGGCAAACATAAATATGAACATATTTGGTTCCTGAAATAGTTGAATTTAATACAAAACACTTTATTTTTACTTAAACCATATTTAAATAAATAATTAAATATGAATGCATTTCAAATTTAAAAATAAGACACTTTATTATTAGTACAACAAATTTAATTTAAAGTGAAATGATTGAAATTATTATGGAAAAATTAATTTCGACTTTGCAGAATAGTTAAATTAAAAATTTTAACAATTCATTGTAAATACTTATATACTTTGGTTTAAGTATGAAAATCCTTTCAATCAACTTTTTTGATTGTTAAGTAAAAATCAAAGTGGATATACTTCAGAATAGATATTTCACTCTTTGAAGCTAAATCATAGGCAACAATAGCTAAATCGAAGTGTGAATATTAAGATTTACTAAGTTTTTTCTTTGGGCGTACCCAGCAAGGACAGTAATCATAGCTGAACTAGTTATATAATGATTACTTGGTAATGGGAGATAGTTCCCTGCTGGATTACAACACACACACAAAGGCATTATTTTAACATGGGCTTGACATAGGCGGTAATGTGTGGTGCTTACATCCAGCATTACTCATAAGTCAGAGGTAAACTAATTACATCCAGTATTACCAATAAGTCAGAGTATTACTAGTTACTACCTGCATTACCTATAAGTCAGAAGTCAACTACTTACCACCTCCATTGCCCATAAGTCAGACGTCAACTACATATCACCTCCATTGAGGTCAAAACATATCTCTTATCTTCAAAAGTCCCGTAAAGAGCAGCAACAATATTATTCCTAACCAAATTATTACTCCTACTCAAAACCCTTCTCCCAGCCTATTATTTGTCTCTCTCTACTACCAAAATGTAAGAGGCTTACGCACCAAAATCTCTACAGTGTTTCTTAATTCTCTTAAGCTTCCCTACGACATATTTGCCCTTACTGAGACCAATCTTACGCCCGACTTTAAGGATACTGAGGTCTTCGCGTCCGATTTCGTGGTTTTCAGAGACGATGGTCTCGACAAAGATGATCTCTCCTCAGGTCGTGGTGTCCTTCTCGCTATTCACAATCGCTTCAATCCTACCATTATAAAAAACTCCCACACTGCCAACTTTGAATTTATATGTGCCAAAGCTTGCATCACAAAACGTAATGTATTCATTATTTGCTGTTATATTCGCCGGTCTCAACCAGTGAATGGTTATCAGCTCGCAGTAGACGCAATAGATTCACTTTTGGACCTTATGGATCCATTTGACACCGTTATTTTTCTGGGAGATTTTAATCTTCCCAACCTTCAATGGGTCCTCTCTGATGATGAATCCTACTATCTTTCTTCAAATCCTACCTCTGAAAAAGAAATTCTTTTTACTAGTTGTATTTCAGACTGCGGCCTTTACCAGCTGAGCGGAGTTACTAACAATTTAGGTAGACAACTAGACCTAATTTTTTCTTCGGATTTAGATAACTGCGTAGTCTCCGCAAGTAACCATCTTCTTTCAACACTCGATCAGTACCATCCACCATTATCCCTTACCTTATCATATCACATTGATATCAAAAATACACATTTCGAGCACTCGTACAGCTTTAACTTTCGGAAAACTGATTTTGTAAAACTAGAAATTTTATTCAGTAGAATCGATTTCCAACATCTCTTCGATAATGGTTATGAAAGCGTTGATACTGCAGTTGCTCACTTCTATGACATAATTTTCGGCTGCTTCACACATTCTGTCCCCTTCACCAGGCAGAAAAACTTTTCGTCATGTCCTCCCTGGTACAATAAGGAACTACGTGTACTCCGCAACAAAAGGAACAAACTATGGCGCGCATATTTAATTTCTCGTTCTCCTCTTGATCTCACAAATTATCTTCACGCCTTTAACCTTTTTTCCACACTCTGTGAAACGCTATACGAGTCTTATCTTGCTCATATTTAAAGTAAATTGCTGTCGGATCCTAAAAGCTTCTACAAGTTTATAAATACTAAAAGAAAATCTGACAACTACCCATCTACCCTTACTTTTTCGGACATTTCCTCAGACAACCTGGAAATAATTGCAAACCTATTTGCAAATTTTTTTCAGTCAGTCATGCACTAATCATAACGACGAACTAGACTACGAGTATTTTTCTTTGTTAAGGGACTGTCCTCAAACGTCGCTAACTTCTGTTGATATTACACTAGCTGATGTGTTAGAAAAGATAAATAGTCTGAAGGACGATTATTCTCCAGGACCCGATGGCTTGCCTGCTATTGTTATAAAAAAATTCGCGGACGTGTTGGCTCATCCCCTATTGGCTCTTTTCCAACTTTCTATTTCAAATTCCGTTTTTCCTAAGTTGTGGAAGAGCTCGTACATAATACCTCTGCCTAAGAAAGGACCAAGAAACGATATTTCCAATTACAGACCTATTGCAAAACTTTCATGTACTCCAAAAATGTTTGAAAGCATTATTTATGACATTCTCTTTTTCCATTGCAAATCTATTTTTCCTCCCAGCCAACACGGCTTCCTCAAAGGAAGATCGACTACCACTAACCTTGCAGAATTTGTTTCAAACGCTCTATGCTCGTTGGAAAGCGGGTACGAAGTTGATGTAGTGTCTACCGACTTTAGTAAAGCGTTCGACAAAATCTCACACACTATCATTCTTCTTAAGCTTAAAGCCTTTGGTTTTCCATCACTCTTTATATCTTGGATTAAATCATATCTCGAAGAACGCCGTTATAATGTCATCTTTAGATTTTCCAATTCAGATTCTTTTTCAGCTACCTCTGGTGTCCCACAAGGTAGTCACCTTGGTCCTTTGTTGTTTGTCTTAACAATCTCTGATGTAGATGGCATCATCAAAGAATCCAATCTCTCTGTGTATGCTGATGACATGAAAATCTATCGGCGCATACAAACTAACGACGATTCTCACTATCTTCAAGAAGATCTAGTTAGTTTTTCCACTTGGTGTCAAAAAAATCTTCTAGAGCTCAACGTTAGTAAATGTCAAGCTATTACATATTCACGCAAGCGTCTCCAGCTTCCCCCAAGAACATATTACTTACTCGGCAAGCCAGTTCCTCCTGTAAGCTTTTTAAGGGACTTAGGTGTAATATGTGACAAGGAACTTAATTTTAGGTCTCATATTGATAATATCATTGGTAGAGCCAATTCTGCACTGGGTTTTGTGAAACACTGGTCCAGAGAATTCTCCAACCCTTACGTTACTAAATCTCTCTACCTTACCTTTGTTAGACCCATCCTCGAATATGCCAGCCAGGTTTGGTCTCCTATCTACAACATCCATTCTGTGCGAATCGAAGCCGTTCAACGAAGATTCATTAGGTACGCACTACGCGGTCTTCCCGGTTCTGACAGTTTCAACTTACCTCCTTATGCAGACCGCCTGAAGTTGATTAACATGCAATCTCTTGCAAAACGAAGAGAAGTTGCAGACGTACTCTTCATTCATCAACTTGTATGCGGTACCATTAACTGCCCTGCACTACTCCAATTAATATCCTTTAATACCAACCCACGTAACCTTAGGTCTATTCCTCTCTTCCATCTCAACTTCCATCGTACCGGCTATGGTTGCAGTGAACCTGTAACCAGGATGCTTCGTGTAACTAACAATTTGATCAGCGAATTTGATTTTCATCTGAGCAGATCTCGACTCCGAAATGCCCTTCTAAACTCCAACGCCACTTCTTCTTAACTCCAACGCCATTTTTCCCCCTCTATAATTTTTTTCTTACAATTAAGATATGATACATATTCCCTGTTAATTATTGTAAGTTCCCTTTATTACTTTTCTCTCCGTATTTCCCTTTTGACGTGTTCTTATAATTACGTTTTTCTGGTGGGCGGATTACGCCCACCACGAATTGGATATCTTTCGAACACTAAAACAAGGGAAGGAGAGAGAAAAAAAAAATAAATAAATAAACCCTGTTAGAATAAGTTAAGACCCTGTTAGAATAAGATTAGTTCTTAGTTAATCAGCTTGTATTAAGCTTAACGAATAAATTACCCATAAGTCAGAGGCCAACTACTTAGTTCCAGTATTACCTATAAGTTTGAAGACTAATTACCTCTCATATTACTTGTAAGTCAGAATGTAACCCATTACCTCCAGTACAACTTATAACTCAAAGAGTAACTGCCTAGCTTTATTAATGCCAAAAAAGAGTAATCGTTGTTATGTTTCAGTAGAAATTCAATTTTTATAAATAAACTAGCTGAAACCCGGCACGTTGCTGCCACGCTCCCTTGCATGTGTAAATTGAGGTCGAATACTGAATTTTGATGCTGTGCGACCTATAACTCCAAAGCAATTCGATATCGCAAATTTGGGTCAAATATGAGGTCCCTTGGCAAACGCCAATAAAATTTAATCAATGAAATTACATGTGTACATTTAGATCGAATACTGAGTTCCGACGCTGTGCTACAAATAACTCAGAAGCTATTCGATATCGCAAATTTGGGTTGTATGGGAGGTGTCACTCTCCCTTGTCCAACGCCCAAAAAATGTTGCCAATAAAAGTGCATGTGGAAATTTGGATCGAATACTGAATTCCGACGCTGTGCGACCTATAATTCCAAAGCTATTCGATAGCACAAATCTGGGTTCTATGGGAGATTCCAGTCCCCCTTTTCCTATGCCCATACAATTTTATTAATGAAACTGCATGTATGAATTGAGGTCGAATACTGAATTTCTGACGCATTCTGACGCTGTGTTACCCATAACTTTAAAGCTATTCGATTTTGCATGTTTGGGTTGTACTTGTCCAACGCCATAAAATGTTTTCAGTAACACTGCACGTGTAAAGGTCGACTACTGTATTTCGATGCTGTGTGACCTATAACTTCAAAGCTATTCGATAGCACAAATTTTGGTTGTATGGGGGGAGGTGAAACTCCACCGTTTCCAACGCCCATAAAATGTTATTAATGAAACTGCATGCATAAATTGATGTCGAATACTGAGTTCCGATGTTGTGTGACCTGTAACTCCAAAACTATTCGATATCGCAAGTTTTGGTTGTATCGGAGGTTCCACTCCTCCTTGTTTAACTT
The DNA here is from genome assembly GCA_963920525.1 of Dichetophora obliterata. Taxonomy (NCBI): domain Eukaryota; kingdom Metazoa; phylum Arthropoda; class Insecta; order Diptera; family Sciomyzidae; genus Dichetophora; species Dichetophora obliterata. Next base: position 193,829,781 of record OY986438.1, read on the forward strand.
CCAAAAAATGTCATCAGTGGAACGACATGTGTAAATTGTGATTGAATATCGAATTTCGAGGCAGTGCGACCCATAACTCCAAAGCAATTTGATATCGCGAATTCTTTATATATTTGTGGGCGGTAAAAAGGGTGCGGCAATTTTTTCTTAAACCATCTCATACTCGAAAGAAATCCACTATCAAAAATTTTATTAAGTCTCTTTATCTTTTCTTAAAAGTAGGCGTAGCTATAGTGGGACCACACTCATTTTAAGTATTGTTACCGATAGTTATCATACGAACTTAATTACCAAATTTTACTTTAATACGACAACTGTCTTAAATATAGCATTTTTATTGATTTGTGGGCGGTAAAAGGGGTGTGGTAAATTTTAAATATGCCTATATTGTTCGCGTAATTGCAAGCAATAAGTTGACAAAGTTTTATCGCAATCCCATGAACGGTATTGCAGCGCATAGCGAACGAACAAACAAACAAACATTCATTTTATATATTAGATTAATTTTTTATTCATTATTCATTTGCTATTCATTATTAATTTTTTATTCATTATTTACTATTCATATTTCATTTTGTCTGTATTTGCAATATCTAAAGTCTTCACTTGTTATTAAATTCACTTTTTTTTTTCTGTGCGTAAGTATTTACAATGTTTGAAGTCTTCACTTGGTATTAAATCGGCTATTTTTTTAATGTTACCCGAATTACGTATGTGCAGGATTTACTTGGCCAGCCAAAGACAAAGACTATTTGTTCCAGCTTGGTTTTAAATTTTTGGTTGTATATTTGATTTTAAATTTTCGATTGTATGGGCATAGCACCGCCCCTTTATCCAGACAAGAGACTTCTGTAAAAATTTTATGAAGATATATAAGAAGCATGGCCGTAGCTGGAATTTTTGAAAGCTGCTACCGGCCTAAGCCCCATTTTCGATTTCGGCACATATTTTTATTAGATTTTTGGCAATAAAAAGGGGGAGGGCGAACTAAGTTTGGGGCTTTTATTTATTTTTATTTTATTTTTATTTTGCAAAAAACCCCATCAAAATCGGATGAGCAGTTTGGCAGCGCATAACATACGAACAAACCAAAAAACAAACAAATATTAATTTTTATATATTAGATTATGCCTATCTATAGCAATAAAACTCATTTTCTGTTTGTTTGTTTGTTTGGCTTTTATACAAATCTAAACGGCTAAACGGATTTTGCTCAAACTAGGTACACATATTGAGTCTATCCCATCTTAAAATGTTACATACTTAGTTTTTGCCACGCCTTCTCCGAAATTTTTTAACTAACTTTAATTTTGTTATTGTAATACTTTTTACCATCGGAGTTTTTTGTGTATTTAATTTAAAAAAATTCTGTTATTTTGACATTAAAAACACTCACATATATTTAAAATTTTCAGTACAACGATTTTTTCATAAAACATCGCTGCCTAAGAATGAGAAAAAAACGACATAAAAATCAAAGTTTGGTCTTTCGATGCAAATATCTCCGCTGTTCATTAAAATATTTCATTCAAATTTTTTTGTTCAAAAGTTCAATAAAATCACTTCACAAAAATAGGTTGAACTGTACCGTTAAGTTAGTGAAACTATGTTTTATAATTATGTCAAAAAAGGTCAAAAATATTGACTTTTTACTCAAAAATTGACTCAAAAATTGTTGTTGTTGTAAAAATGAAATCAATTAAAAATTGCACATCTGGCTACCTTTCATATGACAAAGCATTTATTTGCAAAAATTCTTCCAGCTAAGCGCAAAAATTATTTTACTGTTTTTTGTCATCAAAACAACAAGGTACCCCCTTTGATTTTTTTCGCGTAATTTATTTTTTCCAAAATGTTGTTTTTATATCTTTTACAAAAAATTCAAGTCTCAGAAATAATTTATGTGAAAAAATTACCCCAATATCTCTTTCCAATGAAAAGTTATAGCTAAAAATCTATTTTTTCATACAATTAAATATATTTATAGTAATAAAACTCATTTTCTGTTTGTTTGTTTGTTTGGCCTTTATACAAATCTAAACGGCTAAACGGATTTTGCTCAAACTAAGTACACATATAAAGTCTATCCCAACTTAAAATCTTACATACTTAGTTTTTGCCACGCCCTCTCCGAAATTTTTTAACTAACGGTAATTTTATTATTGTAATACTTTTTACCATCGGAAACATCAAAAAAAATCACATATATTAAAAATTGTAGAAATTTTTAGTGCAAAGACTTTTTCATAAAACATCGTTGCCTAAGAATGAGAAAAAACGACATGAAAATCAAAGTTTGGTCTTTCGATGCAAATATCTCCGCTGTCCATTAATATATTTCATCCAAATTTTTTTGTTCAAAAGTTCAATAAAATCACTTCACAAAAATAGGTTGAAGTGTACCCTTAAGTCAGTGAGTATATATTTTATGATTATGTCAAAAAAGGTCCAAAATATTGACTTTTTACTCAAAAAATTACTCAAAAATTGTTGTTGTTGTAAAATTGAAATCAATTAAAAATTGCACATCTGACTACCTTTTATATGACATAGCATTTATTTGCAAAAATTGTTCCAGCTAAGCGCAAAAATTATTTTACTGTTTTTGATGGGTAAGGGTCCCCTTTTTTCCGCGAAATTTTTTTTCCAAAATATTGTTTTTATATTTTTTACAAAAAATTCAAGTCTCAAAAATAATATATGTGAAAAAATTACCCCAATATCTCTTGTCAATCAAAAGTTATGGCTAAAAATCTATTTTTTCATACCAGACTATTAATAAAACTGAGTTTTGTTTTAAAATTCTCCATACAGTTTGAACGTCCCCATTTATCTCTAAGAATGCAGTTGTGTATCTAGAGTAATTACAAACATTTTGGATTATATTAAATCTTCCTTATAGCAATCTATTTAGTTTTTTGCCTCCCCACCCCCGCTCCCCTCCTGTTAAGTTTGTTTTGCTGGGATGGCTCTATTTTTTCTCACTATTGTGTGACCGTTCTCACTTAGTTCTTTATCAATGGTGCTTTAAATGGTGTATATATATCACCATTTCATCGAAAAGATGACTGTGAATAAGAATGCTGTAAAAGGTAATATTTTCATGTAACTTGTTTCAGGTTTATGGCGATATAATAAAACATGTGCGAATCTGGTCAGCACAACTATTTCATTAGTTTTGATATGTGCATCAAATTCACAGATAGATGGCGACGCATTTGTAAGTACTGTGGGTACAAACTATACACCTTGCGGTGAATAGCTGAATAATGGTTTTTCAAAAGTTTCTTCAAATTTAACCCCACACGTTTGGGATTACAGAAAGGTGGCGCTATTTTCTGCTTACAGAAGAATATCTGATGTTGTTATGCAGCTAGCAGAGAAGTTTTGCGAAATATTTTGCGAAAATGCTATTGCTACCAATTTTTTAAAAAGTAAAATAATACAGTAATGCCAGTTTTTTCAGTCGCAGCGTCATCAAGCGTCATCAACACTTAAAAACATAGAATTGGATCAATTTAAATGTCCAGCTCACTTGCTGGATTTTTTGTTGTTTTTGCTTTGCTTGCAAATGCGATTACATGATTCTGATCTCCAATGAAAAAACGCAGCTAATAGAAATTTTAGTAGGTACTCATTTTTAGTACAACGAATTTTTCATAAAACATTGATAGCTATAATGAGAAAAAAATTATATGAAAATCAAAGTTTTTACTTTTAGTGCCAATAACTCCGCTGTTTTTAATATATTTCATTAAAATTTTTTTGTTAAAAAGTTCAATATATTTTTTAATATAAATCTTTGCTTAGACGTTAAAATTTCCATATCTGAAGGACGCATTGAGTCCCACCATAATTTTTATTTTGTTGAAAAGATAATTGTGCTCGCTTTAAGATTAAGTAAATATAAAAATTCTTTTTAATTATTAAAATATGTTTTTCGTACCCCTTCTTTGAATCCAATTAGCTCACCGCAAGAGATGGAACCACCAACAACAAAAATTTTCGTAAACTTTTTTGGATTAATGTTCGTTCAATTACCTTTCTAACAGTAGCTTACAAATAAAATTCAACATTTTTTCATTATTCCCGATTTTAAAAAACATTTAATCGAAAAGTGTATGTTAAAATGTTTATATAAATGACTCTCGAGTAACAACGGGCTTATCAGCTAGTATACATATAGAATTAAATCAAAAACTTTTGAAAAAATAAAAAAAGGTTAATACAAAAATTTGAAAAAACTTAAGGAAAAATCTAAAAATATCCAAAAATACATTTTTGTATTAAGAAATTACAATTTTTTAAATAAATTGAAAAAAAAATTAAAACTCATTACCCACTGAAATAGTAATTTATAAAAGTTAGTCTAATTTTAATGAAGCATTTTTTTTTGTTGATACATTTTTTTTTTCAAAGAAAAGCCCTTTTTTTTAGTTCTATTTCAGAATTCTTCTTCGTATAGCCCTCCTTTAAAAGTGCACCTGTAATTAAATATATACAGTGGTGGTCACAAATTTAGCACACATTTTGTTAGTAACTCTAATTTGAAATTTTTTACATCTTAGCTTAAGAATTGTAATCAAATACTTTTTGTTGAGTATTGTTTATGAAGTTAGCTCTATGTACCGTTAGTTGGTTCCTTAGCTATTTTTCCAGAAGCTCAGCGGCATTTGATTCAGCAAATGAAAAATGGTGGAAGCACAGTTTCACAGATTGCTCTGCTCCTTAGATGTTCGTGAAAGTTATTATCTAACGCATTACGAGAAGTAGAGCAGTATAAGACCATTAAAAATATAAAATAGCAACCTAGAGCTCGAAAAACAATAGAAAGAGAGGGCCATTTGATTTATAGAGCTTCACTTAGTGATCCTTTTAAGACCTCAAATAAAATGAAAAATGAAATTTCATCAAAATATGGCATAAATGTGTTCTCAATAGACATAAAAAGATGCTTAAATGAAAACAATTTCCGTAGCTTTATAGCCCAACATACACTACATGTGTCGCAAAAAAATATTAAATGTAGTCTTGCGTTTGCAAAAGAATATTTAAAAAGTCAACGAATTTTTGGAAAAATGTGCTTTGGAGGGATGAATCAACGTTTTGCCGGGTCGCATCTGACAGCAAACAATATGTGTGGCGTCCTCAAAACATGCAACACAATCTAAAGAACACGCTCAAGACTATTAAACAGGGAGGCTGAAATGTTATGGTATGTGCGGCGTTTTCTTGGCATGGAGCTGGTCCGATTGTTAAAATTTACCAAAAAATGGATCAACACGTTTACAAAAACGTACTTGTCAATACCATGACAACGTTTCAAGAGGATAGTTTGCCGCTTTAATGGCGTTTTATGCAGGATAATGATCCAAGGCACATAGTTAAGAGTTGCTTGGAAGAAAACCATGCTGATATTTTTGAACCATGCAGAATTCGTACGTGCAGTAAATATTGTAAATAAAATATACATGTACTTTCTATGAACAAGTTGATGCAATGTTTTTTTTTTTAAATTAACAAAAATAATGTATAGAAAATATATTTTTTTCTAACATGAAACATTTATGTGCACATTCATTGTTGTTTATTTAATTCTTTCTATTGTCCTCAAAAGAATAATCATAGAATGCCAAAAGGTTTCGATAAATTAAACTCAACTTTCATTATAGATGCATTGTACTCTGACGACAAGCTGGAAACAATGAAAGGCACAACATTTTGTTATTCGTTGTTTCATGCGGAAGAAAAAGTTTCCTCCGATTTGAATAACAAAAGTTATACGATAAATCTGAGCTTGAAGAAACACTTTCGCTAAGAGCTATTTTATATACAATAACTCAGTTCTCCTTTTCAACAATACACCTAAACAAAATAGTTGTAGATGACATTTGCAAGCCATAAAACAATGTGTTAAATATGGCAGAAAACATCGAACGTTATGCCATTTCCCCCAACCCCATCCATCCCTCCCATTGCTTGTGGCGTTGAAATTGAGTTTCTAACAGAAACGGATTAAGTAAACTTTTGGGGAACTTTTAATTATTTATTATTTCATTACTTTAATCACCTTCCAATACAAGCACTTTATACAAATATATTTCAAACAACGATGAGCTGCTGGTAGCTCGAAATTTTAATTGAAGCTATTCGTGCAGAGTTTTATGGTTAGTGTTTGTGTAGGGTTGAAAAGCTTGAGTTGGCTGAGTGCTGAGCTGAACTGAGCTGGTATAGAAATGAGTGAAATTTAAATACTTTGCTTTAGTGCGGTCAATGAAAAATTTGTCATGATAAAACTGTTGAACCAAGCTGTTAAAAGTGGATAAAGTAGCTTTAGCTGTAGATGTCAGTCACTTAATTTGAACATTTATGACTGGTATGAATATATCATAAAACTTGGGCAGCCTGATCGTAAAATGACGTTGAGACTTTTTTTTTAAATTATTCTTCTTTGCAAAATGAGTCTTCACACAAAATTGTTCCAAGATTTATTTTTTGCATTAGCATCAGTTGTATAAAATTCATGAATTTTTTATAGGGAACGATTTATTTCATCTTTTCCTTTTATAATTAGTTGTTAAATTATGATTGCGAAGGGTATTTATGATCCAGTTGACTTCCAAAAAGTAGCTTTGAATCTAAAATGTTCAAAGGTTCTAACTTTTTTAGCATCTCTAAGGCTAATTTGATATATATTCGTCATTGAATACTTTCTATCATCCCCGCTCCACTATTGAATAACCTAAATTAACACAAGTATCATAAGAACGAATTCATATTTTATGCGGATCTCTTCATTTCACCGTCCGTACTCATGTCTAGTAATGGAAATATGATTGGGATGGGTATTTTTTATATTTTTTTCATCACTTGGATAAAAACTGCCCCAAGTTTTGATCTTTTTAAACATTGATCGATTAATTCGATACAAACTCTTTTAAAAATACTTTATTTTTCCTAAACCCGCCATCTTTACCTTCCATTAACCTTTTAACTCCCCTCACCGAGTACTCGAATAAACTCTTTGATATATGATTCATATTCCATGTCGAACTTTCCCTTTCACCCTGCACACTCATGTCTAGTCATGAAAATATAATTAAGTCAAGTATTTTTAATATCTTCTTCTAAAGCACAATAAATTTTTTTTTTTTTGTATTTGAACATTGATCGATCCTATTGAATATAAACTCTTTTTTAAGTTCTTTCTTTCACTTTTTTCTTCAATTCGCAAATATTCACAAATCAATTCGCTGATACTTTGATAATAGACGTAGTGAAACTCTCCCCACTCACCTCTAGTCGCAAAAATCTGACTGAAAGGGGTATTTTTTATATCTTTTTTACACCTCGGACAAAAGCTGGCCCAAACCTTATCGATCGATGTTTTATAACACACTCTTTTCAAAATACTTGTACTATCATTTCCTTCAACCCCCTACGTTTTTTCCATTGATAAAGTAAACGTTCAATTCACCTTTATTTCATTTATTTTCTAGGCCAGACTCTCCCTTTTGCCTTCTCCACTCACATCTAGTCACAAAAGTATGATTGGGATGAGTATTTTGTATATGTTTTGTTCTAATTAGGCAAAAACTGACGCAAATTTTAATCTATGTCAGCATTAGTCGCTTTAATTTCATAGAAACTCCTTCCGAAACACTTTTATTCGCCTTACATTGATATTCCTTACATTGACTCACTTGAACGAGCACTTTTATCACAGGAATAAATTCATTGATTTTTTACTCATATTTTCACCGTTTTTTACCCTCCCACTCATATGATATCATAAAAATATGAATGGGACGTGTATTTTTTCATACTTTTTCACCTTTCGGACAAAAACTGAGCCAAATTTTATTTTATTAACGCAATGATGAAATTAATTCGATACAAACCCTTTTCATAATATTTTATTCCCCCGTAACGCTCCAAATTTTCCTTTAGTTGACTCTTCTAAACGAGCACCACTATCACATGAATGACATTTATTGATATTTCATTCGTATTCTATATAGAACTCTCCCATTCAGCTTCCAAAGTCTTCTCAAGTCATGCAAATATGACTGGGACGGGTATTTTGTATAAGTTTTTCCCCCTTAGCGCAAAAATTTACCCAAATATTATTCTATTAAAGCAATGGTCGATTTTATTTAATATTGTACGTACTGTTTCCAAAATACTTCAATTTTACCTATTACTTCTTACCTCATTACTAACCCATTACTTCCATTGACCTACTTGATCACAGGAATGATTTCACTGATATTTCATTAAAACAGTATGCGGAACTCCCAATTTCACCCTCCTCACTCATATCAAATCATAAAAATATGATTGAGACGGGTATTTTTTCATATATTTTTCACCCCTCTGACAAAATTTGAGCCAAATGTTATTCTATTTACGCAATGATCAAACTAATTCAACACAAACTCTTTCCAAAACATTTTTTTCCCCTGAACACCAAAACTCTTACTTTAATTGACTTATCTAAACGAGCACCACGATCACATAAATAAATTGATTGATATTGTATTCACTTTATGCATGGAAGTCTTTCATATACCTTTCCCATACTTGTCGATTCATTAAAGTATGACTGGGAAGGGTATTTTTATAACTTCTTTCCCCCCAAACAAAAACTGATCCAAGCTATAATCTCTTTAAGCATTGATCGATTTAATTGGATACATACTCTTTCCCTTAGCTCGTTTGCTATGCACCTTTTTCTATATTGTCTCATATGGACAAGCACCTCGATCACACGAATAAAATTGGTGATATTTTGTTCATAGTCTAGGCGATACTGTTTTGTTTCATCTTCCACACTCATGTTTTTCAAGACAGGAATTTTGAATGAGATGGTTAATTTTTTATCTTCTGCTTCAAAAAACTTCTCAAAGTTTTTATCTAACCAACGCACCATGGTTGCTGCCTGACAAAAACCAAAATTCAAAGTCCAAATTTTTAAAATGAAAAGTAACTATCTATCTCTTATATGAACAAGCATCTCAACGGTATTTTTTTTTTGTATTTGGACCTCGCGGAAATTTCTAAAAAATAGCATTAAAAGTGAGAGCACGTGTTCAGTTGGTAAATGCAGTGTGAGAAGCTGGACAGTGAAGTTAAATTTTGAGTGTTAAAAACTTAAAAAAATCTATAAATTTATGAAATGCTCATTGAAATTAAAAATTTCTTTTTCCGTAACTAATATATTTTGTATTTTTCGTCAGCGTTTAAAAATTTATCTTAAAACTTTAGTTGTTCCCCTTGACTCCCCTTTGATTTTAATATCCTAATGCTAGTTCTCGTTTTAAAAATAAGAAAGTATTCTTATCTTATCCGCGTCAGCCGCAGAGACTTGCAGAGCTTCGTCTAGTCTTTCACAGACTATGAGTGCCCTTACTTAAAATCCAGGGCAACCGCAACAGTGCTAATAAGTCCTGAAATCCTGTGGAATGCTCTTGTTCTGTTATACCCTACACCTGAACTACTACTTACTTAGTTGGCACTACAACCGTATGTCGGTCTTGGCCTCATCTAAGAATTTGCACCAGCCATTTCTGTCTTTCGCTTGCTGGCGCCAGTTGGAAATTCCCAGCTTCGTCAGGTTGTCCTCTACTTGGTCTTTCCAACAAAGATGCCGTCGTCCTCTTCTGCGTCGACCGCCGCTGGGTACCGAATCGAATATTTTCTTCACTGGAGCATCGTCTTTCATGCGCTAAGCATGACCTAGCCAGCGAAGCCGCTCGATTTAAATGCGCTTGACTATGTCGATGTCAGTGTACAGCTCATACAGTTCATCACTCCACCGTATTTGGTACTCGCCATTGGCGCAGATTGGTCCGTAGATTTAACGAAGAATCTTTCTCTCGAATGCTCCTAAAGTCCTTTGATCGGGCATGAAGGGCATGATGAGTGATTTATAGAGCGTGTTTTTAGTTCGTTGAGAGAGGGCTCAGCTTCTCAATTGCCTACTGAGACCAAAGTTACACCTGTTGGCAAGACTTATTCTTCTTTTGATCTCAATGCTGATGTTGTTGGTTGAGTTTATGCTGGATCCCAGATAAACGAAGTCCTTCACAACCGTGATATCCAAGACACTGGGACTGTTTGTTTGTTGACACCAAGTATTTCGTCTTATCTGCATTCACTGCCAGACCCATTCGACTTGAGTCTCTTTCTTATCTGGAAAATGCTGCACTGACTTTGCGTGTACTATGGCCAATGATATCGATGTCATCAGCATACGCAGGCAGCAAAACACTCTTATAGAATATTGTGCCACTACGTCTCAGATCAGCAGATAGGATGATCTTTTCCATCATTAGGTTGAAAAAGTCGCGCGATAAGGAATCACCTTGTCTGAAACCTCGTTTGGTAACAAATGGTGGGGAGAGGTCCTTCCCGATTTTAACTGCGCTGCTGGTGTTACTCAGTGTCATCCTGCAAAGTCGTATTAGTTTTGCAGGAATACCAAATTCAGATATGGTAGAGTACAGGTGCTTTCTTATTGGGTTGTCGAAGGCGGCTTTGTAGTCGACAAAAAGATTGTGGGTGTCGACTTGTTTTTCTTGAGTATTCTTCAGTCGTAGCGTGAAAATCTGGCCGACGGTGGACTTTCCAGGTCTGAAGCCACACTGATAAGGTCTAATCAGATCGTTTACAATGGGCTTCAATCTTTCACATAAAACGCTCGACAGAACCTTATATGCGATATTAAGAAGGCTTATCCCATGGTATCCCACTCAGACCATCTGAACTGGTCTGAGTATATTCACTTTGTGCATACCTTTGTAATGCCCAAAATATTCGTGCCCGTATTTTACTTATGGAAAAGTATATATGTATATTCTTGATCAGCGTCACTTCGTGATTTGATTTAGATATCCCCGTATGTCCGTGTGTGAGCAAGTAGCATTATCAAGTAGAGAATGTAATCTAGATGGGCGTAATCTGCCCACTTTTCAAACATTTGTATCCCAAAGTGGTTTTGGATATTTCATGATCGGTCCATACCAACTACAGCTTTTCCTTGCTTCTTTTTTAAAGTTATTAAAAGTCTATATTATTAAATTTATTTTATTGTGGGTGCAGACAATCCAAATTGTTTAACATAAACACCTGCCGTGTAGGCTTAATTATATGCTACTCTATAGCATGGGACCGAAATCATGCGTCAGTCAACGCCCTTTTGAGGGTTAAAAGGTATCAAATTAGCTAAATCTTGTGATGACATATCGTAATCCTTGTTAGGGGTAGAGACCTATTTAAAACTTCTTCCGTACTCTGAGGTACGGCACCCAGTTTTAGAATACAATCCAACAACGAGCTGGATAGCTCGTTGCCCGCGATATGGGCATAAACCACAACCATCACTCATCTCCCCGAAGGTCCGTGCCAATAAGTGAACCTAACACATGCCAAGGTGCTACTGACTGCCCGTAAGTACGTAAGTAAGTCTTTGGTCTGACGTCGAGGCATTCTAAAAGTATACTATTCGGAGTTTTAGCTCATTATAGCTCTGGAATGGTGACCAATTAAGATATAAAAGTACAGGTCCACCAAAGACGAATACCCACATTCACAGATCATTCAATTTGGCCCAACATTCATGCAAAGCAGAAACAAAAAATATACCACAAACTCAACTAGGTCTAGTTTGCCACCTCTCAAACACCTGATATGCAAATTAATTAAATTTTGCAACTTGATCGCTGGAAGCGAGAGCGTTTTCAATATTGAAATCCCTATTCTCACGCAATACACCTATAACACGTAGATCACGAATGCCTTCATAAAACGAAATTTCAAGAAGATCGTGAAACCAGTCGTCATGAACTGCCGTACAATCACACTCCTCAGTTACACTCAAGTTTCGTAAGAAAGCATTGAAAGAACCATGCCCAGTCAACAAGAAACCGAGGCTTAAGCTAAAGCAAAAGTCAGGGTGACCATCCAGAAACATAACATCACTTATAACATTATACGTGACTCTTCCATTCACACAGTCATTCCATCTAGATTGCTATCTAGACCACACACACTCCTTCAGCAATGCCTTTCACTCACCTTTATTAACCTTTAAGTAGGAACGTGAAGTTTTATCTATTTATTATTATTTATTATATTAATTATTATTATTTATTTATTATTAACTTACCAATCTATTGACCGCTCAACCTTGTTTCTTCAGGATCGTTTAGCAACTAGAAGTACTATATTCTGTACTACTTATCCAAGTAGGTAGGGGAAAACCATGTGATTCTTGGAAATCGCGAATATGTAGAGGCCTCTGAGACCCCACGCCCATAGTTAAAGGTACATAAACCTTGCATCAACCCACTCAAACAAAAAGAAGAACACATCTTTCTTGATCCCGTAAGTAACACAGATCTGCAGTACCACAAGAACAGACGAGTTACCCGCAACAACACTTGTAAGGCATCAGTTTATACTGTACGACACACTGGCATGCACCCCCTCATAATGGCTCTCTGACAAGAGAGTTTCCTTCGATATCCCATAACAGGCCTGACCACGTGGTTATTGTAGGAACAATAAGTTTCTGAAAGCTTTTTACTTTTTTTTATTGTATATATATTTCTATAGATGATTTTTGCTATTGTAACTAATGTAATGCAATGAGTCGTGCGATATGTAATTTTTGTCAAGGAATTTCAGTTTTTTAGTATTTTAACGATATGTTAAATATTTTAAGTATATGTGGAACAAAATCTTGAAATCAATTAGATTTTCGTTTTAAAAACAGCATTGAAAATTTTATTTAGAATTTTCTTACATAGGGGCGGATGGGATTGCAACCATGCCCATTTTTACATAGAATCATTGTCACATTTTTAGAAACCCGTGATCCAAGTTTCAGGCTAATATCTATGCTAGAAGTACCTTTTGTAGCTATCTCCATATGAGTGCAACCACTGTGCCTTGACTCGATCTATACGCTTCCCAAAAAATTTTATTTCCCCCACCCCTCTACCTTACTATCTTTTTCACCCATCGACTCACCTGAACGAGCACCACTATCACACGAATTCAGACGCTGACTCAGCGTCGTGTCGAAACTGCGAAACCGCGACATACCAACATTATGTGTCAGTTGTTGCTGCTGCTGTTGTTGTTGTTGCTGACCACCGCCCACGGCCGCACCACTGCTGCTAACACGACTGAATTGCGCCTTGCGTGAGCGACCTATACCATTGCTGCTTTTGCTGCGCTCAAACAGCTTGTCGCCGGACAGCTTGTCACCGCCGCGTGACACATACTTTGAGCTGGCAGCGCTGTATGAAGGCGGCGCTTCTTTCACCGAAGTATTCAAATAGGCAGTCGAATTTAGTTGTTGATATTTCGGTGAGCTGTCGCGACTACGCAAACTACCGCTGCTACCTCCACCCGAGTCTTTCTTCGTCAGATAGTTCGGTGAGCTGCCAGTCAGCGTGCTAAAGTTTGGCGAACGATCACGTTGCAGCACTGTTGGGGGCATCTTTTCCGAAAGATTGCCATCAAAGCTACGCGAGAAAGTCTCTACATAGGCATCAGCTGGCGTGGTCTTGCGATTATCATACTCAAAGCTGCGCGAGAAGACCATACCTTTGGGGCCATTGCCGCTGCCGGCATGCAGACTGTTGTTACTGCTGACGGGAAACGGTTTTGGCGGTAAGCGTTCATTCGGGGCAGGTCTGTGTAAATGGCGTTCTGAATACTTTGCTTTGCTATCCTGGAAGGCTGGCGGTGGCGACAGTATTGGAGTTACAGGTGGTGGTGAATCAGCATCGTTAAAATTTCGCACCGGCAGAAATCCGGGCCGTTCATTGAGTAGCGTTGCAATTTGGGGATCGATAATTTTGTAGCCAGGCCGCAACAAATATGCCCCGCCACTACTGCCACTGACAACGCCGCGCTGTGTCGTGCTGTTGCTGCGGCGTGCCTCGTTGCGCGAAATCAGCTCCTCGATCTTGCTGCCGCTAATCTTCGGTATCGTATAGGCACTAGGCGCCGCAAATGAGTGCTGATGCTGCAACACTGACGACTGACGTCCACCTGGCACTTCGCGTCGACGCGTGTTGTCGATTTGTATAACGCGTATCGTATTTCTTTGGCCATCGCGGCTATTCGGCTGTTCATAACGTCCAAAGTGCGAACGGCGATTACTGTAGCTATCGGGTGTATTCTCATCATTGACCCGCTTAGTGTTGACCTGCACCCAACCCGACTTGTTGAGGAATATTTCCTCATTCGTCATAGGTCTACCGGGTTTTCTTGGCAGAGCGGGTAGAGCGCCGCCACCGACACCATAATAGTTCTCACCGAAGAGATAAGTTGGCTTGTGAATACCTGTATGGCCGCCCATGTTGGCGCCTGCTGCGCCACCACCAGCGCCGCTATGATAATGCATTCGGCGCGCTTCAAGCTTTTCGTTAAAGCTGCGCGTTGAGACTTCGAGACTTTCACGTCGTTTGGCTGCGTACTGTTGAAAAGCTGTTAAATGTTTTACCTCAGCACCGGGAGCGGCATTTAAATTAGCAGATGCAGTGTTTGCATCGGCTTCTATCTGGCTGACCAGCTGTTGTTGTTGTTGCTGTTGTTTTGGCTGATTTGCGCGCGAACGACTGCGTCGTTTTTTTGGTGGCAAGGCGGGTAGCGGTAAGTTTGTAACGTCGATTTTATCCTGTGTCGATGAAGATAACTCGTCGTTTTGTGAATCGCCACGGCAAGAGTCACGCGTTAGACGACTGTCATCGGAATAGGCTTCACTTGAGTCCAGGCAAGAGTAGTCTTGCCGGTTAAGTGGTGGCCGCTTTGTGTGTGAATCTGTAGTTGTTGTAAGTGAAGCTGTTCTTGTTGTAAGCGTTGGCAGTAGCTGTGATTCACTGCGAAAGAGAGAAAAAGAGAAGAAGGTGATTAGTGATTTTTTTGGATTTCCGTAGAGACATTTGTGTGTGTGTCATTGATGTGTAAAATTGCTTGTCATTAATATTTCATTGTCTAAAAGAACGTGACATTTTGTAATTTTTCTTTATAAGTACCTCAAGTGCATTTCTCTTAGAAGAGAGAGGAAACAACTTAGCTGCTTAGCTCTCAGCTCAGAAGAGCTAACCAAGGAAGCCCACTTCAATTTGTACAACTACAAATTCTCTTGAGTGCGAACTGAAGTGGCTTCAAGTGGCAACGATATTTAGTTTATCAATTTGTCGTCACATTTCTAAACGTAGAGTGCCAATATTTCGAGAACCTTTTTAAATTTTTTTTAAAATGTTGGTTTTCACAATGTTTAGGAAGGAGCGAATTTGCCTTCACTGGGTAGGTACATTTTCTTTATTAAGACTTTTCACTGAAATAGTTTTTTGTTTATCGAGAGAAACACAAATAAACTGCTTAATTCAACTGGAAAGACAAAGGATAAACATCACCAATTGAAATGTCAAATACAATTGAAAATGATTTTCGAGTTTTGGAAAGGAAGTGAATACCTTAGAAAATATGGTAACAGTGTCTTTTTATCTTTATTTCTTGACCTCATCAGCTTAGTTCAACACCATCATTTCCAATAGCTCCGACTTGCACAGTGGTTTAGACGTGTAATTAAGTAACTTTTTTATGTATTGTTTTTTTTTTAAATTTTACTTAAGAAATGTTTCAATAGTAAAATAATTTCTTAGATATTTTTTCTCAATTTTTGTTAACGAGCAGTGAACATTGCTTTATTTACCCACTCTTAAAATAAGTTATAATAATAAGACATTTTCAGGTGGGTTTCATAATTTCTCAGAAATGCTTTCATGCAATAAATTCTTTATAAAACCATTTTGTAATATGCAAAAAAAGTTTTTTTTTAATCATAAATATGTTTTTTTTTTAAAAATAGTTATATCAAGATCAAATATTTTTTTTTTCTGTGTCAAAGTTTGGACCAGACCAATTTTGTAATGCATCTAAAATACAACATTATTTTAATAATAAATATTTAACATTTATTAATTTTCATTAAAAAAAATAATTTTATCAAGTTAAAATTTTTTTCAGTGTTAAAGTTGCGACCAGAACTAGTGTGCTAAGCTTATCTTAAATTGAAGTGGTGCTTAAAGTGGTGCTTGAAAAGTATTTAATACGAGCCATAAATTTTACAAAACTTTAAAAAAGAAAGTCTGCGGACCTTCGTTCAATGAGCAAAAGGTAAAACTGAAAAAAATAAAATTTCTGTAACTAAGGCCGACCAGCGACTGAACAAGGGTCAAACAGAGGCCAAACATGAGTCAAACAGTGGCCCATCAGCGTCAAAAAAGTAAAGTAGAGAATTTTACAATATGTAAAATTTTTGTAACTAAGGCCGGACAACGACTAAACAAGGGTCAAACAGTGGCCTATCAGCGACAAAAAAGTAAAGTAGAGAATTTTTTGACTGCGGAAACAGATAAAAATCAAATAAAAATAAAGTTTCTGTAACTAGGGGTGACTGAACAAGGGTCAAACAAAGGCCAAACATGAGTCAAACAGTGGCCCATCAGCGTCAAAAAAGTAAAGTAGAGAATTTTATGTAAAATTTTTGTAACTAAGGCCGAACAGCGACTAAACAAGGGTCAAACAGCGGCCCATCAGCGACAAAAAAGTATAGCAGAGAATTTTTGACTGCGGAAACAGATAAAAATCAAATAAAAATAAAATTTATGTAACTAGGGGTGACTGAACAAGGGTCGAACAGAGGCCAAACATGGGTCAAACAGTAGCCCATTAGCGCCAAAAACGTAAGGTAAAGAATTGTATGTAAAATTTCTGTAACTAAGGCTGAACAGCGACTGAACAAGGGTAAAACAGAGGCACATCAGCGACAGAAAAAGTATAGTAGAGAATTGTTATTCGATTAACGAGAAAAAGATAAAACTCAAATAAAAATAAAATTTCTGTAGCTAAGGTCGACCAGTGATTCAGCAAGCGTCAAAAACATAAAGTAAAGAGTTTGATGTTAAATTTTTGTAAGTAAGGCCAAACAGCGACTGTACAAGGCTCAAATAGAGGTAAAACAAACATTGATCACACAGCGGCCCATCAGCGACAAAAAAATATGGTCAAGAATTTTTTTATTTAGGTATAAATATGTTGTCGTATAAGAGTTTAGGCAAATTTAAAGAATAACGCATGTTGCGCTCTTGCATTATTTTGATATGCATTAAGTGTGCTGTGTGTGTTGTTTTTATGTGTACATGTTTTGTTTTTGGAACAAAATTATGTATTGAATTCGCTCAATGACAAACTTGATAATAAAATATTGTTTCGAAAGGAACACTGTTTGACCCGTGTTTGGCAGCAGTGGGCTTTTTTAATTATTTTTATATCATGTTCGACTGCAGTTTGGTAGTAAGGTCCCCGTTTGGCCACTGTTCAGCTGCTATTCGACCGATTATATTTTTACTCTGGAATGCGTAATCATCAAAAATAAAGTTAAAACTAGTCGAAAATTGCAACCGTTAAAATAGAAATTCAACATTTGTCTTAAAAATGAGTGATACTAAATATGTACTTATAAAAAAATAGCAATCCGCAGCTACTCCTTATATTTTGTTCCAACTTTTAATTGAATTCCACTTTATTTTTCTTGGACTCATTAAAATCAAATTTTCATAAGCAATTGTTGGTAAAAAATTTTTATGGTAGGTGAGCATGGCAAAAGCTATTTTTTTTAAGTTCTGCAAATATATTAAGATTATTGACATTTCTTGAGATTTTTAAGAAAAACTTTGTTCAATACAAACAAAAATATAGCATTCTTATTGATGATGTAATATTTTTCAAAATAAGCACTGTTCGAACCATGTTTGGCCGCTGTTCGAACTAGTGGGGTTTTTTTTATTATATTTAGAACATTTTAGACTGCAGTTTGGCAGTGAGACCCTTGTTTGGCCACTGTTCAGCTGCTGTTTACCTAAAAATGAGTGATACTAAAAATGTACTTTTAAAAAATTGCAATCCGCAACTGCTCTTTATATTATAATAAAATCAAATTTTTATAAGCAATTGTTGGTAAAAAATTTTTATGGTAGGTGAACATGGCAAAAGTTCTTTTTATTTTGGGTCTACAAATATATTATAATTATTGACATTTCTTGAGATTTTTAAGAAAAACTTTGTTCAATACAAGTAAAAATATAGCATTCTTATTGATGATGTAATATTTTTCAAAATAAGCACTGTTCGACCCATGTTTGGCCGCTGTTCGAACTAGTGGGTTTTTTTTTATTATATGTAGAACATTTTCGACTGCAGTTTGCCTGTGAGACCCTTGTTTGACCACTGTTCAGCTGCTGTTCGACTGATTATATTTTTACTCTAGAATTCGTAATCATCAAAAAGTAAAAAAAAATCACAAAATGCAAACGTTTAAATAAGAATTAAATTTTTTTCTTCATTTTAAAAATCAGTGTTACTAAAAATGTCCTCATCAAAAAATTATAACTCGCGACGACTCCTTCTACTTGTTGCAACTTCTTAATCGTACGTCTCATTAAAACAAACTTTTAAGAAGCAGATGTTAGTAAAAATTTCTTATTGAAGGTGGGCATGGCAAAAAATATTTTTTTTTTTTATAATTAATTATAATTCATTCTTTGATTTTACATGATTTAAAAATTGAACTTTTGTTTTTAATTCTAAAAATATATTTAAGATCCTTGACAAAGTTCTTAAAATACACTTAGTTCAATACAAACAAAAATATAGCATTCTAAATATTTGTGTTATATGGGAAGTAGGCGTGGGCGGATTTAAAAATAATATGTATGTGACCAATATTATGATTGTGATATAATGTAGCCAATTTCATATCATATACCAAATTTTATTAAACGACGACGACTGCAAATATTTTCTTCCAACTTTTCCATGGAATGAAACCACAAATAAATAACTGCTTCTGTAATATTTTTATTTCTTTCACACGGTTTCTGTTTTTTTATGCACTGAATTCCTTTGAATGCTTCTAAATTCTTTGAATTTTTTTCCTTATTTTTTGCACAAGCAGTTTGAATTCGTTGGCTACATTTTTCTTTGTATTTTAATATACAAGCTTATATATTAATATATATAAAAGTGATTTAGATTCCAAACTGGCCAAGATTTCAAAAAAAAAAAAAAAAAAAAAAGGAGATATTTTGTAAATCATTTCTCTAGACATTTTCATTACTTTATCTTTATTTACAAATATTTAGGTAGAAAAGTATTTCTTCATTATTCTTAAAAGCAGTAAATTTTTTTATACAGCAAAATAAAAATAACGTTGATACACTAACTCCAGCGCAGTTAGCTGCATCACTGAAATGCGTTAACGCAATTGCGCCATAATTGCGCCAAATAAAAATACTGTACGAGTACCAACAGGATTTAAGGCAACGCAGTAAGATTTTGAGTTTTATATCACGTTGAGTTATGAGATAAATTTTTAGAGCGTGTTGAGTTGCTAAGCATAGCTTAGTCTCACTTAGAAAAAATATATCAAATATAATCAAAGTCTTGTAGCAATATGTTTAATCAAAATAAGTCTTAAATTACTTAGAAATAGCTTAACCAATATGAAAACAATCATCCGTTTTTCAAGGGTTTTTTTACCGGCCAAAATATTCAGTTAAATCGATCAAAACTTTCAGATTCCAGTTTTATAGAGTGCAAAAAACGACCTAAATTGACAACCACTTCAGGATTTCTTCAATTTCTAAAAATGCATTTTCTCTTTAAAAATAATTAGCATTGATTATTTACTTCTGTGCATGTAAGCCACTTGTCCTTCCTCTTCAAGTATGTCCTTAAATGTAAACATATTGGTTTTATTTCTTTTTTGTTGGCAACTATATTAATAAGTAAATTCTTTCGGATTGTCCGTGTGGTGTGTGTGAGTGTGGAAAAATATTATGCTAGCATGTGTTTGTTGTGCTTGTTATTGAATTTCTTGTTCAAACAACAATAATATAAACATTATGTCGAAACATGTGTGCATTTAGGATATTGTGGCAAGCTAAGCACAAAAAAAGTGTGTAGAGAGAGTAGAACTTAGGAACCGTATGATTTTTCTGCAATTCCGGTAAAACTCAGAAGTTATTAAAGCAATAGCATTTCTGAAAAATTCATTAACAAGAGTAGATTTTTAATAAGAAGTCAAAAATGTGTGTCGATATTCGAAAAATGTACACAAGACTTAGCTAAAAATATATTATGCATTCTAAGAAATGCTAATGATTTCTAAGAAAATCCTTAATATTTTATTACACAAGTAGCTGGACATTTCATTGGATATCTCTTACTATTCAGAATTATGTTTTGATCGAAATAGCTTTTTATAGCTTTTCAAACTCCAAAAAGGAATGTGCTTCTGAGAAAAGCCTAATTTTGTGCAACAGTTTTAGTTATTAACTAGCTGATATACCCGGTGTTACTCTGTAGTTTTTATTGTACTAATTTTATTTTTTTTATGAACATTCTTCGACAAATAAGGCCAACAAAAAGATCGACCGCTAATTGTGCTGATATGAATATAATAGTTTCCATACGGCAATTAAACACAAAAAATTTTTTTTAAATTTTTTCGGTATTCATCCAATGCGATATTTACGCTGGTTTCCTTCAGTCTTGAGTTTTTCTATGTAACTACTATTTACTGGTTTTAGACTACACAAATAGTTCACAACCGACAAAGTTGAAGGTCACCGAAAGGTCATCTTTATATATAAAATTTAATGCATGTATGTTTGTGAACCACGTATAGACTCCAAAAGGTAAACTGAAGCAACATCTTGAAAGTGTTCCTGTGGAGTTTGGTGTCGATTGAACAAGGGGGCGTGGTACCTCCCACACAACCAAAATTTGCACTATCGTCCACCAAAAAAAACAACAATAAAATATATTGATAGTACGGTTTTGATAGTACAAAACTAAAATTTTGTAACTTTTCTTCAGCTGGTTATTGTCGGAAACTGTATAAAATGGGCATGTTCTCACAAAATCTACGCCCACTTTTTTGATATATAGGTGCTCCAAGTGGCGATATATGGGGCTTTCGATAGTGACTGGTGGGACAGTTTACTCCAGAATCCCTAATGTTTAGACGTGTAACTTTGTATTTTGATGCAAATATTTTGATAATCATCAAATAGATATTTTGCAATAGATTATGAACCGACTTATAAATTTTTTTTTGCCGAAAAAATAACTCATATAAATATTTTGGTGATATTTCATTGGTTAAAGGAGTGTGACTGGTGGGACAGTCAAAAATACCTTATCTCCGCCTTCTGCATTGTCGAACGAGATTTTAGCCCAAATACTGATCATAGCTAGATGTCTTTTATTATGCTATGAAATGATTTAATAGACTTCAACAGAAACTAAAAATTAGCACCATGTTTAGTTTCTACAAGAAAATATAGAAAGTAGAAATTGTGACTGGTGGGACATTGTGGGACTGGTGGAAAGAAATCATACGACTCGTACATTTTTTTACAAAAAAAAAAATTACTCATATAACTATTTTACTATTATATGAGCTGTTATATTATTTCTTTGGATAAAGGAGTGTGACTGGTGGGATATTCAAAAATACCTCATTCCGTCTTTTGCATTATCAATTGACATTTTAGCCCAAATACTAACCATAGCCAGATGTATTTTACTGTGCTATGAAAGATTTAAAAGACTTCAAGAGAAACTAAAAATAGCACCAAGTTTAGTTTCTACAAGAAAATATAGAAAGTAGAAATTGTGACTGGTGGGACATCGTGGGACTGGTAGAAAGAAATCATACGACTCGTACTTTTTTGACCGAAAAAATAACTCATAAACATTTTGGGGATATTTCATTGCTTAAGGAGTGTGACTGGTGGGACAGAAATCCTCTATGTTTTTAACGTTGACCCCTGCCGCGAAGGCTTAATTCAACGGTGCTCCAAAGCTTGGGCAAATATGAAGCGTCGGCCAACGCCCCTTCGGAATACAAAAAATCCACTTAGAAAGGTTGCCCTAATAACATACCACAGAACCCCATCACTGATGTCAAAAAGACACTATTCATGACTGTGACTCATTCAGCCACTCGAATTTAAGCATGACTTGGTTATTTTAATAACCTTTCGTTATCTCAGTGTCAATACCAATAATACAAACCTTTGTTTTTTGGCCACTACATAATCATCATGATCAAAGGTCATCACTCTTTGACACGAAAAACTAAGGCGGCATACTAGGCCTGTCACTTATATCAACAGGTTCCTCAATTTTAGTGGACCCAACTCAGACTATTTAGGTTTCCCCGTCGCCTGTTCTTAAATTCCAAAGGTAACAGTATATTGATCCGGTAGTTCCTTACCTTCCTAACATTTACTGTTTGAAATAGCGAGATTCAATCTACCATCTTTCTCTTAGTAATTTAAGGGAATCACCAACCCGAGTTCAACTTAAGTGTAACTCACACCGACCTTCCTGGCCTAACCACTGCCAGAGTGAATTTAAACCCCGAAGGACCGTGCCCAGCGACAGTCAATACCTGGGCTCAAGGCTCCACCAGACAAGGCTCTTCAACATCCCGTTTTACAGACCAAAAGTGCTTAGAACATTTATATTTGACTGTGATACCTTCAGCCACTAGAATTGTACATGACTAGGTTAAAAATAACCATTGGTTTCCCAGTAAAATACCGGGTAAACCACAATCCTACTTATGCAACTTCGTTAGCCTAATTAAGACTTAATAAAAGCCTCTTTCGGAAAACTAGGAAGCGTGAGCCGTTGTATACCAATTGGCTTATGCTACGGTCGAAAAATTAAATGTTTCTTACATAAAACCTTCATTCTAAGATAAGGTCTGCAGAACAACGATAGATCAGGTATCCTCATCATTGATGGATGACTGCCTCCGCTCTTCAAGTTATGTTGGATTGATCGTCCATCGAAAGCATATTACAATGACGATTTTATGATAACTTAATATCAAAACCCTGCTTTCACCAAGACTTGGCGCCAACAACCAAGGCTCCAGGTAAACCTTTTTCTTTTACAGTTATCAGATGAACATTCAAGAGCCGTGCCTCAAGAATGAACTCATTATGAGATCAGTTCATGGGCCGTGCCCCATAAACTGCCCATCCAATAACAAACCATCACCGCTTCTATTCCTGACTTTGGACAGGCAGTTTCTTCTAAGGTCCTCTGGCGGGTTTGTGACTGGTGGGACAGTCAAAAATACCTCCCTTCCGCCTTCTGCACTGTCAATCGAGATTTTAGCCCAAATACTAACCATAGCTAGATGTCTTTTATTATGCTATGAAATGATTAAATAGACTTCAACATAAACTAAAAATTAGCACAAAGTTTTGTTTCTGCAAGAAAATATAGAAAGTAGAAATTGTGACTGGTGGGACATCTTGGGACTGGTGGAAAGAAATTATACGACTCATACTATTTTTACCGAAAAAATAACTCATATTAATATTTTGCTGATATTGCTTTGATTAAAGGAGTGTGACTGGTGGGACAGTCAAAAATACCTCACCTCCGCCTTCTGCATTGTCAATCGAAATTTTAGCCCAAATACTAACCATAGCCAGATGTCTTTTACTATGCTATGAAATGATTAAATAGACTTCAACAGAAACTAAAAATTAGCACCAAGTTTAGTTTCTACAAGAAAATATAGAAAGTAGAAATTGTGACTGCTGGGACATTGCGGGACTGGTGAAAAGAAATCGTGAGCCTCGTACTTTCTTCACCGAAAAAAATAACTCATATAAATATATTGGTGATATTTCATTGGTTAAGTAGTGTGACTGGTGGGACAGTCAAAAATACCTCACCTCCGCCTTCTGCACTGTCAATCGAGATTTTAGCGCAAATACTAACCATAGCTAGATGTCTTTTACCATGCTATGAAATGATTAAATGGACTTCAACAGAAACTAAAAATAAGCACCAAGTTTAGTTTCTACAAGAAAATATAGAAAGTAGAAATTGTGACTGGTGGGACACCGTGGTATGCCCCATATACATAAAGATTGCCACGCCAATTTTTACCACTCATACACCAATAGAACTTCTATATATCAGACGGTTTTGGACATAAATTTGGTAATTTCGTGCATATGCTTACTCTCGACAACTTTGCAAAAAAATGGGCGTGATCGCACTATAAACCCACTTTTCAAAAATCATTTTAAGTTCTGAGATTCACGTTCCAAGTTTGAGAGTAAGACTTGGTATGTATATGACATGGGTCCATGTGATGGTCACTTTATATATATATAATTTTTGCCATTCCCGATTTTACCGCCCACAAACCAGTAAAATTGCTATATATCAGACGGTTTTTACCGTCTTTTTTAGATTAAATTTTTTTTGTATGGTTGCTAAACACATACCAAGGATGGTTTTTGTATTGGAAATGTGGGCGTGGCACCTCCAACACAATACAAATTTTCGATATCGACTAGTTTTGCAGTTATAGATCGAATATCCTCGAAATTCAGTATTCGACCTCAATTTACACATGCAGTTATAGCGATAATATATTATGCGCGTTGGAAAAGGGGGCATGTCACCTCCCATGCGACCCAAATTTGCGATATTGCATAGCTTTGGAGTTATAAATCACACAGCCTCGGAATTAAGTACTCGACCTCAATTTAGACATGCAGTTTCACTGATAACATTTTATGGGCTGGTGTTAGAAAAAAACTGTAGAAATTTTAGAAATTAGTTCTGGAAATATGTCATCACCGACTATCGATTTTCAAAGTTCACAGTTCTTATACATTAGGCCGGGTCGGTTTGTGGTTAGGCAAAAAAATCACCCATTGCTCAGTGAAAATCGTATTCTAGGAATCAAAATAAGAAACTTTGCCCGAGGAACGTTTGGAAGTGTGTTTAAAAATATTTAAGAATCCTAACTAAATATTCAAAACAAAGGTTTTGGCTTTTAAGCGAGCCGCGCTGTGTATAAAGGCCACAAGGCCGATTTGGGAATATAAAAAGAAGGCAATGCTGCCGGTATGACTTTCATGTGTATAATCATCATTTATATTAAATTTAATTTTCTTCTATAACAATTTGTTACAATTTTTCTTATTCTAAGACACACCCATTTTCCAGTCACATTTCCAACATATTTAATTAGACCAATCATTAATTGATGTAACCAAATATGCAGACTTGCATTTTGTGTCTTCTGCAAAAATGCAATACTAAATATTTGGTCACATGCAATGACCCACATGTGCAAGTTCTAATACGATCGGCTCTTTGTTAATACTAGAAGTGGCTGCTTGCGCTTAGCCAAC
Organism: Dichetophora obliterata; assembly: GCA_963920525.1. NCBI lineage: Eukaryota > Metazoa > Arthropoda > Insecta > Diptera > Sciomyzidae > Dichetophora > Dichetophora obliterata. Next base: position 193,855,112 of record OY986438.1, read on the forward strand.
ATTCGTGGTGACTCATTAATAATCACTATTTCTTTTATTGTTTACGTTCATGCCGTTTTATTGTTTTAACTTATGTTGCACTACTTAGCTTGATCATATTGCACTCACATGTGCTCAGTGTTTCAAAGTTTGTTTACGTTGATGACCTTGCTTGTGACTAGGTGGTCTGTTTGTTATTATTATTTGTTTGTTTTTATTTGCTTTTTGGTTGCACAGACAACAATACCTCTAAACTAATTCTAATGCCCCAACTTTTCCGTAGGGTCAAATTTTGAAAAATCCCTCTTTGACCCATTTAGAGTGACCCAATTGAGTCCAAATGTATGACCGACCCCGACTAACTTTGGAGGGCCGATCCACCCATGACAGTGGCACAACCCCTGGAACACCCCAAACATTTCTTTGTATGGGGAACTTTGTTTGTATGGGGAACCCCCCAAAGGTTCCCGGGGATGTGCCACTAGTATGGGTGGATCAGCCCTCCAAAGTTAGTGGGGTCGGTCATACATTTGGACTCGATTGGGCACTCTAAATGGGTCAAAGAGGGATTTTTCAAAATTTGACCCTAAGGAAAATTTGGGGTATTAGAATTCGTTTTAGAGGTATAGTTCCTCGGGCTAAGTTTCTTATTTTGATCCCTAGAATACGATTTTCACTGAGCAATGGCCGATTTTTAAAACAACCCGCCCTATTATACTTACTGCTACTATGTGCCAGAAAAATGTTATTTTGGTTCTTCGAATTTTCAAAGATATGACTGTTTTAATGTAAAATTAATGTTAAAACTGAGTGCTTTCTTGTACCCTTTTTATCTGTATTTGATAATTTCAACGTTCTTCAGTAAATTGGTTCCTATTATTCTGACCAGCAACTTTGCTGAACAAATAAGTATGAAAAAAAATCATTTGATTGTCTTAAAACCTTTTAAAAGTCACAACCTTTTAAAAGGCCCGCTTTCAACGCTTCAAAATAATAACACCTTACTCATACGCCATGTGGAGCTAATTTTTTCGTTTCATGCTGATTTTAAGCTGGATTTTTTGAAGGACCCACTTGTTCCATTTGTTACATAGAAAAACCCAAGACTGAACGAAACCAGTGTTACGTTACGGTGGTTTTAAAAAAAGTCGTTAACAATTAATTAAAATTATTAGCGGTGGTCCATCTTTTAATTAACTGTTCTAACCTCACCTAAAGCTCAATAAACGATTTTTAACTATCAAACAACTAGAATTTGTATTTAAAATCAAGTATGATTTAAACTATCAAACATTTAGAATTTGTATTTAAATCATAGAAAATTAACATAATAAAATAACAAGGTCATATAGAAATCGTCCATTTTTTTGTTGACCGATTTGACAAAGAATGCCCCATATCAATAGCATGAGCAGAGAATCAAAAATTAATTTAAGAAAAACTGTTAAAATTCTTCTTCAAGAGTCTTATTGTAAAATTTTCATGTAAAATTATGCTCTATCTGACAAATAAAACAGAACCAATGGAAAAAAACTGTGTTCGTTTCACAAAATTAGACTACAGAAGCATTTGCAAAAACCGCACAAAACCATCTTCAAACGGAAATTTCCAAATATTGTCTTAAAAAAGACAATGCAAACCTACTACGAATTGATAAATAAAAAAAGCTTCTTCATGCTAAAATTGAATTAAGCCATCTGAAAAATTAATCTCAGTTTTAGACAGCAGTTTTTCAATTTAATTAACGACTCTGCTTAGGCTATCGAGAGCACTAGACATGGAGGCGATGGAAGTTGTAGGTTGTAGCAATCATGATATAAGTCCATAAATACTTAGCATTTGCTCTTTCACTTCTATTTTGCTTTCTTATTCCATGAAAATAATCCTCAATTCTCGTACATTTCGATGACATGGAGTTCAACGACATGCTTAATTATTCAAATGGCACATTTATTGATACAACTTCTTAAGGCATTATGTGCACTCGTACCTACATACATATACACAAAAGTAGCAAGAAATTCTAATGAAACAGTAACAAGCTGAAGCTTGGAACAAACAAAGATTAATTAACAAGAATTTTCAACCTGTGCCTAAATGTTTCACACACACAAACAAAAACAAAAGCTTTGATAGCATGCGACATAACAACCAGGCTCGTTAACAAGCGAATTCAACTCTTTGTCAAAGTGCTAACCAGTGTTGTCATAACAATGGGAAGAAGAGAAATATGACTTTGAATTAATTAAAATTGCTCTACGCTGTTGCTTATCTTAATGTTAGAAATGATTGCTTAATATTATTAAAAAAAAAATATCTATTAATAAGTTTGTATCAACCAAGACATCGGCAGGACTTAATGTCAGTACACAAAGGATATTTTATGATTAATGTATGAGCCAATATAAATTGACTCTCGTGCGCATTCAAAAGTTCCACTTTAAAGCCATCAATATTTCCATTGTTTGTTTTTTTCTATATATATACAAACGTTGATGACAGCTTGAAAATATTTGGAGTATGAGTATAATTTAATATTATATGATTTTTTATCTTTTTAATAGATCTATTAAAACCTTAATCAATCATTGTCATAACATTTATTTCTTTATGTGGAGAGTTTGTTGTAGTTATTCTAGAAATGGTGTAGTTAAACAGGTAAACTGATCTGCCATTTAAGAGGAGTTTTTAACTTCTGCAGGCAAAAGTTATTGCATTTTAAATTTGCTCACTTTCTTTATGAGTACATTTTAAAGAAAATAATCTTTTTTTTTAAATTTGGATTAAAAAATAGGAAAACCATTATTAAAAATCATCAATTCTACTGCCTGCGAGAGCCATTGTCGTGTAGAATAATATTTTAAAATTTCAGCCCAATCGACTTCATAGAATTTTTAGAAATTTCGTTAAAACGCATTTGTTATTATTATATGTATGTTTGTTTTGTCATACGTGAAAAATTTTGTTGCAATTTAGTTTTAAGAAATGGTTAGTGCAGCAAATGTGAGTAATACAATAGGGGTATTCAAGATTCAGTGCACTTGTCTGTGCAGTTGAGGACTTGAGGACTTGTGCACTTTACAAAAACAAATTGTACGTACGTCAAAAATCTGCACAAGTGCTTTTCTACTATTGCCTTCAACTTGAGGACTTGAGGACTTGAGCAGTTGTGCACTTGTGTGCATTGAAAAATGTTGACAGTTTTGAAATGGTGATGGTGGTGTGTTCACGAAAACCTAACTGCACAAGTCCTCAAGTTCTCAACTGCACAGGCAAGTGCACTGAATCGTGAATACCCCGTGAATTGTAATCTTATTTAAGAATTTCAAAAAGTTTTTTGACACTAGGATGGACCTAAAAAATGCGTTTTTCATTTAAAACTTTTTGTGCATGTGTTGGCAATATTAGGGGGTCGCTGATTTCGAATCTGATGTAAGATTTAAAAAATTTAAATCTTTAGGGTGAACCCTAAATATGTATGTTATTATTTTATACTCTTTGTAGTTGCGCTGATCGCTGATTTCGAATCTTATGTTAGAATTTAATTAAAATTTGTACACTAGGGTGGACCCTACAAATGTGTTTTGTGTTTTGTTTTATACTCTTTGTATATGTGCTGGCAGTATTAAGGGCAGTATTAAGTATTAAATTCTTACGAACCTCGTGTAAGAATTTCAAAAATTTTTTGACACTAGGGTGCACCCCGAAAATGTGTTTTTTATACTCTTTGTATATGCACTGGCAGTATTAATGGGTCGCTTATTTCGAACCTCATGTCAGAATTTCACAAAGTTTTTAACACTAGGGTTGACCCTAAGAATGTGTTTTTTGACTTTAAATCTTTGTAGATGCGCTGGTTGCTGATTTCAAATCTAATGTAAGAATTTCGAAAGTTTTTTTGACACTAGGGTGGACCCTAAAAATATTTTTTTTTTATTTTAAATTTTTTGTATGTGCTAGCAGTATTAAGGGGTTGCTGATTTCAAACCTGATGCTAAGATTTCAAAAAGTTTTTAAAATAGGGTGTACCCTGAAAATGTATTTTTTTACTCTTTGTTTATGAGCTAGTGTATAAGGGTTTACTGATTTCAAACCTAGTATTAAAATTTAAAATATAGTTTTTGATCATAGGGTGAACCCTGAAAATGTATTCATATGTTCTTTGTATGAAAGGGTCGCTGATTTTTAACCTCATGTAAGAGTTTCAAAAAGTTTTTGACATCAGGGTGGACCCTAAAAATGTGTTTTTTTACTTTAAACTATTTGTGTATGTGCTGGCAGTATTAAAAGGTTACTGATTTTGAATCTTAACTTAGATTTTAAACAACTTTTTTGACACTAGGGTGGACCCTTAACTTTTTTTTTGTTTTTATACTCTTTGTAGATGCGCTGGTTGCTGATTTCGAATCTGATGTAAGGGTTTTTAAAAGTTTTTTGACACTAGGGTGGACCCTAAAAATATTTTTTTTATTGTAAACTTTTTGTGTATGTGCTGGCAGTATTAAGGGTTGCTGATTTAGAACCTGGTGCTAAAATTTGAAAAAGTTTTTTTAAAATAGGGTGTACTCTAAAAATTTATTTTTTTATACTCTTTGTTTATGGGCTAGTGTATAAGATTTTACTTATTTCAAACCTAGTGTTAAAATTCAAAAAATATATTTTGACCTTAGGGTGAACCCTGAAAATGTGTTCTTTTTATGTGCTGGCAGTGTTAAGGAGTCGCTGATTTCAAAACTCATGTAGGAATTTCAAAAAGTTTTTCACACTAGGGTGGACCCTGAAAATGTATTTTTTTGCTTTATACTCTTTGTGTATGTGCTGGCAGTATTAAAAGGTTACTGATTTTGAATCTTAAGTTAGAATTTAAACAACTTTTTTGATACTAGGGTGGACCCTAAAAATTTCTTTTTTTGTTTTATACTCTTTGTAGAAGCTTTGAAGTTGCTGATTTCGAATCTAATTTAAGAATTTCAAAAGTTTTTTGACACTAGGGTGGACCTTAAAAATGTGTTTTTTTTTACTCTTCGTATATGTGCTAGCAGTATAAAAGGTCGCTGATTTCGAACCTGGTGTAAAATTTGAAAAAGTTTTTTTGACACTATGATTAACTTTGAAAATTTTTTTTATATATCTTTGTATATGTGCTGGCAGTATTAAGGGGTCAATGTTTTCGAACCTCATATAAGAATTTCAAAAAGTTTTTGACACTAGGGTGGACCCTAATAATGTGCTTTTTTGCTTTACTATACATACTCTTTGTGTATGTGCTGGCAGTTTTAAGGGGTTTCTGATTTTGAATCTTACGTTAGAATTTAAAAAACTCTTTTGACACTAGGGTGAACCCTAAAAATTTCTTTTTGTTTGTCAACTCTTTGTAGATGCGCTGGTCGCTGATTTCGAATCTGAGGTAAGAATTTCAAAAAGTTTTTGACACTAGGGTGGACCCTAAAAATGTGTTTCTTTGTTTTATACTCTTAAGTAAGTCCAGTTTTTAATCAATTCAAGCTCCATACGAGGAACATTATGAATGTTTAATGCTAAATGCTTTGTTGCGTCATGAAACTTGCATCGCTGGCAACGGTAACTGCCTATTTTCATCTCTCATAAGACATCTTAATTTTCAATAAATAAAATTTTTTTTTCTTAAATATTAAATTAAACGGCCAGTAAAAAAATGTTATTTCGAGAAAAACGCTTTTAAAGTCTTAACAACATACAGCGCGCAATTAAGAGGCGCTCTAGACTATGAGCTATAACTTTGTTAATATGTATTTTACATTTTTACAGTATACTCTCAATATATTGTAGATACTTTCGAAATACATTGAAAAAAAAGTCAATTAAAACCTAGCCATATAAAACGTTTCATATTGACTTTAAGTCAATTGAAAAACAAATATTTGAAGGACAATATATTAAAATTTTATTCCATCGTGTCAATTAAATTCAATGGAATAGATTCACTTTTGAACTACACATAACTTAAAATAGTACCTAGCAAAGTAAATATAAATATTCTTAGCAATTGATAACAAAACCATTTAAAGTGAAAAACTTTAGAGTTTGTTTCATGCTTTTAGATACCATTAAATACAGTTGTTCCAGCTACCTGTGCGACAAAAACAAAACTGTTGACTGTTCATTAAATTTTTTCACTTCATTAAATCTTGATATTCTAAAATATGCTTTAATAAAACTCATATTAGCAACACTTGAATGGATATAATGCAGGGTGCTAAGGGAAAATGCTAAAAAACTTCGTCCACTGACGTCAGCTTGCATTACAAGCTATTTTAAAAGTTTTATAAAACTTTGAAGGGGGGAGGGGGAAATTTTTTAATATTGAAGTGGCGTTGTAACATAAAAAAAAACATGTAACCAGTAAAGTTTTATGATCAAACCTGCTGTAGCTTAGCTTTTTCCAACGTGGACGAAGGAACACATAAACCGAAAAAATTAAATCCAAGCAACGCTGAGGCACTAAGCACGGTTCTTAACTTCTCGTGAAATCAAAAACTGGTCATAACATAAATCCCAATCAAATGCATTGCAAGTGGTATGCTCTTAATGCCTTACCCAATACCAAAAGCTTGAAGCAATTTGTGCTTTAAAGCTGCATATTAAGTTATATATAACAGATAGAAGTTATGCAGTAAAAACTTGTAAAAAACACTTGTACATTTAAAGATTCAATACATTCACTTCCCTGAAGAAGGTAGAAGGACACTAGCGAATAGTCAGGAAAAGAACTGAGTTTTTTTGCTTATTTCTAACTACAACAAAAACACCAAAATAGCCCTAATAAACAAAATCAACAGGAATTTAGCATTGGTCACAATAACAATTTAAAAATAAAATAAATTTATTTAATTCAGTTGCGGCAAAAATATTGAGTTTGAGTTAAGCAAATCTGTGTCGATTTTTATTTCAATTAATATTTTTTTTTTCTTTTAATTTTACAATCATTTCAATGAAAGGCTTTTTTGCTCTTCGCTGCACTTCAAACTATGCTGCCAGCACGCTGAACAAGTTTATGTATTTATTTATTTATTTGATTTTTTAAAAAATCAGTTTTGCTGGCTTTCAAAAAAAAAAATACTTTTTATAAATACAAAATAATTTTAAAAAAAATATATACAATATTTTTGCATAAAAGTCATTAAAATGCTGGCAACGCAATCCATATTGAACAAATGCTAGTATTTAAGTATTGTTCATTTTTGTTTATTTTTTTACTGGGGCGTTTTGCACTCACTTTTGCATATATTAAGAAAAAAAAATCACACAAATGTTGGCTTTGAGGCAAAATTTTTGTAATTTTTGTTTTTTATTTGGTCTTATTGTGTGTACTCGATAGTGAAGTTTTTTTCGATTGATGCGTGAAACATTGAAATGCTATTTGCATGTGAGCAGCAAATTGTGTACGACCGATAAAAGTGAAGTAGAAATTCGGGCAAATGCAGCAACGCCCAAGTGGTAGGACATTTGACTGAATGGTAGGCAGGAACCGATTGCATACAAGAAAAATACATTTCTAGGTACCTACTTGAATTTAAAGTTTGTTGGTAGTATGTCCTTTTTTGTTTTCTTTCTTGTTCTGTCAATGACATAATTTAGGTATGTGGCAGGTGGCAGAAAAATGTCGCAGTTCCAATAAAAAAAAATTAGTATAAAAATTGTTAACCTTGAGAACTTTTTAATTTTTCAAAACTTTTACGTAACTCTTGCACTTGTAGTTTTAATTTATTATCATGTTAGTGGTTTGCATAAAAGTTCAAGGACGAATTTCATTAGATAGTAAAAAAGCATATATCAAGGTAATTGCGTGATTGGCTGTCATTTTGGAGAATTTAATTAAATCGAATACTTTTTTAATAGAGGCGGTGAGCAGAAAAGTGGTACAGCGCACAAAAAAAAAAAACAAAATTTCGTGTAAATGCTGTAAAGAGATCTTATTGATTGTTTGTTTTTTAAAAAAAAAAAAGATCAAAGAACCAAGGCATGCGCCTTATAAAAACAACGTTTGGTTTTTGATCTGAAAGAAAAAAGATAGATTACACAGGTCTGCAAATTTCAACTCTTATTTTCCCCTTATGGATTTGAATGCTGATCTTGGAGTATTTTGGTGCTCAGATTGCGAATATGCACTTGACTCTTTGCTATCACCCACAGTTTTTTTTTTTTTGAAAAATCGCTTTATGTGAATTCAAAAAAGCGACTTTACTAAGTTATTTTTTTTATTTCAATTAAGAAACAATTACATATACTTAAAACATAAAAAAAACTTTTGAGGGACAGTAATAAATAAATTAAAAATATGAAATCTTTTTGTGGTATCTTGCTTTTTTTCACCGAAGCTACGATTGTGAGATTTTCGCTTGAAATTCCGAGTTGGATCATCTCGGTATAACAGCCAACAATAGTCTGCCATCATTTTTGTATTCCACTTTCCCTGATAACGACGTTCCATTTCTTTCAAATCCTGGTGAAATCTTTTGCCTTGCTCTTCACTTACAGCTGCCAAGCTATCAGGAAAGTAGTCCAAATGCGAATTAAGGAAATTAAGTTTAGTACTCATCAAGCATCCCATTTTGCCGAAATTTTCAATAATTTTCTCCACAATTTCCTCATAATTAGTACTTTTGTGGTTTCCTAGAAAATTTCTCACTACTTCCTTTAAAGATTTCCAGGCTTTAAACTCAACTTCACTTAATTTTTCATCGAAAGCTGTGTCTTTCATCAATTTTCTTATGTCCGGACCAACGAAAATACCTTCTTTCAGTTTAGCTTCAGACAGAGATGGAAAAATTTGGTATTGATACTTAAAACCTTCTCCTTCTTTGTACAGCCCCTTCACAAATTGTTTCATCATTCCCAATTTTATAAGTAAAGGGGGTAGCAAAACTTTTTCGCGGGGAACTAAATTGTCTCTCACAATAATTTTTTTGTTCCAGGGACCAGTTTTCGATGTTAAACATTTTCACTAAGCCTGGAATGTCATCACAATACACTAGATCACGATCTTCAGCAAAATGTGGTACAAAGTCCAATTTCGTTAAAACTTTGTGCAAAGTCATTAGCATATCCTTTGTACCTAATTTTTAATAAGTCAATTGCCACTGGAGCGTTTCTAGATTCTTGGAAAGTATCTCATATTGTTCCAATCTATAAGTCTGGTCCGAAGGAAGACGTTTGCAACTATAGACCAATTTCTATAATCTGTGCAATACCAAAAATTTTTGAAAAAATAGTTTGTGAAAAAATTACACCATGTTTTGTTAATGTTTTATCTGATTATGAACATGGATTCCGTGCTGGTAGATCAACTGTTACTAATCTAGTTTTGTTTTCTAATTACATTGTTAATTCATTTGTTAGTCGTTTGCAAACCGATGTCATATTTACTGACTTTGCTAAAGCTTTTGACAAGGTACACCATGCCTCTTTAGAGTTCAAACTTGAGTGTCTAGGATTCCGTGGTGAGTTTATTAAATGGTTGCACTCATACTTATGTAACCGTGTACAACTTGTAAAAATAAATGATTCCCTTTCGTGTCCTATAAGTGTGTCATCTGGTATCTCTCAAGGAAGTCACCTTGGTTCGTTGTTGTTCTTACTTTTCATTAATGATCTTCCCCATGTTATTAAATATTCTCAGTGTCTGTTGTTTGCAGATGACTTAAAACTACAGTGGTGGCCATACAATTAGAAACGATGACTTCAATCTTATATTTCTTTTCACAACTTTTTTGTAATGAGTCTCTCTTTATTGCAGGTCCCGTTATATACTCACTCCAGTGTAATATGTTGTTAGATGTGTAAATATCAGCAAATACTTTAGACAATTTCTCACAATCGCAAAAACAGTAGCAACACGTGCTTATGAGGGTGGACACATAATTAGAAACGCGTACCTTAATTTTGGAAATTTTTTATATTTTCAACGCAAGTTGTTGTTTTTTTATTTCTTTAATTTATGGTTAACTAATTTTTATTATAATATAGTGTAAATATGGGTAAAAACAAGTCGTGCACGTCAGAACTTCGTAAATTAATTGTGCGCTGCTATCAAGACGAAAAACAATCAATGTCAGCCATAGCAAAAAGATTTTGCTGTTCTAAAAAAATGGTTTTTGGAGCAATAAGGCAATTTAAGAAGACTGGAAGTTTTGAGAACCCAAAAAGAATTCAAATGCCAAGAAAAACCACTCCATATGATGATAGAATTATTTGTAGAACCAGTAAAGCCAACCTATTTTTGACCTCAACTGAAATTAATGCCATTGTAATGCCTCAAATATCGCAGAATATCTCATGTAGAACCATTAGGCGTCGATTACAAGAAGCTGGTCTACATGGATGCATTGCACGGAAAAAACCGCACGTCTCAAAAAAAATAAATATGACGAAGCGTTTACAATTTGCCAAAGAGCACCTGCAAAAACCTCTTACATTTTGGAAAAAGATCCTCTGGAGTGACGAATCGAAGTTTAATTTATTTGGATCAGACGGTAAATCTTATGTAAGACGGCCAGTGAACAAATCTTTGGATCCCAGATACACTATCAAGACTATCAAACACGGTGGAGGAAATGTGATGGTATGGGGTGCATTCAGTTGGTTTGGCGTTGGCCCGATACATCGCATAAATGGACGAATGGACCAACACCAATATAAAAATATACTGGAAACTGTAATGGAACCATTTTCGTTTGAAAATATGCCAGTTACGTATATTTTCCAGCAGGATAACGATCCTAAGCATACTTCCCGAGTTGTGAAGCAATGGTTTATGGATACGAATACTAATGTTTTGAAAACCCAATTGAAAATTTATGGACAGATGTCGAAAGAGGTTTAAAAACAAAAATACCCAAAAATAATGACTAACATTTTCGAAATATAAAAGAATTTTGGGAATCGATACCATCCTCAAGATGCCGAAGTTTGGTTGAGAGTTTGCCAAGGAGATTGACAGAAGTTATAAAAAATAAGGGTTATCCTACGAAGTACTAAGTTGTTTTTCCATTATTTTATAATACATTTTTAAAAAAGATAGAATTAAATATTACTTTTGTTATCGTTTCTAATTCCATGACCAATGCGTTTTTTGAGTTCAATAAGAAAATCTAGTTTGCACCTTTCACAAATATTCCTACATTTAGAAATATATCTAGGATATACAGTAATAAATGAGCCTTATAACATATGATATCTATTTTCTTAATTTTCGTTGTAAGGAAGTAGTGATGATATAAAATTAAAATGCTAAGTGGGTGTTTCTAATTGTATGGCCACCACTGTATATCGTTTCGTAAAGTCTGAAGAAGATTGTATGTAGTCTTTTACAGACTGATTTAAACTTAGTTGCCTCGTGGTGTCTCTAATAATCTTTGTCTTAATATTTCGAAATGTCAATCGTTCTCTTTTTATAGAAGCAGTTCAGCTATATTTTATAATTACAGTATTAATAATCTCACTCTTGATAGAGTATATCTTAAAAAGATTTAGGCATAATTTTTGATCGCCAGCTTAATTTCAAAGATCATTTTGATTATGTCATACCCAAGGCCTACTCTATGCTAGGATTTTTAAAGAGGAACTCTAAAGATTTTAGAAATCCTCTTACAATCAAGGTACTATTTGAATGCCTGGTAAGACCTTACCTAGAATACTGTTGTGTCATATGGAATCGCTCATATGCCTCGCATATTCGGAGACTGGAAAGAGTCCAGAAAGTTTTTTCTAAATATCTGTTCTCAAAGTTGAATTGGCAAATCAATTTACCTTCCTATAAAACACGTTAGGCTTTGTTTAGTCTAAATTCACTTGAATTTCACCGCATAATGTATTCTGTTGTTTTTATTAGAGATGTCATTCACAGCAATATTCAATGTCCATGTATCTTAACTATGATTAATTTTTATTCACCTTGTATAAACCTAAGAGGGTGTTTCCATTTTCGTTGCAATACACTGAGAAGCAACTTTGCTCAGCAAGAACCATTGGCTCATTGTCTTCGCATAACTAATTTATTGTTAGCTGATATTGATGTTTTTAATAATTGTTCTAGACATTGTTTCAAAAGCAATCTCTTTCTAGTCCTTAACCAAATAGGTGTACTCGAACGTTTTTAATTTTATGTTATTTGTTATTATTTTTTTAAATTATTTGTAATTTTTATTTAATCAAATATTTTGTATAGTCTGTAAGAGATGTCATCTCTGTTTGACAAGCAATAAATAAATAAATAAATAAATAAAAAGTCTCTTTAGGAACAAGCATATTCTATTCAGATAATCTTGATCCGAGGAACTCAGCTGCATCTTTTGGTAGATTTAAATCTCTCGTCAAGCCGTTCAGCTCTGCTTGTGAAAATAATTGAGTCTTGAACACAGTCTTCAGAGTGATTCTGAGGTTCTCTTCATGACACAGGCGATAGGAGATTAAAAGTATTGCTCTTCCCTTTTGACCACTTTCGAAGTTCACGAACGCACGTCGTACAAATTTTATGTGGGACCCACTGTTTATCTTGATTGGCAATTGTTACGCCGAAATACATATTGTAAGTGTTACTTATAAATTCGGTAATATTATGCTGCTGTTTTCTTAGCATAAGCTGCCCACAAATGTAGCAGAAATTGTCCGAAGAATTTAAACACTTTCACGACGACATTTTTCAAGTAAACGTTAACGATTTAAGTTAATTTCTATTAAAAAACATAAAGTTTACTAGAAATGACGTATTTAGCAAATTAATCACAAAATAATTTTTTTTTATAATAATGGTATGTTACTTAGTTAACTAAGTTATAGTTAAGTATCTATTTATGAGAACTTATTCATTAGTTTCTAATGCAACCATTCAGTGCGTTTTTTGTTTAATAAGAAACAATTTAAATAAAATATGAATTAATAAGTAGGAAGGCTTAGATAATTTTTTCAAAAAAAAAGAAAAGATGCTAAATAACTTTAAAACCTGACGTGATGGGATTTCCTAAACATTTTTCTCGGAATCAGCGCCCCATAATTCATCTAAATCAATCATCAAAACTGAAAGGGGAAAACCATTGCAGACCTATGTTATTAGAGGAAGAATTCATTGAAACCATACGTGAATTATCTTTAAGACGGAACAAACGTGAAAGACAAGTTGAAATGCTTTTAACCGAGGCTAGTGTTGTGCTTTAACCTCGGCAAGCATTTTCAACCCTCAGTTTTTTCTGTCCTTTAATTCCACATTTTCCACAATTTAGCTGTGCATTTTTTGTTTCAATAATTCTTCAATGTAGTAAAAAACAAAGAGAGTGAAAAAACCATGCCCGCACTGGGTTTTGAACCGGGGACCTCTGAGCTGATAGTCTAGCGCACTCTTCACTAGACTACAAAGGCCGACAAAAAGTATTTTTTTTTTAAACTCTACCAAAGTACAATTTGACTGCATGCTTAAAATTTTCCGAAATCATTGATAGACTGGAAAACGTTATCGTGCTGACCTGTACAACGCTCATTGCTCCATGCTAATTTCAGGTCAAAATTACCAACAACAAATGTAATGTCAGCATAAAGACAAAATGTTGATATTTTGAAAGAACTTTGCACAGAGAAAAGAATCAGTTATTCTATACCATAATCCCAAATCCAATTTCTGGGAGTATGTCTTCAAGAAAAGCGAAATTTTAAATTTTGGATTATGTCCATTGGGGCTATGTCCCATCACCGATAACGGCATTTGTTCCAAAAATGTTTCCGTTTAGATTTTTATTTTCAGATGATGCCGAAAAAGTTTTGTTCATAAAAAAGCGTTGTCGCGATTTTTCTTATTTTTTGTTTTATATTTTTTGCGAGGCATTACAATATGAATCACAAAGATAAAAGGTGGCCTTAAGTTCAAATCATTGAGATTTCCGATGTTTTTAGTCATGCTGTGTGAGTTTTGTAGGACTTCATTCTATACTAGGATTAAAAACTAATAGCTAAAACATCTATCTACCTTCTGATTAGAATGTATAGATCAAACTCTCTACCTTCTGATTAGAAAGTATAGAGCAAACTCTAATAAAACGAAAGCAGTTCCATTAATCATCGATATTAATTTTATTTCCAAAGTAATCTTCACTGCAAGCAATATTTCAACGCTTCCTTCAATCTTCAAAACAATTTTAATCGGCCGATTTTAAAATTGCTTTCAGCTCCTTCTGTGATTGCTCTTGTATATTGCCTTAATCGACTCAAAACACTTTCCGCGAAGTATTCATTTTAGTCGGGGGAATCAGAAAAAGTCACAAGGAGATACAAAGTGTCGTGAGTGCAGCCATAAATGGTGCATACGCAGTTTTGAAAAGCTTATTGTTTTCAATAGTTACTACTTGTGCTAATAAAAATCAAAAAGAATTAATTTAATGTGTTAAGCCGTTCAAGTAGAGACCGCACTAAATATGCATTCAATAATAAAAAGTTAAATAATAATTATCCTTTGACTTTTTAAATTTTGGGCAATAAATAATAATTATTTCTGCTTTTTACTTTTCTAAGGCAAAAATAAAAATCAGAATTTGCCCGATATTTTTTACGCACAAAATAACCAGTAATTTTTTATTGTAATTTTTTAAGGCAAAACTAAAAAGCAAAACCTGCCCGATATTTTTTTGAGCACAAAATAGCTGGTAAATTATGATTTTAATTTTTTAAGCCAAAAATAAAAAGCAAAATTAGAAAAAACCCTAAATAATAAATATGATAAATTAAAAAAACCCCTAATCCACTACGGTTTTTGTTCAACCGTACACTTAAATCCTTATTTTGCTTTTAAGTTTTGCCTTCAAAATAAATTTCTTAATTTGCCAGTTACTTTGTCATCAAAAATATATCGGTAAAATTTTGTTTTTTATTTTTCACTTAAAAAATAAAAATTTACTAGTTATTTTGGCCTAAAAATATATCGAGCAAATTTAACTTTTTATTTTTGCTTAAAAAATAAAAATCAGAAATAATTACACTGTGCATAAATCGGTCACTTTTTTTGCAAACAAGATGGGGACATATCATTTCAGCATAATTCGAGTTTTTTAATTCTTCGACTCGTTTATGAGAAATTGATGGTTCAAGGTCAAGTACATGTTGATGAAGTTATTATTAGAAAAACGTTTTTCTCGTTAACTTTATCGACTTCTTGTGAATGAGTAAAACGTAAAGAACTACCTGGAGAATTATATCTTAAAACAGTTTAAGCCTTGAAACCCAATTATTATGGTCCAAATTAACCACGTAAATCAAAAAATCCTTTTTTTCATATAAAAGCTTTGTTCAAACAAAAAAAAAGTAAGCTTTTTAACGGAAAAATATTCCCCTGATATAGTGGCGCTAAACAAAATAACAAATTAAACCAAATAAGCTAACCTTCTGTGTCCTTAAAACGACGAGAAAGGTATTAAAACTAAGTTTTTCATACATTTTTTTCTTTATAATCTCAGACAGATTCTTCTTCTGTTTCTTCTGCTTCTTCATGTAAATTCCAAGAAATGTCTCCTAAGAGAACATCTAATTCTTACCACTGTACAAGTTCTTGAGTCTCACCGACACCTGATGAAACGTTCACCATGCTCATCAGATTCGTCATCAGAAATGAATTACGCTGAATTTTACCTCGGTTGAGTAGTATGAAAATAAAGGAAGGTTGGTGCTTGCATGATTTTTAATTTCATTCAACAAAATTTATTTTTTATAGGAATACTAAATGGACCCGAATAAATTCCTTAATGTATAAAATCATATACAAATTTTAACAGTGATTTAATCACAGCTTAATCACTCAAAGACTACTGAAAAGGAAAATGTAGCAATTTCCGAAATAGACTGTCTAGTCAGCTAAGCGATTGACTCTATACTGAGTTGTTGTTGTTGTTGTTGCCTTCTTAAAAACTTACTTGATCTTAAGCTCGCAATTTAATTCATGTAATAGTTTAATAGATCAGAAAGTTAATTAAGCTAGGTTTAATTTGACTCAAGTTTCAATTTGTATTGAATAACTGACCCTTAAAGAAACCACAACTTGTTTCCTCAAAAATTCTGGCCTCTTGTGGCAAACTTTTTTCTCAAACACTTAAAAACGCCCTCGTAATAATCCTTATTTACTGTCTGCCTAGAAAATAAAGTATTTTGACAATATCTCAAGCGTGGTTCATTATTTTCAAAATTAGTAAAGTTCAGTTAAGGCAGAAATATTAATTTTTTTCTACGCTCGGATTTTTCACTTTTTACTTCGGTTGAAAATGGTTTTCTTGTTCATTTGTAAATCGCATAAGCAAAGTCATTGACATCGCGCCAACAACAGTGCGAAAGTGAGCACTAGTCACTTTTTGTAATAATTTTAAGCATCATTATCAGCCTAAGCATCATCATCTTAATCAGTGCTTGCTGAATAATAGTACTCGTCATCATCATCTTCATCTTCATCGTCATCGTCATCGTCATTAAAATAATCCTCAGCGTCATCAACAATGCTATCGACAGCTTGCAATCATTATAATCGTAAAAAAAAGTAATCGTCAGCCGAGTGTGCGTCTGATGTCTGCATAATATTCTATTCCACTGGGCTGAGCTTTTTCCGACTCCCGTGCTGACAACGACTCACTAACTAACTGACTAGGCACCCAAAGAATGAGTGTGTGTTTATGTGTGTGTGTGTTTGTGAGTGTGCCTTTGTATTTGTGCGTCTGCTGTGCACATGCAATACGCTTCCACTAGTCATCGCATTTCTAGTCATATGCAAATGAATCCTATTCTAATAGTTGCCAGATTGTGATTATTTTCCAACTTGTCTACAATACATGACAAACATAACACAACATACATACACCACATTCAACTTATAGTGTATGTGTGTGTGTTTGTGTGTGTTTATACTTCCTTTCAATCTGGTCAGTAGTTTACAATAATTCGAAAAAGGAAGATAGGATTCAATGATTGCATCGAACTAAGGCTTTTGCTGAAATTTAAATTTATCTCCAAGCCCCAGTTTGGTAAAAGAAAACATATTTTCCCCTCTTTGTGTTGACAAATCTCATTGCATATTGGTTCTTTGAATTTGTAGCTTTTTGATTGTGTGCTTTCTACAGCATTAACTGTAGTAGAACTTACATAAATCAGATTTCTAACTTTTTGTCCGGACAAATTTAAGATGGGTCCCTAGTTTTTTTGCATATAAATAGACAATTTTTTCATTTTTTTTTTTTGTTTCAAATCATTTTGTTATAACACTAACATTTAGTTTAAAATCGTAAGGAAAAACATTTTTAAAAGACACCTGTTCTTCGAAATATTTTCTTCTACGGAAGTGTTTTATTTTTAAGAATTTAGAAGCTCTACTAAACTTTTAATTCTATACTTTTCCGACAAAAATAAAATAATATTTAATATTGCTACTTTTTCTTGTTGCTACAATTTGGCCATTTTAATTTTTTTTTTTATTTTTATTTTGGAGTGATGGAAATACAATTTAGCTCCCGGAAATTGTAAAAGTACACAAAAAAAATAAACTACTTAGCATTGCCCGTTTTTTTGAACATAATTTATAAAGTTTTTATAAAATTGTATCTACCTTTATTTACTGCTTAGAAAAAATTTTACTATTCCTATAGTTTCCTAAAGCTTAGTATGCTGTAGTAACGAAAATTTTTGGGCATATACTTCTACACGCGAAATTTTGGTGTAGAGTCAAAATTTTTGTGTGGAGAAAAAGCACTTGCTGTTCTGGTTGACAGATTCATATTATTATTGCTGCAATTTTATCTATATATATAAAATGGAATGTGTGTTTGTTTATTTGTTTGTTTGTACCTTATAGGAGACCAAACCTCTGGACCGATCTCCCTAAAATTTTCACAACATTTAACTGGGACTCTGGCATGATTTATAGGGTACTTTTTTCGACCACACCCACTTTTACGCCCACTTTTTTAAAATTATGTAATTGCTCCCATATAGTTTTTAACAGAATTACTTCAAATTGTATACACATTATACTCCAGGCGAGGTAGAAATAAACATTTCTTACGCCACGCCCCCTTTCACGCCCTTTTTCACGTCAAATTTAAGTTTTAAACTTTTTGTTCTCTGTACAAATTTGTTCCTTCCAACGGACTATTTTTTATTTGGTAGTATATTGCTCTTAATACTTTTAACGTCGCCATATTACTATGAACCACACCCACTTCACCGCCCCCTTTTTTAATTCAGATACTTACTTATACCACTAACAATGTTTGCTATACAAAATACTTTTTTTGTAATATGTATTTACCTAAAGTTTTATATACTTTTTATCTACAGGTAAGGTAGCCATATATTTTTTTATTACTAAATCCCCCTTTTTCGCCCCATTTTAGTTTAATTATAATTAATCTGCTTTCAATCTATATATATAAAAATTAATGTCTGTCTGTTTTTTTGTTTGTTTGTGCTTTATAGGAGGCTAAACCCTAGGACCGATCTTACTGAAACTTTCACAGCATTTTACTATGACTCTGGAAAGAATAATAGGCTATATGAAGTTTTTATTGGACAAAGGGGCGTGGCACTGCCCATATAACCCAAAAATTTAAATCGCCATATTTGGGGCATTTTTTGACCTACGTTGATGCTATTTGGTACATATGGTATTGGCATAATTAGGAATACGTACCAGGAGAAAAGTGGGTGGGACCACGCCCCTTTTTAGGAAAATTAAAAATTGCAATATAGTCTTAACTACTGGACCGATCATCATTAAATTTTCACAATAGGATATTCTTACGAAATAATAAATTCTTGACTATATAAAGTTGTGAGTGGACGAAGGGGCGTGGCCTCGCCTATATAACCCAAAATTTAAAATCGTCATATCTTGGGCATTTTTTGACCAACGGCGGCAGTATTTGCTATATATGGTATTGGCATGAATAGAAATACGTACCAAAAGAAAAGTGGGCGGAGCACGCCCCTTTGTTTGCGATATATTGGAGGCTGGACCTGATAACCGATCTTAAATTTTCACAGCGTTCAGCTTTGACTCAGGAATACTTATTACATGATAATATTTTTCGACCATGCACACTTCTGCACCTACTTTTTTACTACGTTTATTAACGGCTTTACAACAAATTTAAAATACATATTAATTAAAATAGTGGGGTAGCCCCATTCTCTTTCTTCCACCACTGTCTTCAAAACAGCTGATTTTATAATACGTGTAAATTAAAATAGAGAGTGGGGTAACCCCATTCTCATTCTCCCACAACTGACTGCGAAACAGCTGATTGTGTAATTGCTGCTTTTTGATTGGTCCAAAAATAAAAAGGGGGAGAATGAAGCAAACTACATGCGATTCAGTGCTGAATTTTAATTGGTTTACAACAAAAAAAGAGGCGAAGCATTGCAATAATTAAATTAAATAAATAAATTTTTGTAAATATATTAATACTTTTAATTTTATTTTATACGAGGGGGGTAGCGAAGCACACCGGGTTCAGCTAGTATCCTATAAAAGGCAAGACTACACATTAATAAACTATATAAATGCAACAATAAAATTATTTTATTGATTAGTTTTTATTGTTTAATGGCAAATTTCCGCGCCAATTAAATGTACGGGCATATAATCGACAGCGAAATTTTGATATTTCAACTCTCCACTCACGAATGGAAATTTGGACACATAGCAATTACTTTCGCTTCTACAGCATACCAGCTGGGGAAAAGAAATTTCGCTATCTGTTCGTTGTCAAAAATCTCAATGTATTTCTTATGGAAATTTTTTTCGTTCCTACAGCATACTAAGCTTAAAGCAATAGCTTTTAGTAGGGGAGAGTGGGGAGTTTTGAAGCACGCTTTGTTTGGGAGCCAAAACTACAACAAAAACAATTTTTTCACATTTTTTTGAATCGAATCTCTAGAGCATCTTAGAATACACTTTCTGGTTCAAGGATTTGCATAAAATCCATAATTATCTACAGTTTTTGCCAGTTGGCCCAAAAAACTGGTATTTGGAGTTTTCAAAATTCGTAGAGATTTGTGCAGCACGACTAAAAATCTTAGAAATCCAATTTTTTAGGTAAAAATTCTTTATTGTGATCGGATAAAAAGATAAATTACTAAAACTATTATTAGTGTCCGACCGAAACCGGAATTTTGACCGAAACTGAATATTTGGTCATTTTATAATATTAGACCGAAACCGAAACCTTAAACTGATTATTAAACCTTAATCTGACGTGATATGAAAATTTAAGTTTCCACAAATAATGCTTTTTTACTATAAGGAAACAAAAGTAATTTCATACATATAAGAAAAAACTTTAATATAAAAAATATTATTTAAATATTGTAGTTTGTAATAATTAATTGAAGTTTACTTTAATATTAAATGAAATCATTTTTTTTTATTTGTTATTACAAAAGTATTCACACTCATAATAGTATGCACGTAATTCTAGTAATTCTACAATGAACATTTTTATAGAACCACAAAAAAAAGGATTTTTTTGTGTTATTTTTTAAAGGTTTAGTGTTATAAAAAAGTAAAAAATTTCGTTTTCTTTTCCTTTATTCCACATCAGAGATCTGCAATGAATACTTAAAAATAACTAGTACTCGAGTACTCTTCGTTAACAACTTAGTGAAATCAGAGAATTGAAATGAATCACACTTTTGCATCACGAGCCACTTACTCAAGAATGAGTATGAATAAGCATAAGTAGTTGCCAAAGTAGTATTCATATGTAATTGATTCAAAACACAGTGAATCAAAGAAGTATAGAATGAATTAAATATTAAGGGTTACCACCTAATAATATGTCTTTTGAAGAATTTTAAACATCATTTAATAGTTTCGAATCTGAAGTCAGAATTTTAAAATTCAATATTACTCATTTTTGAGTAAGTGGCTCATGATTCAAAAATGTGATTCACTTTTTTTCGAATCAATAATATATGAGTACTACTTTGGAAACTTCTTATACTTATTCATACTCATTATTTATCATTGATTCAAAAATGTGATTCGTTGCAGATCTCTGTTCCACATACACAGAATTTGTTCGAAAGTTTAATTATCAATTTTTGGCTTCAGTACCTAGAAAAAATAATATTAATTGCAATAGAGATGATAAAATCGATAGCCATGTTGGGGCCAAATAGCCGAAACTGACAAAAAGGGCCGAAACTGCCAGTTACCGAAACTGAAATTGATTATTCAGTCGGACACTAAGGGCCAATTTTTCAGTGTGAGCTTAAACTATAGTCAAATTAAACTGAGGTTAACTCACAAAAATTGGACGTTTAAATTCGGTTTAGGCAAAAAAGAAACACATTTTATGCTAACACGGTGCGCTTTTTTGTGGTTTTTTTTTCTCTGTAATTGACAATTTCAACGTTTTTCACTTGGTTTTGGTATGAGGAATCTCGTGATGATATTTGTTTTACCACTTAACCGAACATTTTAGAACAAATTTTTTTTTCAAAAATTACTCAAGATATGCAATCATTTTCATGTTGCTAACTCTTGAACCATTGGGACTTTTATTTTAGTTTATTCAGCATAGTTCTTCCTATTATTCTGGCCAACAACTTTGCTGAGCAAATAAATATGAAAAAAATTACTTCCAGTGAGTCTTATAGAGTGAGTCTTACAAAAAGTCTTGCTTAAAGTCAAACGAAAAAAATTCGAATAACATTGCGTATGAGTAACATTATTTTCTTTAAAGCGTTTAAAGTGGGAAGGATGTATGTGGCTTATTAAAGGTTTAAAGACAATTTCAAACGATTTTTTCATATATATTTGTTCAGCAAAGCTGTTGGCCAACTTTTCTGAAGAAACCAAAATGAAAATGCTAATGGTTCAAGATTTATCAACATGCAAATGTGTACATATCTGAAGAATATCCAGACTGGAGTTATTAAAAAAATTTGCTCTAAAGTATTCGGTAAACGACATTACTCATATTAAAATTAAGTGAAAAACGTTGAAATTATTAAATCCAGGTTTTCTTGTCGCAGAGTGTAATTTAAGTCAATTTAACTAAAAAAAAACACTCAAATTTCTTGCTGAACGGAGTTTAAACGTCCGATTTTGATGAGTTAACCTCAGTTTAATTTGACTAGAGTTTAAGCTCGCACTGAAAAATTGGCCGTAATTATTATGTATTAGAGTAAAGAATATGGAAAAAAATTCAAACTTGAAGTTTTCTCATAGTTTTTGTAGTTTTGTCATAGTTTTTGCATAGCTTCAATGTTTTCGAACTGTAATCTTATAGTTTGCAAAGTTTTATAATAGATTTCATAATTTTCTTATATTTTTAATATTTGTCAACTTCTCAAGTTAAAAACTATATTTACCGTAAGGAAAAACATAGAGAAACAACAAAATTTATTGAAAAAATCTTTGGAATTGCACTAAACAATCAAATTTTTTAGAGATAATGCCGTAATACGCTTGTTATATACGATTTTAGGTTGATATCTGTCATTTTTGGCGACCTTCACATCTCCCCACTTGATCTGCCCCATTCGGTACTATTTGAAAATTCTGACCGCGTCGGTAACACATCGAATGTTCTTACATAAATCCTTTTGAATATCGAAAGCCGAATTATTGCTGACTATTTTGTGTGTACTCACCTTTTCGATTCGTTTGAAAATTTTTATGAAAGTACCACAAACACAAATGCTCAAAAAATTTTCGAACAAAATGTTGAACATTAGAAAGGACATATGAAATTAACATGAAATCTAGTTTTGAAAATTCTTCCAAGAATGCAGTCTTGTAGGCAGTAGCTTAACGAACATTTTGGTGCATAAATCGTCCTTTTATGATGTATGGTTAGGGTGTTATGGCTAAAAAACAAAAAAAAAAAAAAAAAACTAGAAAAATCACCAAAAATGAAAAAAACAAAAAAAAAACTAAGATTTTTGAAAAAATATTTTTTTTTCTATAAACGCAGTCTTGTGTTCATATGTATTAGAAACATTTTGGTGCATATATCGTTCTTGTAGGATGTATGGTTTGAGAGTTATGACGAAAAAACAAATCTAATCTAATTTTTAAAATTCTTCCAAAGATGCAGTCTTAAAGGCAGTAGCTTAACGAACATTTTGGTGCATAAATCGTCCTTTTATGATGTATGGTTAGGGAGTTATGGCTAAGAAAAACTAGAAAGTCACCAAAAATGACGTAGAAAACTAAGATTCTTTAAAATAATCCCTCGTATTCATAACCCTGTTTTAGCGATAGTTATACAGTGAACAACTTTTTGTTATGCATAAACGTATATTAGCATCAACGTTGTAAGAGTATTTTAACGATCGTCAAAATCATCCTGGACGTCGTTCCTACTCGAACAGCTAATTGCAGAGAGAACTTGCAACTCCGGTGGTCCCTTTCCACCCGTTTTGCCTCCATCGACATCTTCTGCGCAGATAATCGCAGATAAGCGCAGATAATCAAAATATTGAACATGTCCCCATTGTTTTTATAAGCTTTTATTTAAATTGTTATATTTTTGTTTGCTTTTCACTTCACTTTTTTGCTCTTTTAATACCTAACATACTTTTCAAAATCAGCTATCAGGCGACAAAAAGTCTGTTTTTCGTCAAGTTCTTTCGTTAAGCTGTCAGCTAATGAAGTGTTGCTTACTGTTTTTAAACAATTTCCATATTGCTTTAAATGCTCTTAAAATACGTTTATGCATAAACAGCATTTTAAGGGATAGTTTGTGTTCTAACTAAAACAGTTTTTATCGAGTGCATAACAAATTTAATGAATACGGCCGAATATTTTTAATATATAAAATATTTTT
Organism: Dichetophora obliterata; assembly: GCA_963920525.1. NCBI lineage: Eukaryota > Metazoa > Arthropoda > Insecta > Diptera > Sciomyzidae > Dichetophora > Dichetophora obliterata. The sequence goes on from OY986438.1 coordinate 193,878,922, forward strand.
TTCTATAAATGCAATCTGGTGTTTATATGTATTAGAAACATTTTGGTTCATAAATCGTTCTGTTGGGATGTATGGCTTCTAATTTTGAAAATTCTTCCAAGGGTGCAGTCTTGTAGGCAGTAGCTTAACGAACATTTTGGTGCATAAATCGTCCTCTTATTATGTATGGTTAGGGAGTTATGGCTAAGAAACAAAAAAAAAAACTAGAAAATCACCAAAAATGATTTAGAAAACTAAGATTCTTGAAAAAAATATTTTTTCTGAAAATGCAGTCTTGTGTATATATGTATTAGAAACAATTTGGTGTATAAATCGTCTTTGTAGGATGTACAGTTTGGGAGTTATGACGGAAAAAGCACTTGTTTTTGGCCAGCTACCACTCCAAAAAGTGTTCTACAACTCCTAAACTACAAGAGATAGAGCAAAATGCATTTCGACAAAGAAGTATCCTGCCTTAAGGACGAACCATGGTGATCATTTTAATGCATGAATTGTCCTTGTCTGATATGTAGTTTGGATTTTAGGGCGAATTTATGGAGAAAAAATAAAAAAAATAAAAATTCACAAAAAAGGGCATATGAAATTAACATGAAATCTAATTTTGAAAATTCTTCCAAGGCTGCAGTCTTGTAGGCAGTAGACTTAACGAACATTTTGGTGCATAAATCGTGCTTTTATGATGTATGGTTAGGGAGTTATGTCTAAAAAACAAAAAAGAAACTAAAAATCACCAAAAATGATTTAGAAAACTAAGATTCTTGAAAAAAATATTTTTTTCTGAAAATGCAGTCTTGTGTATATATGTACCAAAAACATTTTGGTGCATAAATCGTTCTTGTATTATGTATGGTTTGGGATTTATGACGACAAACCACATGTATGTCAAGAGACATACGAAAAAAGTGTGCTATCGGGACGAGTGCTAGTAAAAAACTTAGATATTAGGTGAAAAAATGTTGACAGTAGGTAAGAGCGATCAAAACCACCGCTAAACGACATCCATGTCCGTGTTTCGCAACTCCCCATGCTACAAAACTTCTTACTTTTAATTCAAAATAAATTTGTATTTATGCGCTTAAAAAATACAAATACAAATATTGTAGCATACGTGCATAGTTTTGCTTGGGATTTTTCTGGTATCTTTTCTGGAATGATGCGCTCATCAGAGCCTTGAATGGCATCTCCATGGAAGTATGTACATGAATTTTGAAAAATAATCTTTAAACAATTTCTAACATAAACGTTTCTCAATAGACTATGAACGAATTACCATTTTGGATAATATTACAGGAAATTATGGACAAAAATATATCACCTTTTTAAGAAAAAAATAAATACTAGAACTATACCCAGAAACTACTGTGCTAAAATTGATAGAACTATAACCAGAGGTTATAAATTAAAGAAATGATCTATTGTGAAAAATTTATTTTTTGCTACCAATAAACAATTTTAATCTGAGACTCCACTTCATGGAAAATCTTGACTATGGTCCTGGTGCTGTGACTTTGAAATAATTTGTTAGGCAGTAATGTTTTTGAGATTGAGGTGCCCTTAATTATGCAGCAAAACACGTATTCATCTGTCTTGTTTTATTACAAAATCTAATTAACTTCTGCAAATTTTTCTGGCATAAATCTTATGTAAACGCTTTAGTTACTAGGTCAACAGAGATTTCAACATGGCGAACAGCTATAATTCGATAAAGAATAGGAAATGTTCTTGGCGCGCCTAAAATGATGCTATGAAAAACTTATGGAAACTTTTTTTAAGCTAAATAAATAGAACTTGAGGCTAACTTTTGGCAAACTTTGCTAGATGTTATTTTCGTTTTAGCATAGTTATTATTATTGACTTAAGATTTTCTTTTTCTCGATTCAATGCACACCCTCTTTCTCTTTTTCTCTCTTTCTCTTTTTCTCTGTCTCTCTTGCACTCTTTTCTTTTGCTTGAACTTTTGAATGTTCTCGAGAATGTTTCTGGAATTGACTCGCTTGATTCGCTAATGAGTTTCATTCATCATTAATTAACGTTATGATCAATCAATGTCGGGCAAAACAACAACAACAAGAAAAAAAACAAGAACTTTGAGTGAACAGCAAAAGCATTATAATTTTATTGTTATTTTTAGAGCGCCTAAAAGTTCGTTCAAGTTTTTGTCTTAATTATTATTTATTCAACAATAAATTTTTTCCTCATTAAGCTTAACATCACTGCCCAAGCGTAAAAAACATGAGAAAGAGACAGACAACAAAAACGATTGTTTAAAACATTTTGCTTTGCACACCTTGTTTACAGTTTTTTATAGCTTTTTTAAATAATGCTTTCAAATCCTATTTACTAGCAAAAGTAATTAAACTGAAAAAGCCTTAAGTTCTAGGAAACGCTTTCAAATGTTTGTGTGTGTGTGTGTGTGTGTGTGTGTGTGTGAGAAGAAAGAGAGAGAGAGAAAGATAGACAGATAAATTAAGAGCTATAAAAGTATAAATCATCATAACTTTTTACTGTTTTGTATACAGTAGAAAATTTTAATTATTTTTCATAATGAAGAACAGGTTTTTTTAATTGCATTCGAAATTTAGACTATAAGAGAATTTTTGTGTAAGTTTCAAAATTTGTGTTTGTTGTTGAACACATTTGATGTATAAATATACAGGGTGTCCCAGACTTAGAGGGCAATAATGCGGGGTGATTCCTCGAGATGAGACGAAATAACCTTTTCAATATAAGCACAAAGTTTTGCCATTAAGTTACAACTAAAAATGTTATGAGCACCTAAAGTAAAAAAAAAATGTATTTTTCCTAAAAAATTCAAACTTAAAAGCAGTTTTCTCGAGAAACAACCAAATTTTAAAAATGAGTTAATCTCAATTCAACGCATTTATGAAAATAAACATGTTTTTTTTTAATAAAACTTTTTTTATTTAGTGTAATACTTGTCTTATTAAAGTTTATTAATTAAAAAAAGATAAAAACAAAATAAGAGAAAACAAACATAAAACTAAATAAATCCTTTTTGACTAGATTTCAAGGAAAACGGATTTCAAGGTTGCTGATAATAGTAGTAAAATACTACAATTGTAGTACTTTCAGTACTTTCAGTAACTTTTAGTACTAATTTGGGCAGCGCTGGAACAAATTAGCAATTAACATTATATTAGGGGTATTCACGGGTTGATGCGAAGCGCAGTTGCAACGATGCGAAAATGTAAGATTGCGAACTTTCGCATCATTTCAACAACAAACACATTGGAAGCTATTTTGCAACTCTTCTTGAATTACGCACTGCTCAAACCAATTGTTAGAACGCACAAGCAGTGATGCTAAACAGATGATTCATGCTTTGGTTGTTTTCGAACGTAGTTGCCATCTGGGTAAAACTTTAAAAAGGTTAAGTTTGTACGTAGACTTTAATAACTTTTTATGATTTTGACATAAGGTGGCAATATATTTACTGTTCATTCGACATTTAATTTTATTGCATAATTAAGTTGCATAATTAAGTTGCAATATTGATGTTCACGCGTTAGTGCGCAAACTATCTTGCATTTTCACACTCTTGCAATTCGCAACAACCCGTGAATACCCCTATTGTTTTCTCAAAGTTGGCTGCATTGTTGGCGAACTGAACGCACCAGTGTTCAAATTGTGAACAAACTATAAGCAAAATTATGTTAATTGTGAATAAAAAACATTTCAGAATAAACGAAAATATTCGATAAAAAAATCGATTTTCGACTAACAACTGAAATCATTAATCGACTTTAAAAAGTCAAACAATTTTATGAAAAAGTTGACCAGTGGCCTTTACGACTACTCGACTATCCATCCCTAGTTTACCGGGTGCTGCGTATACGTTAGTCCAGTTGGAGGAGGAGTCCAGTGAGGTAAAAAGTGGTTATATCCGAAACTCGTTTTTTACGATAAATGACTGCTCTAAGAATTAAACAATGTAAAGCGTATTAATAAAAAATTGATAAAAAAAACAACGTCATAAAAAATAGTAAAAAAATGTGGTTGTTTTTCAAGACAAGTGCCTTTAAATTTAAATTTTTAAGAAAAAAACGTATTTTATGACTTTCGGTGCTCATAACTCTTTTAGTTGTGACTTTATGCCAACATTTTAAGCCTATAACTTAAAGGAAATGTCATTTCCTTTTCAAAAAATTATTAAATTTGGTAATCGGTGTGGTGGTATGTTACTTATGGATTAAAACCTAATTACACCTTTTATTTTTGTTTTCCCCTCCTACCTACCAAGGGGGGCGTTTGCGACCACCCCTACACATACGATTTTTTGCTCGTTTTATCACGGAAAACCACCCCCGCATTATTGTCCTCTAATTCTGGGACATCCTGTATTTTCAAACTGAGTTTTTAATTGTATAGGCCATTTCACGCCATTTCACGCCATTTCATGCCATTTCACGCCATTTCACGCCATTTCACGCCATTTCACGCCATTTCACGCCATTTAACGCCATTTCACGCTATTTCACGTCATTTCACGCCATTTTACGCCATTTCACGCCATCGACTACGATTCGAACTTAATTTCTTCGATTTTGAGGGCCAATAGACAAACATAAAAAATAATGGAGTTCAATTTTGGCTTTTTTAATATATATTTGAAAATGTTACAGTTTGCAGAAAAAATTAAGTTTATTTTTATTTTTCAATTGTTTCAAATCTGAAAAAATTGTAGTAATCCACGTTCCACCACGAATTTTTTCAATTAATTTACTTTTTACCGTATTCAGGTACGGTTTTTGCATTTTCAAGTTACTTAAGTGATAAGAAAATTATAAAACACTATTTCACTTACACTAAAACAATAAATAAAACTTTTTTAGCAATCAATGTATCTAAGAAAACAACTTAAAATTTAAAAATAATAAGTTTAGTTTTTGGGGTTTTACTGATTACGAATCCGATGTCAGATTTTTAAAATTTAGGATACTAGATCCACTGTGTACCATTGTGCCTTTTGCCAGACAGAAATTGTTTAAAAAGTTACTACATCTAATTCGATGTCGACATTTATGTCCCCATAACTCTACATTAGACCTGTCCACGAAATGTATGAGATATTTCAAAACTCACATTTTTTAATGAGCACTTACAGTTTAAGAATCTGTCAATGATCGAAATAAGAACTGTGAAAAAAGATTTTGAAAAACTTTTGCCAAAAAGTTGCTCAACGCGGTTGAAGTCAGGATTTTGGCAATTTTCGAAAATTTTAAAGGTATACGTACAAACAAAATTTTAAATAATTTATTAGTAAATATAAGAATTATCTAAAAGCGCAATATTTGAGCTAAATGATCAAGCAAATAAGAAAAAATTCAAAAAGTGAAAATTATTGAGCCGTTTACTTTCTGTAGCCTCTAGAAATCAAAAAATTCAGAAAATTTTCGCAATTTTTTTTTTCAATTCATTATATTTTTCGAAAAAAATTTTTTATATACGTTTGCATATTTTTATATATATTCTTGAAACAATAAGGTATAAAAAAAATGTAGGTTAAGAATTTTTGGATGTGTCATTAGTCACTAAACAATTAATTTCTTTATGAAAGGTCTGACTTAACCCATATTCTCATAGCGTTATAATAATTGAATTAAACATAAAAAGTTCATGCGTTTTTTTTACAAATTTACAGATACAAGAGCATTCACCATTGGCGTCGGAAGCGGGGGGAAAGGGGCAGTTGCCCCCCCCCCCACTTTTTTAGCTAGATAAACAATTTAAAAGGAAAACTTCAAAAGTTATTCAAAATATCAGTTTTTTTTACAACGATAATGTTTTTGTTTTATATATTTTCCTCTTCTTTCTCTCTTCTTCATAAGCATGCTTGCGGATAACCATTTTCTTTCTCTGTGCTTGCAAAAAGATAGAACAAAATGTAGAGTTTCTACTGCAAACCCACCACTTCAGTTTAAAAGCATCCTTAAGTATGTAGCTTAATGCTTGTTAATTTTGCAACTCTGGTAAGAAAAAATTTGACATGTTCTTAGGGGCTTTCCATATTGGACGACATGTTGTACGATAAGTTAGATGAAAAACTAATGGGACCATTTGATTGAGCGTTCGAACGATCCAACTTGTAAAGCAACATCATTAATTGCAAGCTCTCAAGCAGAACACATCCGGCTAATAGCTAAGCAACTTTAAGATGCCCTAACAATTGAGCAGTAATTTTACATAATTGTACAATATTGTACAATCGGCAGAAAAAAACCAAAAATTTCGACTATCGTTTAAGCTTACGCATGGTACTACATGTTGTACAATCTGCCATGTTGGTCCAATGTTTTGGACCATGCGAAAGCCCCTACTGTGAATTAGCTGATGAAAATCCACCTCGACGCTTTGAAGAAACATCAAATCCAGTTCCTTCAGTACAGTTGCCATTATATTGTATGATCGGCTATGAAAAGATTATTTCGAAATGTTAGATCTTCCCTCAAATGAGATAACGGCTAGATTCGATCAAACAGGTTGATATTTTACTTTTTTTTATTTTTGCAAGTTTACACCAGCTTCACTCAACCGACTCTCTTTGATTTAACATTCGGTGAGTCGGTTGAGTGAAGCTAGTGTAAACTGGCACTTTGTTAATCTTATTGTACATTTAAACAGATCTTGACACTCTGGAATCGTTGGAAAATATTGTAATTGAAGCCTTCAACGGAAAAGTGCCTTCTGAACAAAATCTGAAAACAAAAATAGATCTTTATGCAGATGACTTTTTTGCAGATGAAATTGCTGAAGCAATTGCCTGGCCAAACACTTTGAAATTGTAGTGGCATTGTATCCCAATTTGCGAAAAGTTCGGATCCTGTAAAAAAACTATTAAATGAAGTTGAAAAACTTATTGCTTTGCTTTTGACTGTGTCTGCATCAGCAGCTTCATTTGAGCGTTCTTTTAGTGCACTAAGACGACTTAAAACGTATCTTCGAGCAACTATGACACAGAAACGACTCACTCATGCGGCACTTATACACATTTACAAAGATAAAACCAAAGAATTGAATTCGATGGAGGTGGTGAAAGAGTTTGTTTTTCGCAAGGACAGAAAGAAACATTTTGGAATAATTTAAATTGATATAATTTTTTGTACCTTATTGCATTTAAACCATGTAAAGATATACCTAGTCTTGCTTCATAAAAGCAACCATTATTTCTTATATTTTCATATTACCATATGAAAGATCCTTTAAAGAATGATCTCTAATATTAAAATTGGAAGAACTTTTAAAAATAATGAATTTTTCATATTTTTCATATTTTTTATATATTTTTATATTTTTTTTTTTTATTTTAAACTAAAATAAAAAATTTGTTTATTCACATTCATGTTTCTTTGAAGAAATTTTGGTGATTTTTTTTTTGCACCACCATTTGTACTGCCCCCCCAGATGAAATTAGCTTCCGACGCGCTTGGTATTCACAAAAGTGCTGCTGATATAGCGTTAAAAAAATTAAGCAACCATTTTTGGTACCTAGGTGAAGAATTAGTTGGTTTAGCTTTTTATGATGTATCATTAAGCTACGAAACCTGAAATAATATGGTGCACGCCATCAGAAACAATTCTGGCAATACCACTAGGGCCAAAAAAGCACCAGCTTTTATTATCAACAACATATCAGATCTAAAGTTGGAGCATTTTGTAACAAAGAACACACTCTTTTTTTTTTTTTTGAGAAGCTGCAGCTATCAGTTGAATTTATGGACGATGCAGTAGACAATTGGGAAAACAACAAATCTTATATAAATGGGCTTTTAATTGTTAAAAATTTACAAATAGTGAACGACGTTGCAGAAAGAGGAGTAGCCTTAATAACATCTTACAACTCAAGTGCAACGAAGGATGAAGAGCAAAAACAATATTTGCTTCAATTCGTAGCTGATCATAGAAAAAATCTGCCACATATAACTAAAACTAAACTATTTAAGTCAGACCTTTCATAAAGAAATTAATTGTTTAGTGACTAATGACACAACCAAAAATTCTTAAACTACATTTTTTTACACATTATTGTTCCAAGAATATATAAAAAAATATGCAAACGTATATAAAAATTTTTTTTCGAAAAAATATAATGAATTGAAAAAAAAAATTGCGAAAATTTTCTGAATTTTTTATTTCTAGAGGCTACAGAAAGTAAACGGCTCAATAATTTTCACTTTTTGAATTTTTTCTTATTTGCTTCACCATTTAGCTCAAAGATTGCGCTCTTAGATATTTCTTATATTTACTAATAAATTATTTAAAATTTTGTTTGTACGTATACCTTTAAAATTTTCGAAAATTGCCAAAATCCTGACTTCAACGGCGTTGAGCAACTTTTTGGCAAAAGTTTTTCAAAATCTTTTTCCACAGTTCTTATTTCAATCATTGAGAGATTCTAAAACTGTAAGTGCTCATTAAAAAATGTGAACTTTGGAAATCTGGACAGGTCTACTCTACATGGTTAAAAATCTTGGAATAAATTTAAGTCCATCTAAAATACTATTGCATATTTTTTAATCTTGATGTTTTAAATTTAAGCTTTCACAAATACTAACCCATAATTAAAACTTTTCTGTACTAAAATTTTAACCAAAGAAATATTGAATCTCAATATTAGGCTATTAGGTTTATATGCTTGTTTATTGCTTTTGTTTCGTATAGCGCACTAGCCTAGTGGTTAACGTAGTGAGCTTACGAACTGGATGTCTCTGGTTCGAATCTTACTGTGTTTGTTATTTCTTTTTATATTTCAATTAAAGCTTGTACTAAAATCGTTTTAAACCAAAGCTGTATTAAAACGATTTTTTAGTATTTTGAAAATACAAGATTTGAAACCTAAGCTAGTTTGAAACAATAGATTTGAAACAAAAAAGTTTTAATTTTATTCCAAGATTAACCGTGCATATAGCTGAAAAATTAAGAAAAAATAAAAATATATACAAAATAAAAAATTATGCAAAATTATTTGTCTTTTGAATTTAATATTTTTATGAAAAATGAAGAAAAAATAAAAATATATACAAAATAAAAAATTATGCAAAATTATTTGTCTTTTTAATTTAATATTTCTATCATTGATATTCTTACTAAAACTTTTGTTTTTTACATTTTGAAACCCTTTGGGACCAGACTTTTTGCGGGGCTTGAACTTCAATTGAATAAAACATTTTTAAAAAAAGCCCCTAATTTTTCGCAACTTTGAAGTACACCAATATAGGGAGCACTCTAAAACTCCCAGTAGCGGATGGAATATATTCCGAATATATGAAGCATCAATTACCTTGTAATGACCACTACTTCCGACTATATTACCTTACTATGCATAAAAGGCCTTACATTTAACATTGAATGAGACAGGAGGTAAGTGATCGCCTCCCTTCAGCATTACCTAGAAGTTATGGAGTAAAATACTACTTGTATTAAGTTATAAAAATCACTGAATTACTTTTCCTTGTATGCTACATTACAGGTAATGAGGTATGAGTTAATTACTTCTGCTATATGCAGACGCATTACTTTTTGAAAAAAGTAATGCTTCCTTTCCTGGTAATTTATTCTGTATTAGTTCTATGGTAGCCACTGACAAATCCGCTGCTGGGCTGTTCGTGTGATAAAGTTTTTAAGTAGCAAAACACGTTGAATCACCATTTTCGCTTAATGCACAGTAGCAATCAAAGGATGAGAGAAAAAATGTCGTCCTGGAGTTTTTTTATCATACTTCTGGAAACGTAAGTAAAATTTTCTGTAAAATTGAAAGAGATTAGATCAGAACAACGCCCACCGCCCATTTTGAAAGTTTAGTTAAAATTCAACTTGTACGATGTATAGAAAATGGACGTGGTTGGTCCTGAACTACGCACACCAACTTTACAAAGTAAATAACTATTTCCCTTGTCAGTAAAGGATTTTGTTGAAAGTTTTGATAGGCGTGGTCAGACCAAAACTACGGCCACCTTCCATACAAATTTAATGTTTTTTTCTAAAGCTTTCACTTGTTAGTAAAGCAAATTTGCTAAACATTTCGCTTGTTCTTTTCTTTAAAGTTCTTGTACTATATACTGGGTGTCTCAGATCAACTCAGAACAATCCGGCGCTGGTTGATTCCTTAGGTTAAGACAAGAAAAAAATTGTATGGCTGGAGGAACCATTTCCCCCATTTTTCGAGCTATAAGCGAAAGTATAGCAAACAATTACTTTCATAGGTGTCATCAGTTTTAATGCAATAACTTCAAAAGTATTACAGATAGGATCCTATTTGAAATGGTTTTTTAAAGTCTTTTATGCAGTCAACTAATATATGTTGAAGTTTTTTGTTATTTTTACCACTTAAATATGAAAAAAATGTTTTTTATTTTCTTTTTTTCACTTTAAGTTCGTTTTACATAAAAAAAAGTTTTAGCATTATTTTTTTTCTGGTGCAGTCTTAACATGGCAGTAGCAAAGTTTTGCTTCACAAATTTTTTTTTAGACATAAAACCATAATTTTCAAATGCTTATCTATTTATCTTTGCCATATTTAATATTTTTTACCTTTTCTTAAAGATCAAATTATATTCACATGTAAATCGTATTTGCTTTTTGAGTGTATGTTTTCATAAAATTTCATAAAATTTTGGGCTATAATTTTACTTAACAGTACTTGTACGACGTGTAGAATGTAGGCGTGGTCGTACCAGAATTACGTCATCTACCATATAAAGTGAAAAGTGTTTCCACGGTTTTGCATAAAAAAACTTCATAGCTCGAAGAGTTTTGAAGTGCACCTTCATAATGGTATACACAAAATATGTGCAAAACTAAGTTTTTTTATAAAAATTTTTTTCAAATTATTAAAAAATGTTGTTTTTATCAGAATTTTTTTAACTGTGGTTTTAACAGTAATTTTTTAAAGAAATAACCAAAAAATGACAAACGATTTTTTATTTTTTCTGCACGTTAAACTTTTAAAATTTTAAAAAATTCAAAATTTTGATTTTCATCGGTTTGTGCATTTAGAAGGAAAAATTTTGAATTTAATTAAATTTTTATGTTTGTCTATCGACCTTCGAAAAGTAATCGGTTACTTAAGGTTCGAATCGTAGTTGAAATGGCGTTGAATGCTTTTAAATCTGAAAACAATAACTTCACATCATATTTTTTGTGTTTTCTGTTTATTTTTTTTTTTGTTTTGCTTATTATTCCTACTTCATTTCTAAATTAAAGCTTTGTATAAAAAACTCGCTATGTCACAACTTTGGGGTTGTTTAATCAACTTAAAGTAGACATAAACAGATACTTTAAACAATAACGTTACACTTAAGTCAAACTTTTGGAATATGTCGTACAAGAAACGGTAATAAAGACAAAACAAAAACAGCAACAACCAGCAATTACTTATAACTAAAACAAAATTTAACGCAACCACAACAACTTCCCACACAGACACACACTCACACGCCAACAAAATTGTGCAAAACGTGCGCGGTAAAAATGGCAAAATTTGAAAATGAATGTCAGCACGCGGCATAACTACAAAAACAATGCTTAAACTTCTTGCAGGAAAAAAGCACCAAAAGCAATTTATGCTATTAACAGGCTTGAAAAAGTCTATAATAAAAAAATTATGCGTAACACTCACGATAGACAAACAATAGCAATAACCACAACAATAAAAGAAAAGTAAGAAAAAAAGTTAAAAAAGGTGATACTTAATAAAAGAAATAAAATATATTAGAAATGCTGTTTAAGAGCCAAATACGGTGGCAGAGTGTGCGTACGTGTGTGTGTGTGGGTGTTTGCTAAATTGCGGACATGCTTTTCAACATTTTTATTTATGTGTAATAATATTTTTTGTATGTTTCCTTATTTTTGTTTTTTTTTTTCTTATATCAAATACATTTGAAAATGTTGTTTTTATTCATCAGGTGCTGTTGTGGTGTTTGTTGTGGCTTTTGTTGATGCTGTGCCATTAAATTCAGCGTGATGACACAGAGGTTTTGTTGATTTTGTTACCAATTTCAAGTTTTCGCATCCAAAGTGTGGGTGGCTGACTGAGGAACATGTTTTAAAGACATTTTGGTAAAATATTTAAACTACCTTTTATTTTGATTTTATTTTGATGCCAATGAACTTTTTGTTGGGTTTTTAGTTATTTCTTTTATCTTTGGGCTAATCTATACATACATAAAAATGGATGCATGTATGTGGGTACCCAGCAAAACATTTTAATGCGCATTATTTGTATGCACGTAAAGAGCGCTTTTTTCTCCTTGCAAATAGTGGTGTTTTTAAAGCGCTTTATTTTTAGCACTTTCCGTAACGATAACGTTGCACTTGAAAAAAAGTATTAGAATTTAATGTAAAAAAAAGACAGTTTCGATTGTATCGTAGAATTCCTTTTTATACAGTAAAAGAGAAAAATTCTGGTTTTTTTCACGTATACTCTTCAAAACTTTTTTTAAGTATTTCATCTTCTAAGTAAAAATTATTCAAAAACAAATTTGTTGTTGTAGTCCTTCTTTAAACTTACCTGATCTAAAAAGCTCACAATTAAATTCGTGTAAAAATTTGTTTTGTTTTATAAAAAGTTTTCGTTTGATATTTATGGTGATGAATTTGATGTTCTTTTTCATTTGTTTTGTTGGTTAAAACTAAATGTAATTCAAAGTTATGTTTAATTAATGGAAATAAATATCGAAAAAATTTGAATTATTTATTTTTCCCTGTAGTAAAGAGAATATGCATATATGTATATTTTAAAAGTAATTTAAAATTAAAATTTTAGTCAACAAAATAAATTTTTAATATGGAAAGAATATAATGCATAATAAAAATAGATCGAATTTATTATGGTATTTAAAAAATAAATGTAGTTTTTAAAGCACAACGCATGCGCAAATTTGCGCAGTAGTATACATACATGCTGAAAATAAGCATTCGTTTTATTCGTACTTCAACTCATGGCAGAATAACCAGGTAGAGCCGACTCGGAGAGAAATGAAGTAGAAAGCAGAGAAAAGCGAGCTAGTTGTCAAATACAGCTGTTCCTGTCGAGTAAAAATTAAGAATATCTAAAAACTTTCAGCTAATCGAACCAACAACAATTACCAAAATTTAAAACAACGACGCACAGAAAAGAGCAAGATCGCAGCGGTTGAGCAGCGTTAGAGAGGATGCACCGAATTGTCCACAGAAAATAAACAGAACTTTGCTTACTATGCCCCGCTTTTCACTCGTCACACACGAAAATTCTCAAGCTTGCGGCGAAAGCAATTATTTCTCTGGTAGCAAGGTCTCTTTGTCCCGCTTTTCACTCGGCAATAATTACCTTTGCCGCAAGTAGTTTGCTGATTATTCAACCTCATGAGGGGGCTTACGAAAGTCCCCTTTAAACCCGAGTAGTCAATAAACTACTTGTGGCGAAAGCAATTATTGCTCATAGAATTGCCGAGTGAAGAACGGCCCTTTGCAGCACATGCAGAACCTAAAAAACAATATCAGCAGCTAGTAGCAACGTTGCCAGTTATGTTGGAAAAATCCCCTTCGTGGTAATTTTTAATTGCCCTTAGGAATTTTTGTTTTTGAGAATTCCTATTAAATTTTTTAATTCAGCGTGGTATTTTTTAATTGGCGTGGGAATTCAGTGGGGTCTTTTTTAATTTTCGTGGGAGTTTGGTAATATTCTTCTTAATTTTTTTTTTTTCTTTTTTAGTAAGCAAAATTTCTTTGTGGTATTTCTAAATGTTTTTTAAATTATTTGTGCATGTGGGACTTGTTGTGGAATATTTTAATGCGAATTAGATTTTTGCGGCAATTTTAAATGCATATGGAATTTGTGGTGGCATTTTTGTGGTAATTTTTAATTATCGTGGGGTTTTTTTTATACTGTTTTATTGCGGTAGAAACTTTTTTGTTTTATCGTTACTATGGTAATTTTTGTTGTATTTAATTTATGTTACTGTCAAAATAGGAATTTTTTGTCGGAATTGTTTTAAATTTTAACTGGCAACCTTGGCTAGTAGTAGTACATTTTTTTGTAGCCACATACTAGCTATCCAGCTACATGTATCTGTATTCTCTATTGTATTAAAACCCAACAAGCTGTTCCAGCTAAACGGTACTTAAAATGGCAGCGTCTGATTTGCTGGTATGAAAATGGCATGTTTTTGTACCTTTAAATCATTCTCTATATAATTGTAAAGTCCTTTTTTATATTAATCAAGAATCGAATTAAAATTAATGTCATATTCGCTTGATGCGTCATTTGTTCTTGTCTTTGTTCCCTCTCTTTTTCACCCGTTCGCCAAAAACCTCAAAAATATGCATTGAATCTTGTATTGAAATCAAGGTAATGCAGTTAAATTGCCGTTTATTGTTTAGTTTAATGTTGCAGCTTTATAAAAACTATTTTAAGAAAAGGTTACAATTGTTTAACAACAAATAAATTGAATATACAACTTAAAGTTTTCTACTTGACCTTGTTATTTATTATGTTGATTTTCTATGATTTAAATACAATTTCTAATTGTTTGATATTTTAAATCATTCTTGATTTTAAATACAAATTCTAGTTGTTTGATAGTTTAAAATCGTTTATTGAGCTTTAGGTCATATTAGAACAATCAATTGCTCTAACTAGTTAATCAATCAGCTAGCTAATTAATAAGCTTGTGATGTTTGCCTTTTCATATTGAAAATGTTGTTGTTGTTGTTTCTTTGGAAAAAGTTCGTTGGTGCTTTGGAACAAATCGTTCTAACCTGACATAAAGCTGAATAAACGATTTTAAAGTATCAAACAACTAGAATTTATATTTAAATTCAAGAATGATTTAAACTATCAACCATTTAGAATTTGTATTTAAATCATAGAAGATCAACATTAATATACAACTTAATAAATGGTACGCTTATATGAAACACACAATGCATAGTTTGCTGACAACGAAACGGTCCGCTTCAGTTCTTTTAAAAGTGCACACCGTTTTCAACCGAACCGATTGGCTATCTGGGAAACAAAAAAAAAGCAACGCAACTGATGTGTATTTGTATGTTTTACATGCATATTAATAAAAAACAACGACAACAACAACAAAAACAGCACAACAACGAACGACGTGATTACGAATCAGACAAGCAAAAACAACAACAACAACAACAACAACCACAACATCAACAACAACAACCTTAAAAACAGCATAAGCAGCTAAGCAGCTTGTGCACTTCTCATGCGAATATATGAATTTTTCATCTTCTTAGATTTTGCTATTTTATTATATATTCGTTTTATTCCCACTAAAACTGATATTTTGGCATTTTTTTTTCTTTGTATGATGAATATTAAAGGCTGTAGGTATACCCCAAAGTGTCAAAATCACTTTGAAAAAATTCGTGAAAATGACCCCCATACAAACCGCGCTGGAAGACGTAATTCTACGTAAAAAAATTTATTTCAAAGCATGTAAATGAAAAATCAAATTAAATGCATATAAATCCATACATTTTTGTATCGTCGCCCTAATTATAATAGGATGAAAGTCAAAATTGGGCAAAGTAACGTTTATTAGCGGTTTAGGTATATTGGTCAAAACTGAATTTATGTTTGAAACAATACATTATCATATGAACTTCATACAAATAATAAACAGTTTTCTCTGCCTCCAAAATTTTGACTTACGTCATATTAGAACTAGGCCGACGATATGAACTAATAAAGAAAACAAAGACCTCGGTTCTCGCTAAATTTAGATATCAATTACAAGGAGAACAAAGCACTCGGTTCTTGCTACCTTTTTATATTAAATACAAGCAGAATAAAGCGCTCGGCTCTCGCTACGATTTCATATTTTCTACAACGGGAGCGGAGCGCATATATCTGATGACATGACTATGTTAAAAAATGCGCTATACACAAGGAGAATGAAGCGCTCTACTGTTTTTTTTGGAGCGCTTCAGATGCGCTAATGGAGCGCTTGCTTCCCTGCTGGGTATGTTTCTCTGTGGATATGTTTGAAAGTCACAAGTCAGGGAAACTGAAGTCACATCTTGAGAGTGTTCCTATGATGTTTGGTGTGGAACCTCCCATACAAGCTTAATTTGCGATTTCGTCCACAAAAGAAAATTATATTGTATATTTATCAGATGGTTTTGATCGTAACACACTTAAATTTAGGAATTTTATTCAGATGGTTACTGTAGGCAACTGTAAGAAAAATGGGCGTGGTCGCAATATATCTATGCCCGTTTTTTCGACATCATGCCAATTCCGAAGTTGAACACATTTTTATAGGAAAACTTGCTATGTAGGTGCTCCAAGAAGCGGTCACTATATATAAATGTTGCCACGCCCACCTTAACCGCCCACAAATCAATAAAACATTTATATATCGGACGGTTTTGATCGTATAATACTAAAGTTTAGTAATTTAGTTCTTGTCTGATCCGATTTCCATGAAATATTAGAAAGTTATTTAACACACACCAATGAGGGTTTTTGCATTGGAAAAATGGGCGTGACACCTTCCATACAGCTAAAATTTGCGATATCGAATAGCTTTGAAGTTATAAGTCTCACAGCCTTGGAATTCAGTATTCGACCTTAATTTAGAAATGCTGGTTCACTGATAACATTTTATGGAAGTTTGGACATGGAGGCGTGACAGCCACGCGCTCCAATTTTGCCCTTTTTGAAAAAATTAATTTTTCATTATGTAGGTGCATGGCAAAAAAATATCCCATAAACTTTTTATTTTTTTTTCTTATATTAAACTCTGTTGATGCAGTCGTAACTGATAGTTCCGCTAAAATCTGCATGTTTCTGAAGTACATGTTTGTCTAGTAGAAACCAGTGGCGTAGGAATGCAAAATGGGACCTTGGTGCCATTTATAACTCAACACATATTATGAACTTGTGTTGTTGGGGTTTTTATGGTAACTTTACACAACTCAAATATTTCTTTAATTTTTTATAAATCTTATGCCAGTGTCCTGCATCGTATTATTCTGTAACACATATATTTTCTGGCTTATATCAGAATTCTTTTTTTGTGTTTGTGTTGTTTTCAGTGATCATGTTTATATATGTGGAGTATGGAGTCTGCCTCATAATCTCACGTATGTGGTGCCCCAATTCTACCACACACAACTAAACACTTTACACAAACTACTTTACTTTAAATTTAAGTTTTAGATTTTAGACTTTAAGATTTTAAGATTTCAAAAATTATAAAATTTTCTATCAGTTTGTAAGAATAATCTTAACAAGCCTGTAATAATAAAAATAATGAATTTTGAAAAAAATAAGTTTGAATGATTTATTGAATATCATAGAAAATATATTTTGAATTTGGCTTTTTTATTGCAAGAGACCAAAAAGTTACACAATTTTGAAACGCAAAATCGTATTTTTTTAAGTTAAAAAAAATTGTACTAAAAACTCAAATTGATTTTGAGAAAAAGTAGTTCAACTGATTTATTGAATATCATATAAAATACATTCCAAATTGGGCTTAAATATTTCAAAAAACAAAAAAGCTAAAAATTTCGTAAAGCCAAAATCGTATTTTTTAAATTTAAAACAAAATTTTGGTACTAAAAACTAAAAGGGATTAAAAAAGGGAGTTGTTGTTGCCTTCTTAAAAACTTACTTGATCTAAAGCTCACAATCTTAATTCATGAGATTAAAAAAAAATAGTTGTTTGAATGATTTTTTAAATATCATATACTTAGCTTCATTATTGCAAGAGACACGAAAGTTAGAGAACTTTGAAAAGCACAAGTCAAGCCATAATCTTATATTTCTTAACTTTGAATAAAATTTTAGTAATAAAAAACAACATGGCTTTTGAAAAAAGTAATTGAAATGATTAATTGAATATCATAAATAATATATTCCAAGTTTGGCTTAATTATACCAAGAGACAAAAAAATTACAGATTTTTGACACGCAAAAGTCCATTTGGAGCCACTGTGTTTCAGCGCCCTTGATTATAATGATTATCAAATGATTGTCCTTGTACGGAATGTAAAAAACACATTTCGTTTAAGGGCAAATTATTTCAAAAGTCAAGTCTCAAAAATTATTTATGTGAAAAAATCACCCCAATATCTCTTTCCATTCAAAAGTTATAACTTTTATGATTAAGTTACTTTTTGATTTATCAGAAAGCTTTGACGTTGTGGGTCTCACAGCCACGGAATTAAGTATTTGACTCAATTTACACATGCAGTTTCACTGGTAAAATTTTATGGAGTTTTATACTAAACGCGCCGCATTTCCGCAAAGGAAAGGTCTTAAAGGGGGGAAGTGACTGTAATAATATTTTTGGCGATATCGCAGGATCGCCATGTACGCGCCTTTTTTATTTTTAAAATTATAAAAAAAAGGACTCGCGTTCTATAAAAATAAGTTGTAGGACCTGCCTATTGGTTGCCGGCGAAGTTCGCCACTGGCGCTATTTTAAATATCCTTTTTATGCCGTTCACTAAAAAAGTGCAGAGGCTAAAAGGGTTTAAGTCGGCAGCTATTAAAGCTCAAGACTTTTTAAAATAAAAATAGTTGGCAGCTGTTAGAGCTCAAAACTAGATTGATTTATTTTCAAATATGTTCATCCTTTTATATTAAGCATAACGGTATTTTGTCTTAAAACTAGTTAACAATAGTTTGTGTAGTTTAGAATGTAAATAGAATCATATGTTCTTTAATGAGTGTAAAAGTAATAGTAGAATATCGTAATACATATTTGTTATTAAGTATTAATAGTTTAATATGTGTGAGTGAGTAGACTTATATTAATAGAAAACGTAAACATAATCATATGTTAACATATTTGTGTAGGAGTAAAAGCAGAGATAAAGAGATGGGAAACTCCGTTGGAGAGGGACAGCACTATGTTCGATTTTACGTTAAATTGGCTCTAATACAATCACAAAACATTTATAAGTGGTAGTAAAAATCAACGGAAAACTACCCTGGTTTATGGTAGATTAAAGAATTTCACCAGTTACGTTTGAGGCCCGATAACTGTAAAACTGCATATTATTGGAGCAAAATGGGTAACAAAAGGTATTCCAAAAAAGACTTCGCAAATGCAATGGAAAGCATCCCTGCAACATCATGGTGAAATTATCTTAGAATAATTACACCATAGGAAAAAGTCCAAGCAGTGTTGCCGTAAGGAAAAATTTATGGGTACTTTTTCAGCCTCATATATGAACATATGTTTTTATTTGCAAAAATATAAAGAAGTAGGCTTTTTTTAAATTCGACAAAAACTTTAAGATATATTATGATATTGTTACATTTTTTAACAGTACTTTTTTATCAAAAAATGCACTAACGCAACCTCTTTACAAAGAACTTTACAATTTTGTGATAAATATATTAAGTTTGCCTCATAGCACAGCTGCTGCTGAATGAATTTTTACTCATTTAAAGCTTACTATAAACGATAAGACCAGTAGACTTTTTTGGAATAGGTAAAAGTATATTGTTTTGCAAAATACTTAAAAAGGAATAATTTTTAATGTTATATAAATAAAGGGCAATATCTTTAATATAATTTAATTTATATAACACTAAACTGAATAAGCTATTAAATCAATGTTTTATGTATTTACAATATATTATTTTGTATCATAGCTGTGAAATAATTATTACTAATCCTATTCATTAGCAATTCGATTAGTTTTTTTAAAAATGTGAAAAAATTGATTAAGTACTTTTGTTCAATTCTTTTCTGTTTGTCACAATAACAAAATAATTACGATTACTTCAGATGACGAAAAAAATCAAAAATAATTAAAAGCAATCAAGAAAAATAATCCGTCTACTTTTAGAAACTAGTATGTTTGATTCTTTTTGATTATTTACAAAATTTCAATCTAAAATACTAAAAATGTTGTTAAATTTTTTGATAAACAAATATAGGTATGTTTAATTATTAAACAAAGATTGTCAAAAAATAAGAACATAAAATGCATTACAACATTTGCTCTGTTAATTTTGTCAACCACTTTATTTCTTCTTTCTTGTTTTTTTGAAAATCTTTTTTAATGTTTGTATTTATATATGTTTATTTATAAATAAAATTTTACAAAATATTCCGTACTTTAAAATAAAATTCTTAAAATAATCAAACAGACTCAAAGTAGTAGTAGTACTTTATTGAGTCCTTAATTAATCGATATAGCTTAAGCATTAGCACCGGCAACAAAAAAGGAACCATGAATCAAAAATAATTTCAAGCATCAAAAATAATTTCTAAAAGTGGTCGGACTTATTAATTTATTATCTTTTATTAACTTTTCTTAATTAATTTTTATTCTTTTTGATTATTTTCGTAATTCCAAGTAGTCGTAATTAGTTTTTGATTATTTGTAATCGTTATCAATTACTTATCAAAAACATCTCCCTCAAGGATTATGTAATGATTACAATAATTTTTATAATATAATAATACAATCTAATTGTTTATTAATCCTAATCGCAATTTAACAGCTATGTTTTGTATTTTGTTTTTTGTATAAATATCAAACCTTTAAAATTAATAAATATCAAACCTTTTTCTTCTTAATCTTTCAAAAGTATAGTTTTTGAGAATTTAAATTTTTATAAGGATACTGACGTTATCTCCGCTTCTACAGCCGTTTTAGCAGGTATCGAGCGCACAGCAAAAATAGCATACTCACTCTATTTACACTCATTTATCTCAAAACTCCTTTTTTCGACAATGTATTGTAGCGAAAACAAAAGCTATTCAGCCAAATCATCTGAAATTTTAATATGTTATTCACATCAGTGACTTTCGCTATTAAAATTTCAAAAAATCGTAAATTTTACTCTGAATAACCAGTAAAAAATCCTGTTTTGGGACTTAAATTTAAAAAGCGCGTCATAATCAAAAAATTTTATTGCAATATACCTTTAAAGTTTAAATATCATTGTTCATTATTATAAATTTTAAGAAAATAAAAATATATAAAATATTCAAGCACTAGGTCTTAATATTATTGTTTATTATTTTATATATGTACATGCTTTGTTTCTAACTATTACATTTTAACAAAGCTATGTGTTTGTCTTCAAATTAAATAAATAGAATTGTTATGAAAGCTTAAAAAATTGGGTTTCAGTACTGTAATATGTGAATACTTTTCTTCGGAATCGGATACATTTGTGACCTTTTCATGGATACATTTTTATAGAATCGTCGCGGCAACACTGATCTGAGGTGAATTCACGTACACAATAAATGAGTTTCACCAAAGCACATAAAAATGGTAAAAAAACATATGTTTTGACGTCACAAAATTTAAGTTTCCTATCTCTTTATCTCTGAGTAAAAGTATAATATAATATCATATGTTTTGTATTCAGCCATATGGGTACATGTGTGCGAATGAGATAGATAATAGTGCTTAGTATGAACATATGTTCTTACCGTAGAGGTGTATTACGTTAACTTAGTTTGAATATTATTGTGCATGTTCTCGAAAATTCTTACAGTAGAGGTTTTTATATTATTACTTATTTTAAGAAAAGTATTTATAGCTTGTTTTATAATGAAATACATTAATTGTAAATTAAATATTTAAATAATATGTATAGGTATACTACATGACTAAAAGGGGGGAGGGAGGGTTGTAAGGGTTTGCACTTCTGAATAATCGATTTATTTCTCTAGCTCAAGAAGAATCCTCAGTGAAGAGGAAATTATTTGGCCAAATTGTAAGATTTATAACGCCATCACCAATTACTAATCTTTTTGTTTCTATTTAAAAACTGCACTTTAATTGTGTCAGTCGCATCAGCGGATGGACCACAAATATAATTACCGTAATGTTTGTGGTAGAATACCACATAGTAATAGTTTGTTATAGAATCAAAAAGATTCGTAATTGGAGATGACGTTATAAATCTTTCGATTTGGCCAAATAATTTCCTCTTCACTGATTCTTCTTGAGCTAGGGAAGCCTAGTTTACAATATTTTCAGGGAAACTGAAGACACATCTTGAGAGTGTCCCTGCGATGTTTGGTTTTAATTGGACAAGAAGGCCCACAAACCAATAAAAAGGGTATAATCAGACGGTTTTGATAGTCAAAAACTAAATTGTAGTAATTTTGTTCAGATGGTTACTGGCGGCAACCGTACAAAAAATGGGCGTGGGAGAAATATATCTACGCCCATTTTTTCGAAATCATGCCGATCCCGGAGTTGTACACGTTTTTATAGTGAAACTTGGTATGTAGCTGCTCCAAGTTGCGGTCAATATATATGTATATAAATGTTTTCACGTCCACTTTAACTGCTCACAAATCAAAAGAACTTCTATATATCAGAAGGTTCTGATCGTAAAATACTAAAATTTGGTAATTTATTTTTACTCTCGACAACTTTTCAAGAAATGGGTGTGGTCGCAGTATATCTGCGCACACTTTTATCGCCCACAAATTAGTAAAAATGCTATATATCAGACGGTCTCAAACGTAAAAGACTAAAATTTGGTAATTTAGCTTATATGTCTTTAGCGATTTAAATGAAACTTTAGGAAGTTATTAAACACATTCAAAAGAGGGATTTTGCATTGGAAAATGAGGCATGGCACCTCCAATACAGAACCAATGTACAATATCCATAAGCTTTGGAGTTAGAGATCGCACAGCTTCCAAATTCGGTTTATTTATATTTATACACTGATTTATGGGTATTGGACAAGGGGGCTTGGAACCTTTTCTTACAACCCAAATTTGGAGAAATTTAATAACTTTTGAGTTAAAGGTCGCACAGTCACGGAATTCAGTATTCGACCACAATTTACACAAGCAGCTTGACTGATTATCTTTGATGGATGTTTAGAAACGGGGGCGTGGCAGCAAAGCGCCGGGTTTCAGCTAGTAGTCTATATTTAAAGCTCATCTGGCTTTAATCCAATTATTATCGCGCCAATGTAAATGGAACTTTTATCATATTATTTCTAAGTTTCATTTCCAATTTATGCTTTCTTATTCAATTTGTAAACTCTTTATAGACTTACCAACGTAAAGTCTATGTGAATATAAGAAGGTGTGTCTTTTTTAAGGGCAACCTATGCAAAATATTTATTTATTTGGCTTATTTATACCAAATTCCATACTCAAAGAGTAGAATGGGTTTTATTTGTAGCAGTTTAAGTTCACTTCTGTTACATTTCTTAATTAACATCGGTATGCGCGGTAGCTAAGAGAAGTTTCACTGTAAAAACTTGCATTAACACAGTCTTGAAACTGTCATATTTTGACAGTTTTTGTGCTTAACTTTTTCTTCATTTTGTTCATTGTAATGACAGTTGCGGTCAAATGGCTGATGAGAAAATATCTCTCCTTCGAGTTTATTTGAACAGGTGTCAAATCATATAAGACTTAAACAGTGGGCTTGGTCACAGCTGAATCACTCATGACTACTAAATAGGAAATGTAGCGATTTCCGAAACAGGCTGTCTAGTCTGCTGTGTGATTGACTCTATGCAGTAGAGCAAAATATCACCCACATTTTATCTTAAATCAACTGAAAGTTATAGTTTCAGTCACAAAACATTTTACCGTAATTAATTTAGATAAGCTTTTGAGCACAAATATGCAGATAATAGTGCCAAATAGAAATAAAACTATATCTGTTCTGTTCACTCCACAAAAAGTGCCGAAATGTAACGAAATGTGTGTGTACATCTAGCAATCAGCAACAAAAATGTGTTCGATTTTTTTATTCATATCCAGCCAACAATCTAATTCATTTACTTAAGCGATTGATTGAGTCAACTGAAAGAGCTAAAATAAATTGTAGTGACATCAAAATTTAGCTGATCCGGTTTTATTAACACCTTTGTTCTCAAAATTGCCGTACATTATCGAATTTAATGATGAAAATGTGAACAAATACACCTACATAAGGAAAAAATTATTTACCGCATTTACACCCACGCTTGTGAAATATAAAAAGTTTGCTCTTATTTCACACTCATCGGCTATTGTATTTCGACCTCAATAATATAATTAAGCATGTTGTGTGGCATGAGCAATGGCAAGCGAACGGATACTGAAGACAATTCTGCAAAATCTATAACAGAACTCATTTCACTTCTTGTCGTAACAAAGTCATTTTTTTCACCAACTCGTTTCTGATTAAGAAATAAATTTTGAAATATTTACAGGAGTATGAAAAAAATCAATAGCAACGTTCGCTGGTTGTTTTTGTTGTTTTTGTAATTATTACTTGTGTTGAGTTTGCAGCAAATGCAATATCGCTCGATACTTTTTGTCATTTTCGGTAACCAACACATTTTATATTATTTTGGTTTCTTCCAATTCGATGGGTTTTTTTTTTGTTAGCAACGAGTTATGGTTTTTTTTTTTCTTTAAAAATATGTAAGTCAGTGCAAATTACATAAATGTACGCTATACGAGTATAACAGCTTGTTGCACTACATCTACTTCTACAACAGTTGATTGCATTTTTTGCAACAATAGCAAAGCCACAACAATGAGCTTGGCAACTCTTTTCATTGCTAACGTACGTTCGAGTTGGATAAAATTGTTGCCACAATTGAGAAAAGCTGATTTGGAATTGAGGCAAATAGATGTGTATTCTCTTTCGCTGACCAAATTGAAATTCGACTAGCTTCCCGCTTGTAAAAATTTTTAGTTGATGACATTGTAATGCAGAACCGTAAGCGAGACATGACAAAATTTGATTCGTATTGAACAGGAAGTTTTACAGTAAAGTGTATTTGTAAAAATAATAAATCTTTATCATTTAAACACCAGCTTCTAGCGAAGCAACAAACTCTTTTCAATTCTATGGTGTACTTCGGAAAACTCGTCGAACCCAAATCAATAGCGAAACAAATAAGAATCAACTGCAACAGACACACAATCCCTGATAGAGTTTTATACTTGATCTAAAAAACTAACTGCTTTAATCGTCGTATGATAAAAATTGCTGATGAGAAAATATATCTCCTTCGAGTTTATTTGAACAGGTGTCAAATCATATAAGACTTAAACAAAGGGTTTGGTCACAGCTGAATCATTTAAGACTACTGAATAGGAAATGTAGCGATTTCCAAAACAGGCTGTCTAGTCTGCTGTGTGATTGACTCTATGCAGAGTTGTTGTTGTTGTTGCCTTCTTCAAATTTACTAGATCTAAATAGTTCACAATTAAAATCATGTGAAATTTCAAAGAATATATCACAATTAATTATTAAAAATATTAGATCTTTATGTTTCAACCTGAACAAAGTTTTTTTTTTACATAAAATTACTAAGGATTTTTTGATCATTCATTCTGATATGGTAGGTTAGGTTAGGTTAAGGTGACGGCAGGTCTTAAGACCAGCCCACTTAGACCATTATTGGTCCGTTGTGATACCACAGAATGGAAGAAGGGAGTAATCAAGTGAAACTTTAATGTAGAATGTTCTTAATGTGGCAGAAACTGTAGAAACATGTGATATTAAATCTGACGCAAGTGTTATGCCTTTCCCTCAGTCAAATCACGTTACTAAGCGTTCCTCTTCACAAACTTTTCCTACCACCACCAACTACAACTATTCGTTGTAAATTGACCTGTTTTAGAGTTTCTTTGATTAAAAATAAGGAAAGAAAGGTTAAAGCGTAGGACCATGGCCCGACCAGGATTCGAACCCGGGACCCCTGTGCGGCAGTCAAGCGCACTATCACTAGACTATCGAGGCCACCTTCTTCTATGGTGGGTAAATATTATGGTAAAATTATCAGCATCATGCCCTGGCTTAAAGCAATCTTCACCGGTTGCCTCAAGACAGCATATGTTCCAAAAATTTGGAGAGAAGTGAGAGTTGTTTTCATTCCTAACGCTGGAAAACCGATACTTTCAGCACCAAAGGATAACAAGCCTATTAGTCTCTCATCGTTCATGATGAAAGCACTAGAGAGAATAATAGATCTTCACATAAGAGCATCCTTGAACGATACCAATCTTTGCAGTGTACAACTCTTTGCATCATCTCAAAGAATATACTTGAGTAACTTTTTTGATCGAAGGCGCATTCAACAATGTAAATACACTCAAAAATATTTGTGTGTAAATATTACTAATAACTGCGTCCATTCTACAAATTTTATTCGTAGTTTTCAACCACGCATAGGATTCGTAGAATCGACGTATATTAGTACACATTACGAATATTTTATTCGTATTCCCAAAAAAAACAAATCTATTAGAAAAAAAACATTCTGTCTGAGCGGGGGTTTGAACCTTGGCTCTTTAACTTACGGGCCACGCACTCTACCAGTAAGCTTCAGTCACTTTACAATCATACAGTTCCTTATGTTCTGTATATGTTCGACAAACAAGGCTGAACGATTTCGTTTTTCAATTTTTTAAACTCTACTAATAATTCGTACATTCTACTAATAATTTGAACGGTCAGCCTACGAATGAATTGTTTCAACTCATATTATTTTTCATTCGTAAATAGTACGAAAGCATTAGTAAATACTACGAATGTAATGAAAGAAATTACAAAGTTATTCGTACGAGAAATTTATGAATATTATTATTTATATGTACACATTCATTCATAGAATGCAATAATACGAATTGATTTGGTTTTGTTTACGAATATCATTAGTATATAAAACAAATATATTTGTAAATACAACATCAGGTATTAGAAAAATTTTACGAATGAATTCTTAAAGATATCAAAATAAAAATACTTTGTATATTGTACGAATGTTTGTAGAATGTACGAATATTTTGTATACTAATATCATTCGTAGAAATTTTACTAATAAATTTTTTGAGTGTACAGATTCTATAAGGAATGCTCTAGTAGGCAAACGAGTTAACAGTAAAATAGCCTAGAGGATTTATTAAATGCTCAATAGCAGACGTTTAAGCTCAAAAATGGGAATGAGCGTGGTGAGGAAAGAGGTACACCGCAGGGAGGAGTCATATCCCCTGCTTTGGCTGATTGTGGTTGACAAAATTTTCACTGCACTCAAAACTCAAAGTAATATCGTCGAAAATAAATGTCGTATGTGAAAATTTTCACTTTTGAGATTATTAAGAAAAGTGGGCTATAATTTGAAATCTAGCGGATTAATATTCTTTAGAATTTCAGAGCTATTTACAGACACATTTCACAATAGATTACGAAATTTTTGTGAACTTACCGCTATTTTTTTTAATTTATAGACCCTTTTTCTTAATAATCTCAAAAGTGAAAATTTTCACATACGGCATTTATTTTCTCAAGCGACGATATGCATAGCCGTAATACCCTTGACCTTTTTCTGACTTCACATTATGAAAAATATGATGTGAGTGTCAACGCAACTCCTCGGACCATTGTGCTATCTCCGCTGATTTTCCATATTCTAACCCCTTCACCTCTACGCCTAAAGCCCCGAAGAGGACTGCATGGTTTTATGGAGGGGAAAATTGGACTGCGTTAAATAACTTTTATCGCAGCTTCAATTGGAAATTATGTTTCGCTGAAAGAAATGTGAATGCCGCGGCTTCATGGTACAAGAAATTATTTTATTGGGTATGCGGTCTTTCATTCCCAATAAGATGAGAAGCATTAAACTAAAAGATCACTCGCGGTTTAATGAGACTTGCAGGATTACAGTCAGGTCCAAATAGGAAGCCTTTCAGAATTGGCGTTCTAACAAGAATACTGATACTAAAAAGACTTCGCAAAGAGGAAAGGAATTGCTGTAATGCAATTTTCAAACGTGAAAAGTTTCTGCATGAAGCACGCATTTGATAGCAGGTTCTTCTTTGCCCCAAAGGGTGCATAAATTTTTGGTCATTTGTTAAAAGAGTTAAGAACCAGACATCGTCATCGATTTCAGCTCTTTTGAAAGCTGACCAAATCTTCACTGACTCGGCTGATAAAGCGAACCTATAAACCAGATTATTTGCACAAAATTCCACTCTCTCGGATAGCAATCAGACACTGCCCTTTGTTGAGGGTGGATCTTCTGCAGTGCAAAGGATATACTTTCCAACGAGAGCAGTTAAAAGGGTCCTTACAAATCTCAATGTAAACAAAGCCTCTGGTCCTGACGGCATACCGCCAATTGTGCTTAAAATGTGTGTTTCTTCGCTGGCTCGGCCTTTGCACAACCTTTTCAATATCTTCTACAGAACAGGAGTATTTCCATGTAGTTGGAAATGTGGCAAATGTTCGGCCGGTACCTAAAAAGGGTGATGCCATGAACCCTGCAAACTACCGACCCATTTCGATAACCGACCCATTCCAAAGTTATGTAGAGCGTAATGAAAATATCTGGAGCATAACCAACTGCTCAGTGACCGTCAATATGGTTTCCGTAGTGCTCGCTCCACTGGTGATCTTATGGCGTTCTTAACCGAAGAATGGAATAAATGCGTTCACTTTTTTTGCGAGAGCAGGGTTGTTGCTCTTTATATTTCAAAAGCGTTCAACCTTGTGTGGCATAAAGCGCTCGAGTCAAAACTTGTTGCATATGGTTTTGGTGGTAACTTTGATCGATAAATCACGTGTTTCCTCAAGGACAGAAATCATATATGTATTTAACGTAGACCCCTGCCGTGAAAGCTTAATTCTACGGTGCTCCAAAGCTTGGGACAAATATGTAGCGTCGGCCAACGCCCCTTCGGAATTCAAAAGATCCCCCAAAAAGGTTCCCCTAATTCCACAGCACAGACAACCTTTAACCATCAATTGACTATACATGACCATGACACATTCGGCCACCAAAATTGTACTTGACTTGACAAAATTGTGTCATTATCGGTATACATAAAGATAATTTAACCCATTTTTTGGCACGCAACTTCGCTCACACGATCAAAGAGGGGAGTCTTTGTCATGAAAACTAGGAAGCGATACCCACATAAAACCTATGGTCCTGCTGCTATTTCATAAGGTTTCCTAATCATTTGTGGAAACAACTCAGACTGTTTAGGTTTCCCCGTCACCTGTTCTCAAATTCCAAAGGTAACAGTGTATTGATCCGGTAGTTGCCTACCTTCCTAACATTTATTGTTTGAAATAACGAGAGTTTTATCTACCATCATTCTCTTAGTAATTTAAGGGAGTTACCAACCCGAGTTCAACTTAAGTGTAACTCACACCGACCTAACTGGTCTAACCACTACCAGAGCGAATGAACCCCGAAGAACCTTTTCCACGACAGTCAATACCCGGGCTCAAGGTTCCACCAGACAAGGCTCTTCAACATCACGTCTTCAGACCAAAAGTTCTTAAAACAATTATATCTGACTGTGACACCTTCAGCCACTGGAATTGTACATGACTAGGTTAAAAATAACCATTGGTTTCCCAGTAAAATACCGAAAGAACCACAATCCTACTTACGCAACTTCGTTAGCTTAATTAACGCTTAATTAAAGTCTTTTTCGGAAAACTAGGAAGCGTGAGCCGTAGTATACCAATTGGCCTATACTCGGTCGAAGGATTCTATGCTTCTTACATAGAACCCTCATTCTAAAACAAGGTCTGCAGAACAACGATAGATCAGGTCTCCTCATCATTGATGGATGACTGCCCCTGCTCTTCAAGTTATATTGGATTGATCGTCTATCGAAAGCATATTATAATAACAATAATATGATAACTTAATACCAAAACCGTGCTTTCTCTAAGATTTGGCACCAACAACCAAGGCTCAAGGTAAACCTTTTATTTTTACGGAAATCAGATGAACATTCAAGAGCCGTGCCTCAAGAATGAACTCATTTGAGATCAATTCATGGGACGCGCCCCATAAATGGTTATTATTACTAGGCAACATATCAACTAGGCTACTTATCAACTAGGCAACTAGGTTACTAGGCAACATATCTCGAAGGCTCTGGCCAGAGCTAAATGAGAAGAGACCCGAAAGCCTTCTGCTTTTGGCCAAACGTGAAATGCAGATTCTTGTTGGAGCTCTAACAGGGCATTGCCCCATTGGAGTATTGGCCAATAGAATGAGCACAACAGCCCCAGACTTCTGTCGGAGCTGCAAGGATCCGGAAGAAACAGAAACAATAACTCACCTTCTATGTGAATGTCCAAATCTACAGAATTGTCGAACCGATATATGGGAAACAGATTTTTCAAGGACTTAAAAGACTGGAGGATGTAAGTTCATAAAAAGCACAGGCTGGTTTGAGAAATAAATTGGAACAATGGTTACAATGGTACCACAAAAAATAAAAAAGGCATTCGCAATGGACCTATAGGACCCCGCGGAAGCGTAGTTAACGGTGCACGACCCTAATTATCTAATCTATGGTAAAATTACTAGAAGGTAGGAGTGAAAGTTCTAGCTGCGGTCATCGAATGTCAAACAAAATAAAATCAAAAAGAGAGCATGCAATGGCTGCTTATGCACAATGGATATATAAAAAATGTTTTGGGTCAAAATGTTTTTTTTTCTGTTTGTTTTCTTATGTTTGACATTCGATGACCGCAGGTCGTGAGAACATAGGTAGTTGTCAAGGCTATCTAATAGATTGTTATACCATGCTATCAACTAAATTTTAGAAATTATTCTGCAAATAGTTTGCGGCGTCATTTGCTTTTGTTTGTTCCTTTTTCGTTTGTATCTTTTCGATGTGCTCTCTTTCGTTTTCGTTGACTTTATGGCATAGAAAAGATTTTAAATCAATCATGGTAGAATAAGAAAGTATATGCATTTTGGAGGGACAGACTGCCGAAACTGTCAAAACGAAGTTGACAGCTTATAGATAATCTGAAACCGATGAGAAAGCGAAAACTGGCCACATTCGGAAAAGTCAACTGATGTGAACTGTTATGGTAGCGATACCGTAGAAAAGTTGAAAATTATTGAATTTAATTATTATAATTATTTAATTATGTAAATAATTTAAATGCAAAGCTTTCTCACTCAAATTTGCAGCGTTTTTTTCAGTGTTTCAGCGAATTTTAACGCAACAGCCAGTTATCAATTGTTGTCTTCGCTAAATGCGGCCATTGATTTCCTTTTGTTTTCATTCGCAAAAAGTTGACTTTGACAATTTTGGATATGAAAAAGAGCACGCAGTCTCAAATGCATCTACCTTCTCTAGTTCTACCCTCTCTAGTTCTTCGAGTTCAATATTGTTTTGTGTTCTCTCTTATCTTATGCGTCATAAGCAGCACACCTACTCCCATCTTCGCTTACTGTGTAAGGAAGATGTCATCAGTGTTTAAGCGGCAGTGTAAGCAGGCTTTGTATGCCTCACAGCTACAGTGTATTCAAACAGTTGTTATTTACGTCATGTGTCCATTTACCACTGGGTTTGGACAACACAGAAGGAGCGAAAGACAAAGAGTTCTCCACCAAACACCTTTCCCTGTCCAGAGTAGCAATCAGTAGCTGTTAAGCGTTCGATGACTTCAACTCTCAATATTGCACTTCATTCCATTTGCTCCTTTTTATATCCATTCACTATTTTCATATTTTTAGCTTTTTTTTTTTTGTTTCCCTTGCATTTTGCTATTATTGCTTTTTTATGTTTTATTCTTTGACTTTTATTTTACAGTTTTGTCGTTTGAATTTCCAACTAAATCACAATCAGCAGAGTTTTGAACATGGACCATGTAGAACGGAAACCTTTATGTTTCCTTTCCCACGAGTTTTTCGTGTTGCTATTTTTTATTTTTAGTTCTTTGTTGTATAGAATTTTTAATGGCGCAAAGTGTCACATGAAATGTCAGAATTTTGCAGGAAAGAATCAAACTTGTGAAGTGTCTTTGTTGTACACATACAAAGCTTAGCTATTGTAGCGAGCTTGGCTAACGTTCGTGGTCGAGTGGCTAACGAACGGCAATCTAGAGAATATTGTTGAAAAATTAATTGAATTGTTTGATTAACAAAAGTGTGCGGTGGTGGCATCGAAAAATGCCACACTTCAAAAAGTTATGCTGACAGCTCTATTTCTAGAGCACTATAGTCTATGATTAACAAAAGCTATTTTTAATACAACGTTGGCAGCGAAAAGGGTTGTTGTGAAGGAACAACCAAGTGCATTTTAGCTTTATGTAAGGAATATCAAAAGTTCTATTTAGATATATTTAGAGATATGAAATGCGAACTAAAAACAGCTTTTCGCAGCTCACTTTATTGTAGTAAAAATTTACATGATTTGTATAAATAAGCAGAAACAGTGCCAATTTGAATTAAAGAAATTCAGGATATGAGTTTATTGAATGTACATATTTTATATTTAGATGAGCTTAGACTTTTCTGTGTTTGCAATTGTTTAGAGAACTTTGACCTTTGTTCAAGGTAAGTTTAAAAACTTTGCTTCATACAGCTCGATTAAAATAAACGATCTTAACAATGAGATATAAGAAACTTTCTTCAATCAATCGATAAACTGAACAAGAACAAAAAACACGCCTGCATAAAATACAATCTTTAACAATCTAGCGACAATAGAATCTATCGAATCATGAAAATTTATGTCTTTGCTAACTAGGTTGAGTGGCTGAGAAGGAAATTAATATTTATCTGTTGGCATTAATACCAATATTTGCAAAAAAAAAAAAACTGTCAATAAGTTTGACTGCCCTTCTTCATTGTATGTTGTAAGGCCTAAATATTTTGCTTAGCTTCTCCGGGCTTTGCCTATTCTTTGGAGAAATTTAAAGCTTAATAATAAAATTCCAATGATAATAGTAGCAAGAATAATAACAGCAACAACAACAGCCGTGCGGATACCTGCTGGATTTTTTTTTGTATGCTTATTTTTTATGCCGCCAATATGAGGATGGCCTTTGCTTTGTCTAACATGTTTGTGTGCATGTATGTGTGTGTTTGTGTAATTACGATGGACACTATAGTTCCTTCATCTGGACAAATGTTGATGTTGGTGTGATGTTGTTTATTTTTAAGCATGCATGTTTGACCTTTAAGTATGGTGAGTTTTGCAGAGCTTATCGTGTCCTTGTTAGTTCGGACTTAGCAAACCTTAGAAGAACAAGCATCATTATTGATGTTATCGCATTGCATGTCTTTATGATATTTTAACATTTTTCGAGACAAGAGAAGGCAATGGTACCGAAAACAACATCAACAACAACTTAATCGAAACAAACAGAATATTTTCTTAACATAATTCAATGACAAAAAAAAATGGAACATATTTTACAGGACACAACTGCGTAAGTAAGAAAAAGAATCTTAGAAATTAATGTGCTGCTTTTTGTAAGTTTGAATGAAATAAAAAATAGCAGTGGGGGGACTGCCGACCGAAGTGAAAACATATATGTAAAATATTAGTATTCCCTGGAAGACTATGTCCTGCCACGGACCGCCTTACGGCTCTATAAGAATTTTCATGCTAATCGGAAAAAAATTTTATATTTTCACCCCCTCAACCTTTGATTATTTCTTTCAAAATGTTTTTTATTCAGATAGCATTTTTATTTTATAATTACACCAAACTATATTATTACAATTAAATTGAATATTGTTGATATAAAATGAAATACAGGGAGCACTATTGAATGAAAAATAGTCCTCAAAAAGGATATTTAATTTTTTCTTTCAATGTATACGTAGAGCTGTAGCTAAAATAAAATAAATTTACTATTTTTTATATATGAAATTTTGTTTGATGGGTCTTGAAGCCTCTTTTAATGCCTACATTTGAGATGTTGCTACTAGTGATGGGCACTATCGAATGATTTCAACTATCGATGGTTTACTATCGAATGAACAATTCGTACGAATATTTCGTTCATTCAATTACTTCAAAAAAATAGTAACTAGTATACGAAACTATGGAATGACTTAAACTATCGAATAATTCATTAATTCGAATTAAAAAATAGTAACTAGTAACAAAAACAATCGTACGATTTTTAATATCGAATAAATTATTCATTCATTCGAATTTTAAAGATAGTAGCTAGTTCAAAGATCAAATGATTTTTGCTATCAATACAAGTGTTCATTCATTCGACTTAAAAAACCTATATATATATCTATTAACTGGTGTGATTTCTTTATAATTTCCATTTAAATACAAATCAAGCAGTTTTGTTAAACGTACTTTTCCAGTTAAATTTGCAGTACTCATGATTCATGTAGGTAAGCAAACGAAAGGCAAATGAAAAAACTATCGAATAAAAAAAAAACTATCGAATGAATGAATAATTTTGATCTATCGAATAATTCGAATATTTTAATTCGATAGTTCCCATCACTAGTTGCTACAAGGAAAACAGAAAACATAGCAAGCAAAGTGCAGTTTATTTTCTGTCCCCGATTCGGTTCATCCGTCCGGTTCATCAATAATGAACATTATTTTCATCTTTTATCACTTCATTATATTTTAAATTATGAGTTTTAATATAAAAAACAAGGTAAAATATAAACAAATATATAAATTAAACTTATTGAAATGATTAATATACACTTAAAATACATAATAATACACACATACATAAAATTTGTATTTACATACATTTGATTGAATTTAATTTACATTACTTTCACTTTTTGCGTCATTAATCATTGCATTATATTTTTAAAAAAGATACTATAGGTTTGTGGTAGCTGAAAAAAGAAACAAAAAATTTGGATGATGCAGTCTATTTCATGATAAAATTATTATTAGGTAGCCTTGACAACTGCTTATTTTCTCACGAGCTGCAATTTCAAACAAAAGAAAACAATATAAAGTGTGTGTATCACACACATTGGCAGCTTTCAGCGGAGTCAGTAGTTAGCAACTGTTTTTTTTTTAATTTGAGTGAGAAACCTTTGCAATTAAATGATCCATTCACAGCAGGTGACTCCTCTGAATGCGGCCAATGTGTGTGACACACGTTCTCTATTTTGTTTTCGTTTGCTTGACATTCGATGGTCGAAACACGAAATGTCACTCCTACCTATTACTTATTATACCATGGTGCCAGTCAGAGAATATGCTGCCGACATTTATAAAACTACAAATGTTTTTATGTTGGTCATGAAACTCAAATACACGCTCTTGGATATTGGCTGCCAGGTGCTCAGCATATGCAGCAAGCATGGCAAAATTAAATAAGGTAGTGTTAGGGCGGAGAGCCGGTGACCTGTGAAGCTGTCAAAACGAAGTTGACATTTCATACGAAATCTGCAACCAATGAGAATGCAATATGAAAGCAAAAATATGCAAATATATCAAAATGGATGAGTTTGACAGTTATGGTCACTAGGGTGGACCTTGTGTCGATATTTTGGTAGATGAGGGCTCTATTCCGTGCCTTTTTGAAAAAAAATGACAATGCCGAAAAAAAAAATAAAAAAAAAAAAATTAGGGGTTGCGCACGAGCCGAGAAAAAGGTCCACTTTGCCAAAATTAGGGGGGAAATTGCCATAGGTCATCAGGGGTCACCCGTAGAGGGGAAGAATGTATGGCCGACCCCCATTAACTTTTTATCGCCAACATTTTCCCCAAGACACCCACCCCCTATCTCCTCCCCTTAGGGGGGTCACCATACAAAAATGGAGGTTGCTCAGTATTTTCGAAAAACACCATAGGTCATCAGGGGTCACCCCTAGGGGGGCAAAATATTTGACCGACCCCCATTAACTTTTCATCCCCAACATCTTTTCCGAACAAACTTACCCTCTATCTCCACTCCTTGAGGGACTCCCCATACAAAAATACTGAAAATCTATGTATTTACAGTTGCACAATATCGAGATTTTTTTGATTTTATTACAGAAATTCCACCAATATTGAAGAGTGGTCATTGTTTGGAAAGTCTTGAAAAATTTGAAACGCACACGTAGCAGATGCCCCCATTCATCAGTACCTGGCAGTAAAATATTGCAAAATACGTAGTAGTTATAAATAGCAGTTCATTCATCGATTGTTGTCATTCAACAAGTGCCGACGACCGCGAAAAAAAAATTGATTTTTCTCCCGTTTTTTAAAAGTTAAGATGACAACACAACTTAGATCGCGCGACGATATTTTTTTGATTGGTTATCCAAGCATGAATATTACGGGGAACAAATTACCGTCGAAGAAGCAAGTGCTAAGAATGCATTTCTTCAACATTCGCAAACGAAACATGTCGAAGAAAAATAGTGCGGTTATAGTCGCAGACGCAGTGATGATTTTTTGGCGCCAAGCAGCTATTCCGACGAAAGCCAGAGGAGATGTTACAAGAAAAATAGCTGCGCTGCACGATGAGTGGGATGCTTTAAGAAAGTCATCTCACAGAAAGACTGAGTCCACTAGAGAAAAAGAGAATAAGTTTTCTGATAGCTTGGATAATCTTTTCGACATCGCACACGCCAACGCCCTTGAGAAAATGACAAATACCGAAGACATTGAGTTTCTGCTAAAGCAAAGAGAAGATGGCCGGCCAGGAACTATGGGAGGTGTGGACGCTACTGATACTCGAACGAGGAAAAGAAAAGCTGAGCGCGAAGAACAAGAAGAGTTGCGACGCAAACGTGCAACGGAATCTAGTAGAGATCAGTTCGCTAAAGGCGGTAAGCTATTTCGCGCTTTGTGTGTTCGTCCAATGTTTATATTCAAATGAAATTCTTTCAATTGCAGTGGTTAAATTTTCAAGCAGTGATTCAAGCGATGATAATGGGAGACAGGACGAAAACTTCCCGGCAGAAGCTGGCCCATCAAATGTTGGTGACAGAAGAGGTTACAAACAATGTTTTACTGAACGAGTCCTATCAGCTTTGGACAAGTGCAAAGTGACTGACCGAGACGCGGTCGGCATTATGATAGCGGCGGCAGAAGCATTTGGACGCGATCCTCAACAATACACAATAAACCGTACGTCGCTTCGGAGATGTCGGCGTTCAAATCGAGAGAACATGCTGAGTTATGTGAAAGACAATCCAGAAGTAAGATCGCATAGATTTATTTGCTCTCATTCAGAATTCTTATTCTTCAACGCGTTTCATTTATCTCCAGCTTGTCGCAGCTAAATCCTTCGTAGTCCATTGGGATGGCAAAATGCTTTTGGATTTTGTGGGTACAAAGAAGGTGGACCGTCTACCGGTAATTGTCTCGTACGGAGAAAAAGAACAACTTCTTGGAGTTCCCAAAGTAGAAGATGGGAAAGGAAAAGGCCGGAGAATAGCACATGTCGTTTATCAACTGTTGGCATCTTGGCATATGACACATCGAATACAAGGACTTTCTTTCGACACGACATCAACGAACAGTGGCCCATTCTCCGGAGCCGCAGTTGCTCTTGAGCGGCTGTTGGAGAGAGAAATCTTATATTTACCTTGCAGACACCACGTATACGAACTGGTGCTAAGGGAAGTTTTTGAGACAAAAATGGGAAAGACCAGTGCACCAGGCGTTCCTTGCTTTGACCGTTTCAAACAGGAATGGGACGCTGTAAAGGTTAAACCATTCCATTCTGGCTTGATAGACGATCAAGTCGTCAGAAAAATTCCTGTGGCAATGCAAGTCGGCATAAAGGAGTTTTGCTTAGATCAATTGAAGGAGAAACACCCTCGCGATGACTACAAAGAAATGCTACAATTAATTCTTTTGTTTCTGGGTGAAAAACTTGAGAATTACCATTTCCGACCTCCAGGACCCGTTTCCCATGCTCGATGGATGGCAAAAGCCATTTACAGCCTCAAGATGTTTTTGTTTCGGAGAACTTTTCACTTATCTGTATGTGAATTGAATGGTATTCGACACGTTTGTATTTTTGTGGTGCGACTTTACGTCAAGGCATGGTTTGGTTCTCCTCGAGCAGCTGAGGCGCCGAATCAAGATTGGAAGTTTTTGAAGGACATCGTCGAGTACAAGTCCGTTGACCAGGATTTATCTCGGGTAATGATAAAGAAATTTATCGGTCACCTATGGTATCTCGCCGATGAGCACATAGCCCTTGCCTTTTTCGATGACAAGGTTTCAAATGAGTTGAAGGCCAAAATGGCCCAAGCATTGCTAGAAAATGAGAATGACAAAGGTGAAGAAGATGAAGAAGACGAAGAAGGTGAAGAAGATGAAGAAGACGAAGAAGGTGAAGAAGATGAAGAAGACGACCCGGTTCCCCCAGCTCCTCGCGTCGTAATCAAAAGCACCAGCGTTAAAAAAATCGAGGTGAAATTCAAAGATGTGAATGAGGAATTCTTGGCTAAAGACTTGAGCAACTTCGTCTCTCATAATACCAAAAATTTATTTGTACGATTTGGAATATCGCAAGATTTCATTCTTGCAAATCCAGCAACCTGGAAATCTCGCGCAGACTATCAAGAAGGTCGTAGAATTGTAAATAACTTGCGCGTTGTGAACGACACTGCCGAAAGAGGAGTAAAAATGATACAAGATTATAATAGAATACTGTGTCAAGGCGAAGAAGAGAAACAGTATTTACTACATGTTATCGATTCTTACCGCAAGAAATACCCATCAGCGAACAAAAATATGTTAATTTGACTATATTATATTAAAAGTGCTTACTAGTACTACTCAATTACAGCTTCTTTTATTTTTATTTTTGTATGGGGAGTCCCTCAAGGAGTGGAGATAGAGGGTAAGTTTGTTCGGAAAAGATGTTGGGGATGAAAAGTTAATGGGGGTCGGTCAAATATTTTGCCCCCCTAGGGGTGACCCCTGATGACCTATGGTGTTTTTCGAAAATACTGAGCAACCTCCATTTTTGTATGGTGACCCCCCTAAGGGGAGGAGATAAGGGGTGGGTGTCTTGGGGGAAAATGTTGGCGGTAAAAAGTTAATGGGGGTCGGCCATACATTCTTTCCCTCTACGGGTGACCCCTGATGACCTATGGCAATTTCCCCCCTAATTTTGGCAAAGTGGACCTTTTTCTCGGCTCGTGCGCAACCCCTAATTTTTTTTTTTTTTTATTTTTTTTTCGGCATTGTCATTTTTTTCCAAAAAGGCACGGAATAGAGCCCTCATCTACCAAAATATCGCAAAAATTTCATTTCAAGGTCCACCTTAATGGTCACTTAGAAAGAGAATACATTCAGCCCTAACACTATATTGTCTAATTCTACTATGGCAGCAAGCATAGTAGAATTAGAGAAGGTAGATGCATTTCGGAGAGACAGACTGCCGGAATTGTCAAAACGAAGTTGACAGCCCATACAAAATCTGAAAACGATGAGAATGCGATAAGAAAGCAAAAATAGGCAAGAATAGCAAAATGCTTGAGTTTGACAATTCTGGCTATGAAAAAAAGAGAGCAGTCTGAAATGCATATACCTTCACTAGTTCTACCATGGCAGCAAGCAACCATCAATAAGTTTAAATGTTGACAAATCGTTCCTTCATAAAGAAATCCTGAAGGATATTTACTGTTTTTCTGTCAATGTATATGTAGATATGTAGCTGAACTAAAATACATTTACAACAACAATTACCAAGCAAATCTATACAACGATGAGCAGATAAGAGCAGTATCACATCGGTTGCGCAACGTTAGAGGGGATGAACCGAATTGGCGGCGGAAAATAAACAGCACTTTGCTTGCTATGTTTTTTGTTTGCCTGGTAGCAAGATCTCAAGTGGAGGCATTAAAAGAGACTTCACGGCCAGTCAAACAAAAAGCAAATATCAAAAATTTTAAATTTATTTTATTTTAGCCTACAGCTAGCTATACATATACATTGAAAAAAAGAGTAACATTCAATAGCTGCATTCCCGTGGTTTCTGACAAGTTTCAAGCATTTGTTATCAAAACGAACATAGTTTGCCAAATCTAAATAACTATTCATTTTCCTATTTTGACGTTTCACCGCTCAATGGTCGTTTTGGTATTCTTGTTTTCTTTTGTTATTGTTCTTAAAACAGCTGTCTCAAGACTGTAATGACAAATTGATATAAATTTGAACTATCGTTGTTTTACTGAGATTTGATCTGTTCTAGTGCCATGGGAATGCAGCTAATGTTTCGCAGCGGAGCAAAGGGAGGGGAAAGAACGATTCGTCAGCAGAGGAACTTATTGATGGTTGCTTGCTTATGTTTTCTAAGTTTCCTATCTTGTTATCTTTGCTGTCTGTATTGATGACGAGAGTTACTCGTAAAAAGACAATGACGCATACCAAACATTTACCCTCTACCAAAATCGTTCAACGCGCCTAAAAAAGTTTTCACTTCAAAAATGCTATTTATTTATATGCTTTTAAGGCTGGTTTGGAAGTATAACTATTTCAAAGAATACAATATGACTATCGCTTGCCAACAAATTTTAACACGTGGCAGTGTTTATATTTTTTTATGTATATTTTCATTTAAGTTGCTTCTATCATATAAAGGGCTTATTGCAGAAACATGATAAGCCACATAATATCAAAAACTGTTGTTTTGTTTTATTTCTAGTACATTAAACCACAGTAACACCTGCTGAAAAGATTGGGGCTTATTTTCAATAAATTTCCATATATGTAGGAAAATAGTGTAGAAGCTTGTAACCATAAATCACCTATAAATACTGATGAAGTGCTTTGAGAAACCAGCAAGGCATATTTCCTTTTTCTATTTTTATTTCTGTTGATAATCATGTTGTTTGTAAGAAAACGTGTTCTAAAATTTGTGTGGCTTTTCATATTTTTACAGAAAATTTATTACTTTAAAATTTGTAGTACCTTACCATGGCTTTGTAGTTCAGTAGTTTGCTGTGGTGGCATCTAAAATCAAAACCTTTGCGATTTATCCAAAATCAGATAACTATTTCAATGTTTAAATTTTGTTGCATCAGGTTATGCAAGGAACATCGATAGTTGAGTCTAATTTAACTATAACTAAATATTAAGCAAGAAAATCAAGAGTATATAGTATTGTAGTAAATATACTAAAAAAGGAATACCGCGTGAATGCGTGAAAATAGAAGTGAAAAAATTCAAAACGTGAAATTTCTATATTCCACCAATATACCATTTCTTTTATAAAACATTAAAATCAACAAACATAGAAAACGAAGAGGAACGAAGAGGAAATTACAGAAATTGTTAAAGGCTTATTAATAACTAGTACAAAAGGCTGTCCTTCGACAGGTCCTCCGCACACTTCTTTTTTGGAGCCATTTGCCGAAAGCACTTTTTTTTACAATTTTGTGTAGCACACACATTTCTCAAAACTAAATGGCAGATGTCAGATTCACTCGCTATTTGTTAGAGTTTCTTCATTGGTGAGATTTTTCATTTATAAGAGTGGTTAATTTTTAAGGGCCGATGTTGAATATGAACCACACCTATACGTCAAGTTTTTTCTGTATTTCATTTGACATTTCTCAGTTTCAGACTAATCCAATTTGAACCATGAAAAGATACACAATCGAACAACGCGTAAAAGTTATTCAGGCTTATTATGAAAATGGACGTTCAAATCAAAATGCATATCGTGCACTTCGTGATTTTTTCGGTCAATATAATCGTCCAAATGTGCGTACATTCGGAAAAATCGTGCAAAATTTTGAGCAAACCGGGTCTGTAAGAGATGTGAAAACACCAGTGAATACTCGTACAGCTCGTACTGCAGAAAATATTGCTGCTGCTCGCGATAGTGTGGCTGAAGAGCCGTCCACCTCAACTCGTCGTCGTGCCCAACAAGTGCACCTCTCTCACGCTCGCCGTTGATAAACATTATGCATAAAGACTTGCATTTACACGCCTACAAGGTGCAATTGACTCAAGAACTAAAGCCTTATGACCATTTCAAGCGTCGTCAATGGTCAGAATGGTGGCAAGAAATGGCAACAGTGGTTGATCAAATTTCGAAGAAAACCATTTTCACTGATGAGGCACATTTTCACCTCAGTTGATTCTTCAATAAGCAGAATTGCCGTATTTGGACGAAAGAAATGACCATGACCTAAATAATTTGTGTTTTATTCAAAATCAATATCGGCCCTTAAAATTCAACCACCCTTTAAAAAAAAAGAAAAATGTAATGGTACCCCTTTTGAATTTTGTAACAGTATAACTTTTGTAATATATTGTTTTTTTATAAGTTTTAAAAAATGGTTAGCATTGAAGAATAATTTCTGGTTGTTTTCGTATGCAGAGTAGGGCGTATCGAATTAAAATTTTTTTCGAATTTCACATTCTAAGAGGTCTTAAAAGTTGCATAGGGTGGTCAAGATCTCCCAAAAAAAATTTTGAAAAAATAAGGATCTCTTCCTCTCCCGCAAGGACAAAGTTGTTTTTTGAGAAAAATAGTAAAAAGTCACGATCTCAAAATACTTTAATTTTTGTAATAAAAACTACGTATCTCTTAAAGCAAAAGTGAATACAGACTTTAACCAACAATATTTTGGCAAACACGATAATACTCCTGATTTTTACCAACAATGTCCTGTGTGAAGGATATTCGAATCTAAAGGTACACTCGAGATAGCACAGAACTTTCAATTGTTATCTGATAGTCTGAATTTTGGTAGTATTGATTACTGTGTAACGGGGACCCCATTACAAAATTGCACCCCGCTCTCTACGTCACTGTCCCACTACGCCACTGTGCACCTATAATACAGCCAACAGCCAGGCATATAGCAAACACACAAACATATCAACTCAACGAAGTCAACAGCCAGCAACTCAACAGCCAACTCAGCATGATAATGTATAATTCCCATCCAGTTTTTAGCAGAGGACACATAAGAATGCGTAGTTTTGCAGACTGTGAAAGCGTAGTGCTTAGCCCGTCCGCTACTTGATAAACAAGTAGATGAAATTTTCCGACGATCTCATTTCTGCAGATCGTCGCTAATACATATAGTAGTAGTTTTATATATAAGTTTAATTTTTATTTTGTAGTTTACTTCGGACTTTTCACGTCGGCCTCGGTCGGTCAGACATCCGAAGTAGTTTCTTTAAATTCGGACTTTTCACGTCGGCTTCGGACGGTCGGACATCCGAAGCAATTTCTTTAGTTCGGACTTTTCACGTCGGCTTCGGTCGGTCGGACATCCGAAGCAGTTTCTTTTGTTCGGACTTTTCACGTCGGCTTCGGTCGGTCGGACATCCGAAGTAGTTTCTTTAAGTTCGGATTTTTAACGTCGGCTTCAGTCGGTCGGCCATCCGAAGTAGGTTCTTTTAAGCTCGGACTTTTCACGTCGGCTTCGGTCGGTCGGACATCCCAAGCAGGTTCTTTTAAGCTCGGACTTTTCACGTCGGCTTCGGTCGGTCGGACATCCAAAGTAGTTTTTTTAAGCTCGGACTTTTCACTTCGGCTTCGGTCGGTCGGACATCCGCTACATAAATTTATGCTTAAGAGTTTATTTTCTTTTCTTTCTTTTTTTATTATCGTTACAGTAATAGTAAGGCGACTCACGCCACATATAAAATCATATATATATTAAGATTAAATGCTAAATAAAGCAGCGTAGTCGGGTTTTGCCTAAGTCGTATTCATACCGACCGTCACCGAACTTCACCGAATACCGAATATCACCGAATTTCCAGACCAGCATACATATCGTTGCATTTATT
Source organism: Dichetophora obliterata (assembly GCA_963920525.1). Lineage (NCBI taxonomy): Eukaryota > Metazoa > Arthropoda > Insecta > Diptera > Sciomyzidae > Dichetophora > Dichetophora obliterata. The sequence goes on from OY986438.1 coordinate 193,922,388, forward strand.
TATTGTGTATTGTAATAAGTAAGGCTTGCTCATTGAATTAAACACTAAGAGAATATATATATATATACTATGTACACTGCTAAAAATTACAAACAATTAAGCAGCAATTATAATAAGAGCATTAAATTCTTCAAATCTTCTTATTTATTGGCGAAAGTTCGAGGGTCTTTCGTTTGATCCTGGAGCGGCTGAGCATACCTCAGCCTTTGAATAAAACCCCCTTACAACTGTGTTAACGTTTTTCTTAAATTTGGAGAACTAATAATTTGCATATTTTTCGCATATGCATTTTCTTGTTTTGGAGAAATGTATACATGAATTCAATTTTTTAACTTTTTCCAAAAAATTAATATAAGGTTTCATATCTCGGGCATCAAAAATGGTACCTAAGATAATTTTCTCAATTCGGATTTTGCAAATAGTTTTAAACGAAACCCTGTCTAAAAATACCTTTTTAAAACAGCACAGGAAAAGGCCACGATTTTTTTATTTTGATATTTACAAAAAGTTATTTCAAGCATGAAATGTAACAATTTTGTTCATATCTCCTTAACGATTATTAATTCATTAAAACAGTTCTTAACAACAGTTGTTAAGTCATTTGAGACCCATTGAATGGCAAGCTGAGGAACTCAAAATTTTAGTATAACATTTTTGTGAATGCTGAGTTGAGGTGTTTTAACGAAATAATAAAATTCATAAAGAAAAAAAAATTTTTTAAAAATCGAAATCGGAAAAGAAATCATGGTCTAAGCCTGGTCTTGTAAATTGATACTCTTGGACAGGGTGATGCTCACAAATATTGAAGTGCCTAAATTAAGGAAATTATCTTCGGTACCACTTCTGGTGCCCGAGATACAAAACTTTATATTTATTATTTTGAAAAAGTTAAAAAATCGCAAATATGCAAATTATTAATTTGCCAAAATTAAGAAAAACATTAACACTTTAATCAAAATTGCCAAAATTTAGACAATTAGCAATCAAAAGCTCTATGCTCAAATCGTAAAAATATATTTTGCTTAAAATACATATTTTGTTCTCATTTAAAAACACACAGTTGCAAATCTTCCATATTTTTAAAGAAAATTAAAATAAAATTCTCAAGAAAAAATTTTGTACAAAATATTAACATTCTAGAGCAGGCCTGTAGCCAGACCAAGAAGACAGAGGGGCAGACATGAATCTTGGGGAGGGGGGAAATTTTTTTATTTTTTCATTTAAATAAAAAAAAATTTTAACGTGTGAAATGCAACACATATTTATTAAAAAACAATTAATTTTATAATATAAGCATATTTATGTATCATACCATCTTTTTATACATGAGATTAATACATATAAAATAATATGAAAATTAATTCAGAACTTTGTGATAAAATGAGGGCAAAAATACAAGATTTATTTAAAGTGGCTAGAAATATAAGAAAGAGTAGCGACCCGCATCCGTCGATTGCATTAAATTGATGCACATTTTTTATTCAGGCTTATATATTAAGAACACACCTGCATGCTTTGATTTAAATCTTTTGCTTCTTTAAATTTTTGCTAGAATTAAGATTTGCAGTTTTTTATTTTAAAATTAATAAACATTAATCATGCATAAAAAAATTTTAAAATAAAAAACATTTCAATGAATTATATATTCTTTTTCTATCTGCATCAAATTGGTGCACAAAGTGCTTTTCATTTCTAGACAGTTCCTATGGATGCGGGTTAAAATTCACATCTTATTTTTTGGTAGCAAATGTTGGCGACCCAGTAGAATTTTGATAAGGTGAATGTGTATATTTTTTGCTATTTTAAACTACACTAATTTTAAAGCAATAAACAAATATATCAACAAAATGCATATTAATTATTCATTTAAAGTTTTTCATTGTCTGATTTGGCCAGGGGGGAAATTATTCAGTGTAAGGGGGCATCGTCCCCCCCTTGCCCCACCCTGGCTACAGGCCTGCTCTAGAGTAAAACCAGGTAAATATTAGCAAGAATTTGTTCGAGTTTTTTTAGTTTTTGGTCACATTACAATATTTGAAACTCTTACCGTTACTTATCGTAGTGCATTTCAAAACCCCTCCCCTCCCTTAAATTTATAACGTAGCTTATGGAAGACCCTTTATGTTGGCTTTGGGCCTCTACTACTGCTTCGCACATGACTCTAGGGTTAAGTCTTAATACTGTTTTATTTTTTCATACTAAATTAAGTTTTATTTCATCAAACGAGAAGTCTATAGCTAATAAGACAACTGCAGAAGTTCTTATTAAAAGTTGAGTTTGTTGGATTTTCAAACTTTTTGAGCAGCAAATTCATCGCATGAAGTTTACAAACATTTTGTTAGTTTTTTGTTTTTTTTTTTTTTGCTGTCCCAAGCTATCAGGTGCTTATTTTGAAAAGTTTATCAATAAAGTTTTATGCGCACTTAAATGATATTTTTTCCAATATAAAGGTTATTTTGCTCTTTAAAGCATAGTCACAGGTGCACTAAAAATAATTAAGCTTGTAATGGAATTCCAAAATTTTTTGAAATAAAAGCTTAGTTATTAAGTGAAAGTTTAATAACGGAATGACAATTTCAGGCTACTTTTAAGCATTATTTTTAAATAACTGAATATCTTAAAAATGTCTTAACCAATCTTGTGAATTTTACTATTTCAGGTTTTCTAAAATGTATTTTTAAAGTTTTTTCTAAATGAACTTGTTATTTATTATGTTGATTTTATATGATTTAAATACAAACTCTAAACAACTATCAAACAACTAAAATTTGTATTTAAAATCAAGTATGATTTAAACTATCAGACATTTAGAAATTGTATTTAAATCATATAAAGTCAACATAATTTATTTTTAAATTTTAAATTCTGAAAAATATACCTCTAACAGCTTCATATACTTATATATTTTATAAAATATTTTCTCAATGAGTTGGGTTTTTTGTTTTGTTTTTTTTTTTATGAAATCTCAAATTGAATGAGCCCATTTTGTATAATTATCCAGGTAGTGTTGACAACTACTTATTTTCTCTTTAAAAGGAAAACATAGCCTGTCAAAAACAAGCCTAGTGAAAGAAAGCGAAAAAGCAAGCAAGCGTCGAAAACTAAAATCTTAAAAATCAAATAAGCATTTTTGTTTGAATTTCGTTTTGTTTGTTTGCGTTAAAATAAGCCAATAAAAATTTAAAATCTTGACAGTTTAAAAAATCGTTTAATTTGTGCGAAAAGCTTTGCAGTTCGTGATATTAAATTCTATTCCAGTGCCTCAAAAGAAAGCTCCTTGCCAGAGGTGGATTGATGCCTGCGGCTATTGGTTATGTTTTCACTTATTAACAATGGCCGTTTGAAAGCGCTATCTTTTTGAGTAAATTTTTTGACAGCTTATGTGTCCCATAAAAACACCACCAGGGTCATGATTCAATTACTACAGGTTGTCCATTCCTTTGACATTTACTCACAAGAATAAGGATATACACCCGTAAAATTGAAGAGGAGAGCAAAAGAGTAATTTTTTAAAGCAATCAAAGTAATCAGTCGCAGGAATATCATACTTTTTCACAGTACTAAATACCCAAGGATACATTTCACTGCTGCTTTTTCTACTATGTCCTGCACTGCTTGTTTGTTTTGATAGAAAATTTAAGTGAGTTTTTAAAAAACTAATTTCAATATTTTGTTGTGCAAATCTATTCACACCGCTGACAGCTTATTGGATCCACTGGCACATTATATATTCGAATTTTATCACCAAAATACACTGTTTTGCAAATACCGCACGTTATTTTAACAATTACAACTTAATAGTCGCGATTTATATTTCAATTGAAAAAAAACGACTCGCAACAAAATTTAAAAACAATTTTCAATAATAATTATCAAAGCAAAAATTATTATAAACGCAATGCACACTATTTTTTCCTGCTAACAGCAAAAAATAGAATAACTACTTTTTTAAAAAAAATACACAACAAAACACTGAAACATAACATTTTTCATAGAAGACCACAAAACCCTGGTTGTCATTTATATTTGAGAGAGAATATATTTTTTTTACAAATTTACGGGTGTTGTCAAACGAATGGACAACCTATAATAATTGAATCATGACCTGGGTAATTCTACTATGAATGAGCTGCTTGTAAGTTAAACTCTTTTTTATAAATTGATAAACTGACTGTTGATTGTCAATCATATTATATCAAAGGTTAGAACTGAAGTCAAGCTTCCATGTTTTGTAGGCAAGTATTTTGTTTTTATTTCAGCTCTCAAATTTTCAAAACTCGATTAAATACAGCTAATTTGAAGTTATTTTAAAGGTTAACTTTTTTAATTCTAAATGATTTAACCGAATTTGTAATTTTATTGTTATAATTTGTTTTTGTTTAAAACCTTCATACATCTTCGTATTGCTCAAAACTACAAGAATATCTCGAAAATGAAGGATCTCATTGAAAAACAAGCATTTTAACAGGTATTGTATCTGTTCATTATTGTTTTGTTTTATGTGTGTGTAAATGTGTGTGTGTGCTAAGTAGCAAAAACTTGTACAAGCAAATCTATGTAGCAGCTCAATCATAATTTTTTTTCACAATGTTGCGTAAAAATACATGTAAAATGTGTAAAATGTCTTCAACACACACTCGCACAAACTCACGCACAAGCACCCAGTCACAGATAGACTTACAGCTTGTCATAATATTTATGATGGAGCACAAATTCAGCTTCACTTGCAGCAGATTGATGTTTACTCAGTTGCTGGCCATTTATTTGTATATGTGTTTGCATTTGTTGTTCATGTTGTTGAGTAGTACACTTACATATCATACTATATACATATATTACCATGTTTGTCTGACTGTGTGGAGAATGTTTTTGTGTTTGTGTGTGAGTGTCCTTGTGTGTGCAAATGTGTTTTTCTAAGCTCTTGCTCCTCAGTTGCTCAGTGATTGAACAAAATACGCTGCTGCTGTGCGTTTATTTCTATAAATTACAATGTCATAAAGTTGTCTCCTGCACAAAACACACACACACATACACACTCATAAGTGGAGATAAACACACACGTACACAGCCCTTTACATGTTATATTTGCATGTTTGTAATTGTGTTTGCGTTAGTCTGACAATGTTGCTGACAAAGACAGATTTAAATGGATTTCATGCGCTAATGTTGCTCAGATTTCTGTCAATTGCATGAGGAGATAGTGAAAAGTTGTTGTAATTTTGACAAGTGTCATAAAAGGAATTTATAAAAAAATATACGGTTCTTCATGTTAGCTCGAATGGAAATTGTAGGCAAAAAGCTTTTACTTTAAGCTTTATGTACATTTACTGTAGGTTTATAGAGAAAAAATAAATATCGTGTTGGATGAAACACTTTCAGCTGCAGAATTAGGTCTAGTTGTCAAACTTATGCGAGCGTAAAAAAAAAGTTATAAATCATATCAATCATATGTCGATTTTTTGCAGGTAGCTGTCGTTTTCTATGCATTTACCAAACAAACTTGTTAGCACTGGAAAAAAATTTTTAACTACTCATGCAGTAAAAATTGTTTTCAAACCAATCTACAAAACAAATCTCTCCATTAACTGAATGAAGAAAAAAGAATTGTTAAATTCTTTTTTGACATTGAAACATTTTTTATGTAAGCTTTTTCCGCGTATTTATTAACGTAAGCTCAATGAGCTTATTTGTTTCAATTAATTTTGAATAAATTGACACTTTGGCAAATTTTTGCTAATTTACGAATACAGATTAATTTGTTAAATGCTCGTGAAGGCAGTTAAATTGTGTTTTATTAATACACATGTATTAATTTACATTCAGACCAAATTCATTTAATGGATAAACGTATTAGTTAAATTTAAGTCAATTTAAGCCTTTCGGATTTTTGTATTCATTTACAGCACATTTTGTGAGTAAAGAGTTTAATATTTTATGCAAAAATTCCAAGAGGTATTTAACAAATTTTTATTAACTATAATATGCTCATACATAGCCTCAAGCTTCTTCAATTACTTTTGAAGTTAACGACACCAACTGAGCCACAACAGAAGATTAATCCAAAAGTGAGCGTTTTTCGAACGATTTATATTAAGTCTCTCTTAATTTTGTTTAAACTTGCAGTTTTTTTTTTGTGAAAAAAATGTTTGACTTTTTAGTTATAAAGCAAAAAATTTTAATTTTGCTTTAAAAGCATTTACTGAACTGCACAACTCAATAATATTTTTTCCTTGTCCTTGTAATCGTAAATAAAGCGAGCTCTGATGGCCCATAAAATCTGTAAGAAATGCTCATTTTTTTACCCATACCGGATCTCCTAATTGTCCTTTTCTTTCAATGTAACAAAAAATGCAATAATTTCAGGTAAAAGATTTAGAAATATTTTAAAAAAGCTTTCTCGCCAGCTAACATGACAAAAAGAAAAGGATGTTTGTATCCGCCATACACTGTAGAAGTGAAACCTTCAAAAAAGTATTAATTTTTAGCGCAATGACTATTTTATAAAACATCGTTTCCCAAGAATAAGAACAAAATCGACTTGAAAATCAATATTCGGACTTTTGATGCAAATATGTCCACTATTTATAAATATATTTAACTTCAATTTTTTTGTTCAAAAGCCCAATCAAAGGACTTAACTCTACGATTCAGGAACCTTCTGGAGGTGGTTACTAGCAGTATGAGGTCTGGCCAGACCTTATATGAAATGTATGTCTAGGTGTTTTCGTGTCTATGTTTATGGCTGTATATAAACACTATATATACCCTGTATGAAAATCAACTATTGGGGATTGGAATTAGTTTTAAAGGTTTTCTAAGAGATGGCGTAACTATCAATAGATCGCATCGGGCACACCTGTGACTATATTCATTTCAAAGCACATTGTCTAAGCTTCATTTTTCAGTATGTGTCATTCCACTGAAGTGTAAACAACATGTATTTTTTTTCTCTGTGAACATGTCGACTTTCGCTCCAACAAAACGCAATTTGCAGGAAGGTTTACTTTTGTGCTTCCATTTGAAGAAAAAAGCGGTTGAAGCACAACGCACGCTTACTGAGGCTTACGGGGACTATGCTCCATCGATTTCTACTTGTGAGTACTGGTTCCGTCGGTTTAAAAGTGGTGATTTTGATACGGAAGACAAAGAGCGTCCGGGCCAGCCGAAAAAGTTTGAAGATGAGGAATTGGAGGCTTTGCTCGATGAAGACCCATGTCAAACCCTTCAAGAATTGTCAGAATCATTGGGAGTCGACTTATCAACGGTCGGCAAACGCTTGAAGGCCATGGGAATGATTCAAAAGCAAGGAAATTGGGTGCCGTACCAGTTGAAGCCGAGAGACGTTGAACGGCGATTTTGCATGTGCGAACAACTGCTTCAACGGCATAAAAGGAAGAGTTTTTTGCATCGTATTGTCACTGGCGATGAAAAGTGGATCCATTACGATAATCCTAAGCGAAAAAAATCGTGGGGACCACCCGGCCATGCATCAACATCGAGGGCCAAGCCGAATATTCATGGCGCCAAGCTTATGCTGTGTATTTGGTGGGATCAGAAGGGTGTCGTGTACTATGAGCTGCTAAAACCTAACGAAACCATCACTGGGGAACGCTACCAACAACAATTGATGCAATTGAGCCGAGCATTAAAGGTTAAACGGCCGGAATATGCCAAAAGACACGACAAAGTGGTTTTTCAACATGACAACGCACGGCCACATGTTGCAAGAACCGTCAAGGAAACGTTGGAGGCGCTGAATTGGGATGTGCTACCCCACCCGCCTTATAGCCCAGACATAGCCCCTTCCGACTACCACCTATTCAGATCGATGACGCATGGCTTGGCTGAGCAGCGCTTCACTTCTTACGAGGATACCAAAAAATGGGGCGATTCGTGGATTGCCTCAAAAGACGAATCGTTCTTCCGGCGCGGAATCCATATGCTGCCAGAAAGATGGGAAAATGTTGTAGCTAACGATGGACAATACTTTGAATAATATACATTGTACCGTTGTTTCTAAATAAATGCTCAAAAACCGAAAAAAACCTTTAAAATTAATTCCAACCCCCAATAATATAAAAGTTTTTGAAAAAGGAGTTTTTTGTCAATCACAACTAGTTGAAATTCTGACTTTTTTTCCATAGAACGAACAAACATATTGTGATGGTGATGTCCGCTAAATAGGTCAATTGACTTTCGTTTGCATATGTTTTCAACTACTTGTTAAATTAGTTGAATTTAAATTATTTTTTTAACTACTTTAAAATAAATCAATTGAAAACCGCATATATTTTCAACTACTTGTTAAATAGTTAAATTTAAATTAATTTTTTTATTACTTTAAAATAAATCAATTAATACCTAGTTAATATCCCACTTACTGAAGATGAATTTAAAAGCATACAAATTTTAAATTTCTATACATCAAAAAGATCATTTATTTTATTGTTTTGAAAAAAAAAGACATAAATTGATATTAGTGAAAACCTAAAGTTAATAATATTTGATGAAATAGCATGGTTAAATATATATAAACTTGTAATCTAATAAAAATTTGCAATAAAAACATGTCAAAATCAGAGTAGTCGCCGCCTTAATATAATTCAAGTAGTTTTTAAGCCACTTGTTTTGAAGTATTTTTTCAATAATTTCATATATAATGCAATAAAATTTATTCAAAATTGAAGTGGATGCCGCTTTAATATAATTCAAAGTAGTTCATAAACTAGTTTATTTTAAATTAGTTTTTTAGTTAGTTGTTTTTAACAACAAGTTAGTTTGTTTCTATAGGGTATATACAAACAAATGATATAATTTTTAAGGCGTCTTACAAGAGGGCGTGGCACCACCCATATAAACCAAATTATTGGTATCGAATAGCCTTGGAGTTAAAGGCAGCACAGCCTCGGAATTCAGTATTCGAACTTAATTTACACATGCAGTTTCAGTGATAGCAGTGTATGGTCTTGGACAAGGAGTCTTGACAGCAATGCGCCGGGTTTCAGCTATATATATATTGCTGTCAAGACTCCTTGTCTAAGACCATACACTGCTATCAGTGAAACTGTATGTGTAAATTAAGTTCGAATACTGAATTCCGAGGCTGTGCTGCCTTTAACTCCAAAGCTATTAGATACCAATAATTTGGGTTATTTGGGTGGTGCCACGCCCCCTTGTAAGACGCCTTAAAAATTAAATCACTAAAACGGCATGTTTTAACTGAGGTCGAATACTGAATTCCGAGGCTGTGCGACCTATAACTCCAAAGCTATTCAATATCGCAAATATGGGTTGTATGTGAGGTTCCATGCCCCCTTGTCCAACAGCCATAAAATATTAGTAGTCAAATGAAACTTTCATATTGTGATTGAGTACCGAATTGCGAAGCTGTGCGACTTATAACTCCAAAACTATAGCGATCTTATATGAGAAATCGTATGGGCAATATCTTGAGAACCGCTCAGCCGATGTTGCACCAATAAGTTTAAATCCAGGACCATGACTAGCCGAACACACCCTACAAATTCAAATTTGGTTTACGCACACCGGGATATACAAATTAAATATATTTTATATGAGGTCTGGACAGACCTCATACTATTTCATTCACGAAACGACATGAAAAGCCAAACTTATCAATACTAAATTAATTCCTTTGGATTTTGCGTTTCTTCATTGTGTTCTTCTCGTCGAGCCTGACAAAGTCGTGCAACTTTTCCGCTCTCCACTGTCATAAAAAAATTATATACATTCTAAAAGTCGAAAGGTCTGGCCAGACCTCATACTAAATTTGGGGGTTAACAAAAATAGTTGAACCATACCGTAAACGCGTTTATTTGCTTCATTTAAAAAATAAAAATCTGGTGTTTAAAAGAAACAGCAAATATTTACTTTAATTGTTAAAAGGTGCACTGAATATGCTGCTTTCCGTAATGTGGGGTAAGAAAATAGTGGTCAACCAAAAAAGTGAAGAAATGGTAAACAACAACAAAAACACACAACATTTTTAAATAATAAATAATAATCGTTTTATTTGTTGCATTTATCTTGTACTTTTTATTTCTTTTTATTTTTCTCAAGAAAATCATAGATTTGTGATATCTAACTTAAAGTACACAAATCTAAATACCGCAATAGGACGCAGCATTAACGCAACATTTTTATTTACAGTATGTAACTTGCATGTCTATTGCTTTCGATAATCAAAACAGTTTTCCTCAACTGTACTCAACTCAAAACTTATAGGGGAAAGCGCTGGGTTGTGAACCCGGTTATGTTTTTTGGCTCCAATTTTTTCAGAATTAAGATATCGAATAATCCAAGATGCCGTTGGAAAGGTTAGCATAAAACGCAACTTTTATGTGCAAACAGATAAGCGTTTGATTTAAAATTTAATTCTCTACGGCCAATTTTCTAAGGAACTGATTTTCGGCTCTTCCAAAAAAGTTGCTGAATAGTGAATCATTTGGCACATCCCAACAAAAGTCAGAAAATACGAAGTAAAAAATCTATAATTTTATAATAAGTTGAAATTTTGATTTATTCAGAAGTCCTCAAGAGGAAAAACAAGTTATAATGCCGCCACTATGACTAAAAAAGTCGTAATTTATGAAAGTGTTCAATCATAACCAAATCGGTGTCGCAATGTTTGCATGTGAATTACGCACTTCAAGTGAGCAGGCGACCACATGTATTGCATTCGATGGTGCGTTTGGGGGTCAGTTCCTTGGGCAAAAACCTCAAACAAATTGACACTTCTGAGTGTAAGAAGTCTACTTTTTTGAACAAAAAGGTTTATAAATATTAGGGCGGGTCGATTTGTAGGGAGTGAAAAAATGCACCAATTTCCCTATGATTTCCGTATTCTATGGGTTATTCCATGAAAATTTGCCCAAGGAACCATACCTCTATCGTTAAAATCGAGTCCCCTACTTTTTGTTGGTAGATTTTTTCCCAAATTGACGTTCGTATGAAATATTACCTAAACGTTCACATCCATAACTCAAAAACTATCGATCGGGTTTAAACGCGTTGGAAAGGTGAGCTCATTTCGATCAATTTACAAAAAAAAATCTTCAACATTGGTCCAACAGTTCAAAAGTTACGGGCATTTTTGTCCAAATTTTGGACCATTTTTCCATTTTTTCCATGATTTTGTCCAAGAATATTACTTTCATGGCCATTTTTTTGGCTCAATCCATTATTTAATTCAATTTACAATTAAAAACGAAGAGTTTAAGCCCAAATTTATCGAATTCGGTTGATTAATTCATGCGATATTGCTAAAACAAAATAACACATAAAACCAACTTTTTGATTTTTTTTCCCTATTTATTTTTTTTTTCTACAAAAATTCAAATTAAGAGATAATAAAGTATCTATCCACCTATTATTAAAAAGAAATATTCAATTTGAGTGTAGTAAAAGACAAAATGTGACAAAAAATATTATTTTTTCTGAAAGTCTGAAAAAAATGGAAAAATGGTCCAAAATTTGGACAAAAATGCCCGTAACTTTTGAACCGTTGAACCAATGTTGGAGATTTTTTTTGTGAATTGATCAAAATGGCAATTAAACCCGATCGATAGTTTTTGAGTTATGGATGTGAACTTGTAGGTTATATTTCATACGAACGTCAATTTGGGAAAAAATCTACCAACAAAAAGTAGGGGACTCGATTTTAACGATAGAGGTATGGTTCCTTTGGCAAATTTTCATGGAATAACCCATAGAATACGGAAATCATAGGGAAATTGTCGAAAAATAAATCGACCCGCCCTAATAAATATATATTTTTAAATATACTTTTGGTTCACTTGGTATCTTTAACCCTCGAAATAGGCACAGAATACATCATTTACAAAAAAAAAATCCTATCTATAGTAATAAAACTCATTTTCTGTTTGTTTGTTTGCTTGTTGGTTTGTTTGTTTGTTTGTTTGTTTGGCCTTTATACAAATCTAAACGGCTTAACGGATTTCGCTCAAACTAAGTATACATATTAAGTGCATCCTAACTTAAAATAAATCATACTTAGTTTTTGCCACGCCCCATCCAAAATTTTTCAACTAACAATAACTTTGTTATTATAATACTTTTTAGTATCAGACATTTTTGTGCATTTAATTTTAAAATATTTTTGTTAGTTTGACATCAAAAACACTCACATATATTGAAAATTGTAGAAATTTTCAGTACAATGACTTTTTATAAAACATTGTTACCTAAGAAAAAAACGACATGAAAATCAAAGTTTGGTCTTTCCATGCAAATATCTCCGCTGTGCATTAATATATTTCATTAAAATTTTTTGTTCAAAAGTTCAATAAAATCTCTTCACAAAAATAGATTGAACTGTACTGATGAGTCAGTGTATATATGTTTTATGATTTTGTCAAAAAATGTCCAAAATATTGACTTTTTACTCAAAAAATGACTCAAAAATTGTTTTTGTTGTAAAAATGAAATTAATTAAAAATTGCGCATCTGGCTACCTTTCATATGACATACCAATTATTTGCAAGAATTCTTCCAGCTAAGCGCAAAAATTATTTTACTGTTTTTGTCATCTGTTTGTCAACAAGGGTTTTTGTTTTTTTTCACGACATTTATTTTCCCAAAATGTTGTTTTTATATTTTTTACAAAAAAATTTAAGTCTCAAAAATAATTAATGTGAAAAAAATACTCCAACGTCTCTTTCCAATCAAAAGTTATGGCTTAAAATCTATTTTTGCATCCAGCTATCATACATGGGCACACTGCAGTAAATATTTACTGCATTACTAGAAGCAGTAATCAGTAAAATTTTACTGATAATGAAATTCAATTTGCATTACCAGTAAATTTTTACTGATTACTGGAGAAAATTGCAGTAAAAATAAATTTTTACTGATTACTGGGAAAAAATTGCAGTACAAATAAATTTTTACTGATAATGAAATTCAATTTGCATTACCAGTAAATTTTTACTGATTACTGGAAAAAATTGCAGTAAAAATAAATTTTTACTGATAATGAAATTTAATTTGCATTACCAGTAAATTTTTACTGATTACTGAAAAAATTTGCAGTAAAAATAAATTTTTACTGATTACTGAAAAAAATTGCAGTAAAAATAAATTTTTACTGATTACTGAAAAAAATTGCAGTAAAAATAAATTTTTACTGATTACTGAAAAAAATTGCAGTAAAAATAAATTTTTACTGCTTACTGAATTAAATTGCAAAAATAAATTTTTACTGCAATATTTTCAGTAATCAGTAAAAATTTATTTTTACTGCAATTATTTTTAGTAATGCAGTAAAAATTAATTTTTACTGATTACTGAACAAAATTGCAAAAATAAATTTTTACTGCAATTTTTTCAGTAATCAGTAAAAATTTATTTTTACTGCAATTTTTTTCAGTAATCAGTAAAAATTTATTTTTACTGCAATTTTTTTCAGTAATCAGTAAAAATTTATTTTTACTGCAATTTTTTTCAGTAATCAGTAAAAATTTATTTTTACTGCAAATTTTTTCAGTAATCAGTAAAAATTTACTGGTAATGCAAATTAAATTTCATTATCAGTAAAAATTTATTTTTACTGCAATTTTTTTCAGTAATCAGTAAAAATTTACTGGTAATGCAAATTGAATTTCATTATCAGTAAAAATTTATTTGTACTGCAATTTTTTCCCAGTAATCAGTAAAAATTTATTTTTACTGCAATTTTTTTCAGTAATCAGTAAAATTTTACTGGTAATGCAAATTGAATTTCATTATCAGTAAAAATTTATTTTTACTGCAATTTTACTGGTACTGCAAAGTGCCCATCTATGCCAGCTATATTAAAATTCTCTATCATAAAAGATCTTCCTTATATTAGTACGTCAATATTTTTTTCGCCCCACCCCCTTCCTGTTAAATGTGTTTTGTGGTGATGGCATCATTTCTTCTCACTACATTTTCATCGTTGTCGCTCTGTTCTTTATCATTGTTACTTTAGTTTTTGTATATATATCACCATTTGATCGAAAAGATGACCGTGAATAGAATGCAGTAAAAGTTAATATTTTCATGTTTAATGTGTTATTTGAACAATATTGTTGAAAGTCAAATTTCCACATGAACTAAATGAGCCGACATGTAAAAGACAGCGAAATTTTGACAGTTTAACTCTCCAATTATGGTTGTAAATTTTGCTGCATTGAACAAATTTTTTGGTTCAACAGCGTACTAACCAACAAAAAAAATGTTCAACTACTTTTGTTGTAATTGGAAATTAAATGAAAAAAAGGTTTCATTCCTATAGCATACTAAGCTATAAGCTTTAAGCAGAAGCGAAAATAAATTTTCCGTAAGAAATGCATTGCGTTTTTGATAGAGAAAAAGTAGCGACATTTTTTTTCGTTGGTTAGTATGCTGTTGAACCGTAAAATTTGTCCAATGCAGCCAAGTTTACAAACATGATTGGAGAGTTAAAATGTCAAAATTTCGCTGTCTTTTATATGTAGTTACATTTAATTGGCGTAGAAATTTGACACTCAACAATAATTTTCAACTAACATATTCAACAAACACGTTATGGTAAGTATGTGTTAGTGTAGAGTCTACACCAAAACTTCGCGTTTGGAATTAAATGCCTAAAAATTTTCGTTCCTACAGCATACTAAGCTTTAGTCGTGAAAAGTATGCTCGAAAATGTTATAAATTAGAAGTAAGCACTGCATTATCAACACGGTTTCAATATTTTAGAAATGTCGGTACCTGTTATTCAATTTAGGCTGTGTGCGAATTGGTCTAAATGCGGCCTAAACTAAATAGTGTCGATAATGCAATGCTTCATAATTTAGGAAGCATTTAGGTTGCTCAAGAATTTCCTAAATTATTTAGGAAGCACTGCCTTATCGACCCAATTTAGTTTAGGTCGCATTTAGATCAATTTGCACACAGCGTAAACTTGCAGTAACAAACATAATGGCACTTCTTGCACTGTTCTTGCATTTTTTCAGCTGGATTTATGTCGATCTACTGTTTACGTCGATAATATTAACAGGTTGCTGTATATACTATAATTGGAAATTAAAAAGCGACTGCTTTCTTAACTAACACCTTTTTGCTAATTTACATTAAGAAACGACTGTACAATTTTTCGCATAAAAAAGGAATTCTGAAGATTTAAGAAATTGCATCAACTATCAGACTCAGTTTATTTAATTTTTTATTTTAGACACAAACAATTGTTATTTTCCAACTGGAAAAACTACAAGAAAATAAAGGAAGTTTGGTGTCCATTTTCCTTTTTTTTTTAAAATTTTATTCCCATATGCGAACTGTAAGTAAAATTTTTACCAGTAACCAGTAAATTCAGTTTTAAGCTAAAAAACAATTTTTGATTGTGAAAAAACAGTGATAACATTTTTTTTTCTTCGTTAAAAAAAGCACGGTAAATTGTTTAACTAATATTTTTATTGTGGTCTCAAACTTAAAATTCAACATGTTTCTTAAAATGCCAAAGTTTAAAAAAACATTTAGTCGAAAAGTGTACATTAAGATGTTTATATAAATTACTCTCGAGCATATCAGCTTTGTATATCGAGTTTATCAACACCGGGTATATTAGCTAGTATTGGTAAATAGCTTCTCTCTCTTATGAAATATTAATGATTACCTTTGATTCTTTGCAAATTGAAATTTCGCTAAAAAAAATATATATTTTTATTTTGTTTTACCATTATTGAAAAAATTTTGACACATTCGCACTAAATACATATTCGATAGGTTCATTGCCACATGTTGAATTCTTTTAATTGCATTTAACCGCTATTTGATTGAAACATCACACAATTATGCCGAACACCAGGCACATCAATAACCAATCAATTTACGATCCGAGATATTTAAAATTGCATTAACTTTTTTGTAGCAATAAAATAAAAATAAATGCTCACTATAAACATCCTTCAATAAATGCGTTGCATCAGAATGCACGTATGCATGCAACATGTTTTTTTTAATCCGGCTTATTAAATATGTACACTCATCCAACGACTGTTGAAGCTTTAAAAGAAGATACTATTTCATGTGTATTGCAAGAAAAAAGTTGGAAAAAAGTTGGATGCAGTAAAAAAGACTCTACTTGCAGAGCAAAAAACACAAGCTTGGTACAAATGGAAAAATTCTGATTTTATTGCACTGAGCGGATTTTTTATAAGACTTTAAAAATGCTGAAAATCTACACGATTGAAAATAAAACCCATTTACAGTGAAATGATCTTAAAGACATACTAGACATGAAGACGTACAAGATTTAAGTTTTTTATAAAATAAAAACACAATTATATTTTATTACAGTAAAATACTTCATTTTTTTTTTGGCAGCCAAAATAGTAGGAAAGAAATATTTTAGTTAAAAATTTTGCTATTTTGGTTAAATTAAAATTCTTTGAAAATCTTCAATTCTAATTTCCTATTAATTATTGTGTTTTGAAAAATCGTAGTCATCGCATATTTCAAGTCCTTTACAAAACAACTCATATCTGCTTTAATAAATAATATTTTTTTTATCCAAAAATAAAAATTCTAATATAGTGTTGTTTTTTTTTTGCCCGGAAAACTTTAATGAGCCCTTAGCAGTTTTCTTAAACCAACTTTTACTTTGTTGTGAATTAAATTTTATTGATATATTAATGGCAAAAGTTTAATTAGATTAGGTACGCGCAAAACTGGGGA
The DNA here is from genome assembly GCA_963920525.1 of Dichetophora obliterata. Classification (NCBI taxonomy): domain Eukaryota; kingdom Metazoa; phylum Arthropoda; class Insecta; order Diptera; family Sciomyzidae; genus Dichetophora; species Dichetophora obliterata. Next base: position 193,939,104 of record OY986438.1, read on the forward strand.
AATGGTAACGCACTCATTCAAGGATTGTATGAATTTGACATAATTGAGAATTGAAAACAGCTCAACACACTAAAGAATATCAAGATATATATTTTACACTGCTATATAAAAGCGCTTATGCTTTCACACTTCTGTGTGTCAAACACTCACACACACACAAACACTGAATAGTGAGCAGCAGCAAGGCCAAGATGCTTTTTAGTTGAATGCCACAAACTCACACAAATTTTTGCAAATTCTCTACAAATGTTTATGAATGCATAAATTATGTGAAAGGATTTTAATTGTTGGTTTTGTTGTTGCTGTAATTGTTTATGTCGTTGCTGGAGCGGCTGTTGCTATTGCTTTCGTTACTTATTGTTGTTGTTGGTGCACTTGTCGTTGGCAAGGATGTAAGTTATTTGATAAATTTTGTGGCTGCGACTAATTATTTCAAGGCACCAGCAGCAGCAGCAGCAGCAGCAACAGCAGGAAGTTAGACAAAATAATTATGATTATATTAGCGGATATGCTGCAAATTAATGTGAGCAAGCGATGTATGCGTAATGAATATGTATGAAAAATAACCATTATATCTATGAGTTCGTGTGTGTGTCTGATGCTTGGCATTTTCTTTAATTATAATTAAATAAAACTTAATCAAGTCGGGAAAACTATCTGTTTTTATTATAGTTTTAGTTGAGTTCACAATTTATATGTAAAAATAATACATATGAGTGGCCCTTATTATTTTTTTCGAAAGTAAGAAATAGCAGGCCAGAGTTTTGTTCCATTACTAAACAGAAGTAAGCAGTGAAATTTTCAGAAAAAAAAATATATACAAACGTGCCTCTTGCTACCTTAAGTTGAAAATCTGACTTATATGGGGAAAAAGTGCTCTTTCCCCATCCATCCCAGTCCCAACAAAATCCCAATAACTTTTTTTGAAGTCCATATTTAAAAAAAACTGGTACGCGTCTCTTTTTTATTTTATTTTTCTTCAAAATGTTATCTCAAACATGAAAATTAGACAAAAACTAACAGAGTTGTGATTTTTTAATTTTCGAAAAAATCAAATTTTTTTCTTGTTGTATTAAAAAAAAGCGCAAAAATCCAAATTTCAAAACATTTCATTGAAATTTTGTGGAATAATTTCTTTAAACTATATTTCAAACATACAAAAAATTGTGGGATTACGTTAAATTACCTAATCGTTATGAAATTTTTGGTTAGAAGTGTACCTCTTTGAAATATCGAGTTTGGGTATTTTTACAAAAAAAAAATTCCCAAAAAATTAAAAGTGCACATCTTGAAAAAATTACCGAGAACTGAATTAGGAATAGTTGTGAGCTATTTTGTGCAAAAAATTAAAGAAACCAAAGTTAGGACTCTCAAGTTATAGCTTTTCAAATTTAATTTTTTTAAAAAAAATTTTTAAAGTGCCTGTTTCTATCATTTCAAACACAAAAAAAAATCATAAATAAATCTAAAAAGCTATGTTTCTCATTTAAAATAAATTTAATTATTTTTAAAAAATATAACTGATTTTAGTTGAAAAAAATTTTAATTCCAGGGATGCCAACATATCATACCTTGGTTTTAGGGCAAAAAAAAGAAAAGCCATAAGAACCAACAACTTTCATTTTTCACGTCATATGTCGAAGATATGACGAAATATTTTAATTTAAAAATTATAATTTTTATTATTATATTTTATAACAAGGGTATTCAGGCAAATGGGCAATACCTTTATAAATGGTATAAGCTGTATAAGTTTATCAGCCTTGCAAATGAACTGTCAAGTTTGTTTAAAGAAGCCTTTGCACAAAACAGATATATTTGCCCTTCAATTTAGGGTGGCAAATAAGGTTGCAAACTTATGTGATCAATCAGCTGTTTTTGTTTTTCGAAAGTTAATTAATTTCTTATCAGAAGCTGGCAAAAAAAAACCAATGAGAGAGGTGAATTGAAGCAAAAGTAACAAATATTTGATTGAAAATTCCAATTAAAAACTTATTGGCAGCATATGACAATATACTGCAGCTTGCATGTAAGCTGCAAGTGAACAATTGACTTTAAGGGCTGTTCATACAACCTGCTGATAAAAATAACTAATTGCTCAAATTATAAGATTGCCAGTTTCCATGAATACCCTAAATAATTATTATACGCAGGGAAAAAAACATATATCGTCGGCCTTATTCTAATACGACGTAAGTCAAAATTATCTGTACGATAATGTATTGTTTTAAAGGTTCTACCTCCCTCGTTTTATACAAACACGAAAAACTAAAAAAGGACATAGATGTAGTTTTGACTAATCTACCTAAACCGCTAATAAACGTTACTTTGCCCAATTTTGACTTACATCCTCTTAGAATTATGGCGACGATATATTGTATTTTACGATATTGTATTTGACCGCTTAAGAGACTGAAAAACCGCTAAGCATGTACACAAACCCATTTCGACGACATTTTAAACGTTGCAGTAGCTGTTCAACTATCGAACTGTCAATCAATGTCTGTCAATGGCAGTGGCAGTGTCAGCGGCAGTGAGCAGTTTTTGAATATATCACTGCAGCAAAATTACAATTCAGCAGTGAGCAGTAGCAATATTTTGGCGTCTAAAATTTTTGTTTTTTTTTTATTTCTTGGCTCCAAATGTTAATGTTTGTTTTATTTGTTTAAGTTGCCACTCTGTTTTTTTCATTCATTATATTGGCAGCAGTGTGGCAGTGGCAGTAAAGTTAGAAATAGAGCTAACCTCAGCAGTACTGCTTACTGCCGCTGCTGTTATGTGAGAGTTACCATTAAATAACATTCCTAAAATAACAGCTGATTACTGACACTGCCACTGACGCTGCCACTGCTGCATTTTAATTTCGCTATAATTTTACGAATTCTCAAACTAAGCTGCTGGCAGGGGCTATATTTAAAGCCTGGTTTTCACTAAGTCAATTTCAATGACAACTATCACTGATGTCAGTAGGCATTTTGACCATATGAAGTCAAATGCGTTTTCATTGAAACCCAAAAACTGATATAAAATCGAATGTCAAAGACTGACGTCGAATTTATAAGTCAACTGATTGCCATACTGTTTTCACTTTCGATGTTATTTGTGAAATGCCATCGGTTTGTTCATTTGTGCTTTTTTTATCAACAACAGCTGATGTTTTATATATGAGATTTTTAGAAAATGTTTCTTTTTGGTGTAATTTATAAAATACTGTTGATTTTATTAGATTAATAACAAAAGTGCACTTAAACAAAGATTATCACAGTGGCCGCTGTTGGTTCAAAAGACACCCTCGCCACGTTCCATCGCAAGATACGTGTTCAAGATTCGCGCGAATGACAAATTCCTGACAAAGCGACCGCAACAGCACGAATGCCGAAACAAATCCTGCAACAAAACCGTTGGAAGCAACACCGGCCACTGCGATAATCCCTGTTTAAGTGCACTTTTCCTTTTAAACCAATTAAAATAACAATATTAAAAAAACTTTGCCAGCAGTGAATTGAAAAATAATTAAAACAAAATTTTTTGTAGGCACTAACTGATACAAAATGCCAACATGTTGGAATTTCGATTTTTCTTGTCATACAACGATATTTTGATTGACAAGCAAAATTCTATCTGTTCTCACTTATTTGTGATTTTATATGACAATCAGTGGTCATATATGACAACAAATGTAAATGACAATACGTTTCCATTAGATTGACAATATTTGTGATTGAAAACTGACCTAGTGAAAACCAGGCTTAAGGGTGAAAGCTTTGAGTATAAGGCCTTTTCCACACTTGGTCAACGCAATACCAACGAAACATCAACGCAACAGCGAAAAAGTTGAAAAGCAATGCAACTATAAACCGAATGCTTTCAGACTTGCTTCAAAAGTCATGCAACATATATTTATTATTTAATATTTAACACTTGTTCATTCATCCTGCAAACTATTTCTTCTTCTTTAAGATTCTATTAATGAAAAAAAGAACTAATTAATTAACTTATTCACCTTGATTAATACTGCACTACAAACAATTCACAAAATAAACAAACTGATGCAACAAGTCGCCGATGAAAATTGCGGAAAGCCGCGTTGCGTTGAACAGGTTGAGAACGTGTCGAGAACTTGTTGCGTGCAAGTTGCTTAATCTGAAGGTTCCGGTATAAATACACAGGCTAGCAACTTGAGTTGGAGTTGCGTTGACCAAGTGTGGAAAAGGCCTAAGCACACAGTTTGACTACTTTGAATTCTCACTCTCGCACTAGATGGCGCCAAGTACACTACGTTCAGATTTCCACGCTGCTTTGTGCCTTCATTAGCCTGCAAGAGAATGGGATAGAATATAGACATACAGTGTTCCTATTATAAATGTCTCCTCTTTGTGCAGTGCTTTGTAGTCTTCCCACTCTTGGCAATTGTTTTCGTTGTTTGCAAGTAAAAAATAGTTAAATTTCATCATTTTCATTTTTTCATAAGACATTTTCAAAGTATTTCGAAAACTAATGCTGAAATGTGTCGTGAGTATCGGCAGAAAAAAGAAAGAAATTAAGATGAGTTGCGAAAAGTTAAGCGAACTGCTCATTGATCACATGCACAAGAGATCTTCCCGTAATTTTGTAGCAAAAACTTGCAAGTTAAAAAATTGGAGAGAGGCATGACGTAATCAGTTATTTCTTAATTACAATGTAGCTGCGAGGCCTCCAAAGCTTGTTTAAAATTCTAAACTACATTTTTTCAGACATGGCCTCTAAAACACTGAGATTTCTACCTTACACTGTAAGTGACGATTTGAGTAGGTATGCACAAGATAGGAGAGAACAAAAAATTACGCACAAAATTTGATAGAAAAAAAAAACAAATGAACGAAAATCGTCTCTACGCCAAAAATACTACAAAAACGTAAGAGAACGTAACACAAAGAAACAAACAAAGGAAAATTACACCACAAATTAATTTTCACAATGAGTTTTACAATTTGATGAACGAATTTATTACCTTTTATCGAGCATTTCAGAATTTATGATTAATAACACTTAGTTATTTTATTTGTTCTGGTTTAAACATAAAGGCCCTTACTAATAGATATTTTAATGTCGATTCTAAATTTAGTGTAAGCTTTTTGACAACAAATTCTATGGAAGTAATGTCAGAAAAGCTCACACTAAATTTAGAGTAGGCGTTAACTGCATTATTCTGTATTACCAAGAGGCACATCAACGATGAGAAAGACACGAGAAGCAATGCAATATTGTATGGAAGAAAGCATTGCTTCTCGTGTCCAATTTATCATTAGTGTGCTTCTTCGTGATACAGAATAATGCAGTAAGTCTACTATTGGTATAACCCAAAGATTAATTTCTAATATCTATAATTTTGAAAAACACACTTCACTGCAAGCCTACCTGCAAGAAATCGCGATGTTTCTCCACAGACCAGTTAAGTTAAACTGCTGTTTGAACAATGACAAAAAAATTGTTTGAGCACAAACAAGATTTTGCCACACTTTGTAAGCGGGTTACAGTTCTGCATTACAATGTTGAAACCGACAAATTTTTACAAGCGGGAACTGGAAACTTTTGATTAAGCGTCAGCAACATATGTATGCGGAATATTTCATATGGAAGGAAAGTACTTTTTTTTATTTTTATCATAAAAAAACACTTAAAGTTACTTAAGTTATTTATTAAAGTTTATATTTTTAATGTAAATTCAATATTTTGGACCTTTTTTGAAAAAAATATAAAAATACATTCACTGGCCTAACAGTTCAAACTTTTTTTGTTAAGTCCTTTGGTTAGACTTTTGAACAAAAAAACTTAAGTTAAATATATGTAAAAACAGCTGACATAGTTGCATCGAAATTTGAATACATATAGTGATTGTCAAGTCCATTTCTTCTCATTCTTAGGAAACGATGCTTAATGAGAAAGTCGTTGAACTAAAACTATCTACAGTTTTCTGACGTTTTCACTTCTACTGTGCGTGGCGACCACGCACATAGCTTTTATTAGAGGACACAAAATTACTATTTTGGTCTTGTATAATTCTAAAAAATATATAATTTTTTTTTTGTAATATAACTGTTGTTACTGTTGCTTGTAGAATAATTATTTTATCGAGTTCAATTGAATATTGATTGAGTTCGGTTTGAATTTTTCGTCGCTTTGTGAGCTTTTTGAATTTTGAATTTTTTTCAAAACTGAAAATTGAAAATGGATATAACTGCAACATCTAGTCATTCTATTAAGTACATTGTCTGCATGTCTCTGTTGCTGAAAGATAAAATCTTTTAACTTCTACGCAGAAGGCTTAAAAATAAAGCCATATACGCTCTATCGCATGGACACTAAGTCCAAGCAAAGCTCCTTCTCCCGAAAGGAAAAAAAGCCTCCTGATAAGTCTGGACAAAAAAATTATGCACATCGCCCTCCTGATGCTACTGTTGCTACTACTGTCGCTGCTGCTGTTCAGAGCCCTACGGCTGATATCGCTCATGCTTCTGCTTCTGCTGATTTTGGTATTCCTGCTACTGCTGCTCATGGTACTCCTGCTTCTCTACACTTTCCGTTTAGTAAAGACAACATAAAACTGACTCTTGGTGTCTCAACTAACCATGTCACCTTAACTGGAAATAAGCCATCGCTTATGAAGACTACTTTTCATTCTTTGGCTCCCTCGCAACCAGCACAGATATCTTCACAAGCTTCCGAACAGGAATCTACGGCCTACTAGGCAAACAACAGCATGGATCTTGATTCTTTCGCTCCTCCTAATAGGCGTTCCATAACGAACCATCTCACTTTCTTAGACCAAGCTGACGAAGAGTTTACTCCCAAAAGCCAAAAGCAAATATGTATTTATTTAAAGCACCAGGAAAAAGCCAAAGATAAGAAATTTAACTATTATGTTCATATCTTCTTTATGGTAATTATTTTAATTTAATTAATTTAATTATTTAAAACACTTCTTAAAAACAATAAGTCAATTGAGACCAGGGTTCGTATATGCTCACTCATGAAGCTTCATGAATATGAAGGAATTTTTTGCTCAAAAAAAAAACCTACTCATATTCATTTTTGTGAAGAGATGAGCAGATTTTTTTTGTTCATGAACTGAAGAAGAGCAAACCAGTTTGTGAACAAGAAAATTTTTACTCTTTCGAATAAACTGTTGCTATTCATCTCTTCTTCAATGTTTCACTTGTCGTTCGTTGGCTCTTCATTTGTTCATGAATTTTCCACGAAGTGGTGAAGGCAATGGATGATACTCTCGTTCGTTTCGTTTAATTTTGTTTTTTAGATACACACAACGTGTGCACGCTGTTTTGTATTGAAGCGAGGCATTGAAATGGCTTGAATGTTTGTGTGTATGTATGTTAAGCAGCGTGGCAACAAGAATACAATAACAAAGCATTGTGGGATTCTATGAAAAGTTTAATAAACAGCCACAGCTTTGTTTTGATCCGCATGCACAGTGGCTCATATGATGGTTGATAGCAAATAAAATTTACCTTTTCTATTTTGGGGGTTACAAATTCCACCTGTAGGGTAAAAAATTTAGAAATATGTAGCCACCTAATAATATGTATTTTGACGTGTTTTAAACGTCAGTTATCAGTGTTAGGAGGTCGCTGATTTCGAATCTGAAGTCAGAATTTTAAAATTCAAGTTAGTTGATAGGGTTCCCACCTTATTTTTTTTTAATTTTTACGAATTCGGGGCCGGCAAAAAAAAATGGTACGCCAAAAATGGGTCGCTGAATCCGAATCCGTCGTCAGAATTTCAAAATTATAAAATTTTGAATTAATAGGGTTGCCACCTAATAATATGTCTTTTTAAGAGTTCCAAACGTCATTTATTAGTGTTAAGGGGTCGCTGATTTCGAATCTGAAGTCAGAATTTTAAAATTCAAGTTAGTTGATAGGGTTGCCACCTTAATTTTTTTAGTTTTATAAATTCGGGGCTCGCAAAAAAAATGGTACACCAAAAATGGGTCGCTGAATCCGAATCTGTCATCAGAATTTCATAATTATAAAATTTTGAAATAATAGGGCTGCCACCTAATAATATGTATTTTTAAGAGTTTTAAACATCATTTATCAGTGTTAGGGGGTCGCTGAATCCGAATCCGCAGTCAGAATTTCTAAATTACAAAATTTTGAAATAACAGGGTTGCTTTTACTTTTTAAAATAAAAATGAATTCATAAAAATGCATAAAATAAAGGTGGCAACCCTATCCACCATATTGAAATTTAAAATTCTGACTTTAGATTCGAAATCAGCGACCCCTTAACACTAATAAATGACGTTTAAAACTCTTGAAAAGATATATTATTAGGTGGCAACACTTTTATTTCAAAATTTTATAATTTTGAAATTCTGACAACGGATTCGAATTCAGCGACCAATTTTTGGTGTACCATTTTTTTTTGCCAGCCCCGAATTTATAAAACTAAAAAAAAATAAGGTGGCAACCCTATCCAACATCTTGAATTTTAAAATTCTGACTTTAGATTCGAAATCAGCGACCCCTTAACACTAATAAATGACGTTTAAAACTCTTAAAAAGACATATTATTAGGTGGCAGCCCTATTATTTCAAAATTTTATAATTTTGAAATTCTGACGACGGATTCGGATTCAGCGACCCATTTTTGGCGTACCATTTTTTTTTGCCGGCCCCGAATTCGTAAAAATTAAAAAAAAATAAGGTGGGAACCCTATCAACTAACTTGAATTTTAAAATTCTGACTTCAGATTCGAAATCAGCGACCCCTTAACACTAATAAATGACGTTTGGAACTCTTAAAAAGACATATTATTAGGTGGCAACCCTATTATTTCAAAATTTTATAATTTTGAAATTCTGACGACGGATTCGGATTCAGCGACCCATTTTTGGTGTACTATTTTTTTTGCGAGCCCCGAATTTATAAAACTAAAAAAATTAAGGTGGCAACCCTATCAACTAACTTGAATTTTAAAATTCTGACTTCAGATTCGAAATCAGCGACCCCTTAACACTAATAAATGACGTTTGGAACTCTTAAAAAGACATATTATTAGGTGGCAACCCTATTAATTCAAAATTTTATAATTTTGAAATTCTGACGACGGATTCGGATTCAGCGACCCATTTTTGGCGTACCATTTTTTTTTTGCCGGCCCCGAATTCGTAAAAATTAAAAAAAAATAAGGTGGGAACCCTATCAACTAACTTGAATTTTAAAATTCTGACTTCAGATTCGAAATCAGCGACCTCCTAACACTGATAACTGACGTTTAAAACACGTCAAAATACATATTATTAGGTGGCTACATATTTCTAAATTTTTTACCCTACAGGTGGAATTTGTAACCCCCAAAATAGAAAAGGTAAATTTTATTTGCTATCAACCATCATATGAGCCACTGTGCATGCGTACCAAAAACAAATCTGTGGCTGTTTATTAAACTTTCCATAGAATCCCACAATGCTCTGTTATTGCATTCTTGTTGCCACGCTGCTTAACATACATACACACAAACATTCAAGTCATTTCATTGCCTCGCTTCAATACAACACAACATGCAAACGTTGTGTGTATCTAAAAAACAAAATTAAACGAAACGAATGAGAGCATCATCCTTTGCCTTCACCAGTTCATGAAAATTTCATGAACAAATGAAGACCCAACGAACGACAAGTGAAGCATTGAAGAACAGATGAATAGCAACAGTCTCTTCAAAAGAGTAAAAAATGTTCTTGTTCACAAACTAGTTTGCTCTTCTTCAGTTCATGAACAAAAAAAATCTGCTCATCTCTTCACAAAAACGAGCTCCTCACTTTGATTTTTCTTCATATTCTTAAATGAATGAATAGAAGCAGAAATGAGCAGTTCATGAATGAGCAAATGCGAACCCTGATTGAGACCCATCGAATGGCTCGCTCAGAAACTCGAAATTTGAATATAACATATTTTTCAATGCTGAGGTGAGAGGTGTTTTGAAGAAATAATAAATTTAATGCTAGATACAATCACACTTTTTTTAGGTTATCGAAATAGAAAAAAGGTGGCCTTTATCCTGGTATTTTATATAGATACTCTTGGAAAGGGTAGGGAAAGGGTTTACAGAACTATTTGAAGAATCAAAATTGAGAAAATTACCTTCGGTACCACTTCTGATGCTCGATATATAACACCTTATATTCATGTTTTTGGAAAAGTAGAAAAATTGCAGTAAAGTATACATATCTCAGAAACAAGAAAATACATATGCGAAAAATAGGCAAATTTTTAATTCGCCAAATTTAAGGAAAACGTAATCAATGCCACCTAAATTTGGACAATCAGACAACAATCAAAAGTTCTGAGCTATCTCGGGTAAAATATCCAATAGATTCGAATATCCTTCACACCTTACACTCTGGGTAAAAATTAAGAAAGGCATCGTGTTTGGCAAAATATTTTTAGTTAAAGTCTGTATTTACTTTTACTTTACTGTATTTACTTTTCTTACAAAAATCTAAGCATTTTGATATCTATATTTTTAACTGTTTTTCTCAAAAAACAACTTTGTTTTTGCAGTAGAGGAAGACATGTTCTGTTTTCCTATATTTTTTTGGGAGATTTTGACAACCTTATGCAACTTTTGAGACCTCTTAGAATGGGAAATTCGAGAATGCAGTCTTAATTCGCTACTCCCTATTGTCCATATCTCGACAGTTAACATCATATAAGTTAAAAAGATTTAATTTTGCCTTTTGGGAGTCTATTGTTTTGATATGGTGGATCATGGGTAATTTTGTTGTTGGAAGACCCTGTAGGTTTTTTACGGGACGATTTTTTGCCAACACGTAATATTACATTTCTCAATGGTTTGCAGAATAAAGTTATGCTAAAATAAGATATTTTTCAAAAACGTAAAAATAAGGTTAAAAAAGGAGGGTGGGAATGGAAGTATGAAAGACAATTTTTTATCAATTTTTAACAAACATCTTTGCCATATACAAAAATCGCGTGCCACTTTTAGCTTTAACGATTCCAGTTGATTTCTCTTAAGAGAATTTTTTGACCTTGAATCACGGTTTTCTCAAAATCCTGATGTGAATGAAAAATTTGGGTGCCAGATTCGTGATAAGGAGTCCGGAAATAATTGAACATATTTCTGTGGTCACAAGGAATAATGACTAAACTCAAAATATCGTAAAAAAGCGATATGGAATTTACTTTATTGCCAATTTTTGGAAGTATGCAGACATCCATTTTTTGCCCAGAATTGATCTTCACTTATGCCTGCACATATTTTGTTTCTAACGGTTCATATATTTCAAAAAATGGGTCATAGTTCGTGCAATTAAATTATCGTTTTTTACGATACTTTGAGTTTAGTCGTTATTCCTTGTGACCACAGATTTGTCGGTTTCTTACTCACGTTTTGGCTGTGGCACTGTGTAATTAAAGTTTTCGATACAATATTGTTGAAATATTTTTAAAAACAGTATGTAAATCTTTCGTTTTGATTTGTCAGTTTTTGTAATTTTCATCGCAGCAAGTCAGCAATACGAATTAGATTCCCTGCAATATATTAACCCAAAAACGTTAGCGAAATGTGTGGTTTTGTAGGTAAAACTAGCTTGTGCCTCAGTTGATATGAGTTGAAATAAAAAATTTGCATCTCATCATCCATGCTGATTACCTTCTAGGGCACATTCAAAGCCCACTCCATATGTTGACCAAATACGTTGCCACAATTAAACAGCCTAGAGATATACACACTCACGCACTTTTTGCATTTATCTACTCTATCTATCTCTCTCTCTCTCTCTCTCGCTTTCATTAAAATTAAAGTTTCAAATAAAAACGCTTAAAGCTATGTAAAGTTGTGTTGTACTTTCAACATGCCTGTCGTCGTCCACTTTATTGCTAATGAGCTTGCAGTCGCAGTTGTTGCCGACGTTGTACTCGCTGTCGTTAGCATTCAACCATTTATGGTATCTTCCCAGCAATTTAGACCATTGAAACACAAAAACAACAAAAAAAAATGTTGAATTCATGACGTTTCTCATTTAGATGTGTTTTTGGTTTGTACGAGTTTTTGTCTCAACTGTCAATATGACAACCACGCTTTTTTGGTGTAAAAAACTTTTTTTTTGTTGCTGTTCACAATAAGTACATCAGTCTTTTGTATAGTTTGCAATTAAAGCTAAGTATACATTCTGAAATTGCAAATTTTTGGACCAATTAATTGAATTTTGAGTTAATAAGCTTGTTAAAAGCTTTTAAGCAATGGGCTTTTTATGTGAAAATTCATCAACCGCCATCAAAAATAACAGCTATCTGCAACTTTGTTCGTAACATTTTGTTGGAAAAATTTTTAGAAAAAATGTATTTTAAAATATTTTTAATCCCTCTTTTCTGCTCGGTAATTTACGTTTACCTCGAAGCAGTGAATAAATATTGATGTTGCTTACAAATGTTATTTTCTTTTTGTGCAAATATTTATTTCTGGTTAGTGGCAGATCTTATCTCGTCAAACGGAAGTTAAACGCTACAACGAAAGAAAAAAAAGTGAAATTGAGAGAAAAAAAACAGAATTAAGTGAGTTATGAAAAATGCAAGAGGAAAACCAGGTTTTAGTCTGCAATTAAATGGCTAATCGACGGAAAATTCAAGGCAATTCTAAGCCGGTTTTGAAGCTCTCACGCACACACACATACATACACACACAAACACACACACACACACGCGCACACACACACACGCACGCACGTACACATTTCAATATGCCGGCCATCTGCTGTGTTTGCGTAGCTGTAAAAAAGTGTTGGTTCGCATGCTAGACAAAACACTTTCAATTTCCACATTTTGCACGCACGTTGGCTGCCTTTGGCCAAAACAACGATAAACTAGTTAACGAAAAAAAAGAGCCTTTCAAATGAAGTCATTCAGGAAGTTATTGAAGCAGTTGTGGCAGCTGTGTTTGTTGCGGTTAGTCAATAATTTGTAGCCACTCAGAGTTGGTCATGAAAACATTTTAAGTGTGCAAAAATAAATTAATCGATGTTAGTCTTTCATGTAGCGCTCTTTTATTGCTTATTTCTTCTGCTTCAATGCAGCTCAAACAAAGTTCAAGCACATTATGGCCAACAACAAGCTGGTGCTTTTATGCTGTTACCAGCAACATGAATTTGCGGCAATCTTTATTTATTTAATATAACAGCATTCATAAAGTTGTTGGTTTAATTTTGCATTTTTGTTTTATTTTTTAAAAATACATTCATTTTTGGTTCAAGCTACTTCTGTGCCACTTTGTGCTGTTTATGGTCAAAACAAGAACTTTGTTGTGGTTTTTTTTTCTTTAAGCTTATTCTTTGCTTAAGCTTTTAAGAGTGACTTTATTTTAGTGGAGGTGTGAAGTGCTGTTGGCACACACACCCACACACACATACTAGAATTTTAAATTAAGTTTGATGCGACAGCTAATGATTTTTTTTTTGGCATAGTTCTTATAAAGTTGGTAAGCCTGCTGAATAAAAACCTGAGGTAGTTTGTTTGATTTTAAAGCAATTTGAAATATTTTAAATATATTTAACAAGCCTTGAGAACCTTTCTTCTGACATGGAGTAGTTAATGTTCTGTTTTATAATACAGCAAAAATGTGTTCAGCAGGCATGTTAAAAGTTTTCCTGAACGACAATACTATATTAAGAAAAAAATCATTGAGCATTTCAAGTAGGTATTTTAAAAATGTATTTAAGCCATAAACTGTTATACTAAAAACTTTGACAGACAGTGAGTTAGATGGAGCAAAACTGTATGGTTGCCAGAACTGATCGCAACTGACAAACAAACATGGACAAAAATTGTTTTAAAATTGACAAAATGTGTTATTAGTTTGATGAACTTTGTGCTGAGTGCTAAAACTGTGTGCTAAAACTGACTCAAGATTTCGTCGAAGTAATAACAAATCTTTTTAAAAAATTAATTATGCTTGCTTGCTCCCGGCAGACATTTAGTAAGCGCGATTCGTTTTATGTGGTTAATGTCCTTTAGAACCGAAAATTTAGTTTCCACAAATGTTGCTTTCATAATATTTTTTTTAAAATTTGTTTGAACACATAAGTCGTCACTTTTAGAGCATCTTAATATTTCAGTGAACTCTTATTAATTATGCTTTTCCATCATAAGCATATCTGTGGTCACAAGGAATAATGACTAAACTCAAAATATCGTAAAAAAGCGATATGGAACTTACTTTATTGTTCATTTTTGGAAGTACGCAGATATCCATTTTTTGCCTAGAACTGATCATCACTTATGTATGCATATATACTTTTTTGTAACGGTTCATATATTTAAAAAAATGGGTCGTAGTTCGTGCAGTTAAAATATCGTTTTTTACGATACTTTGAGCTTAGTCGTTATTCCTTGTGACCACAGATATATCAAAACAATTCTGCTTATGTCTCACCTTAGTGGTGTTTTGTTTCAGGCCAAGTACCAAATTCGCTATAGTAGCTTTTATGGCCTTGCTATGCAGTATAATATTTCAATGGATTTACTTTAAAATAATAATTAATTTAAATGTCATTGATTTAATAAAAAAAAAATTATCTTTACAGATTATTATAACTTACAGATTATTGTTGAGATTTAAGTCATAAAATAACACAGTCCAACAGAATTTGTTCATTATATATTTACGATAGAACACATTAAGAGCTTATCATTTTTGCTGAGCAAAGTTAAAGTCCAGTTCGTCTCAGTTCTAATCACTATGGCATGAACATCCGCAGAATTTTTTCTAGGGAAGGGCAAAGGTATGAAGGTGTCTAGAATGAGCATTAAGGTGGGTCAATTTGTATGGGTGGAAAAAAAGTAACAAATCTATGGATGATTTTTAGCAACTTTACCGAAGAAACCATGGGTCGAACTTGGATTTCGAGCCCCCAAAAATTGAAAAATAGCCATTTCCTGAGCTAAGCCGGGTACTCTATTAATGCAAAGCAAAAATTTGTGTAAGAATACGTTAAAAAGCATCAACATGTTTAGCAAAGTTGGTCAGCATGAAAAATTAGTAGATCAATAAGATTATTTAAGTAACCTGTATTTCAGTTATTTTTAAAATAAAATATTGGTAAACAAAATTGAAGAAATAATAAAACTGAAAAATATTACAAAAACAAAATTAAGGAATATACAAAAATTTTTATGAAACGCCGTCTCTCTTGAAATCTTATTTGCTTTCAAGCCGAGGTAATTTTTCGCGGCTTTCTAATGTCACCGCCATAATTCCTTCTAGATTCTTCTCTATTGCCCGTTTCGAAACACTGGTAAGTAGTTGCACATGCCTCTCCGTACTTTGAATGTGTGAGGTAATTAGTGGATCAGGCAGTGGTGGTTCATCACTATCTAAGTATTGTACCAAATCATCATATGGTATGGATCTTGTCAACGGCGGTTCAGTTAGAATGCTGTCATCGTTTAAGTCAATCATATCAAAATAATTTGTGCTATTTTTTAAATTTACAATAGGTTTCTGATAAACTCTAAGGTGCATCGTATCGTCAATTTCTTTTCGATAATGTAAAATTTTTGTTATTGCTCTGTTACGTATATCTTTCCTTTCATCAAACAGCATTGTCAATAGAACATTTTCAGAGTGCGCAAAATAGGAATTGTCTTTTACGACATTATTTATAATATTGCGCAGATTAGGTTCCAAATATTTAGTCCAACGTATGAATTTCCAAAATAGTGAACTACCAAACACAACAGAGATATAGTATTTAACATGGAATGCATTGGCGTGTACACCTTAATAATATAGACTACTAGAATTTTTAAATTGTTTGTAATTTTTGACACATATAGCCGCAATAGTCTACTCGCCTTTGATAGCCATCGAGATTGTACAACTGGCTCTGGTTTAATTTGTGCCAAATCAGATGGACATATACCATTGGAAATAGCATTCACCATATTGTACAGATACTTGGCATCCGTAGACATTTCACGATCGTCTTCGATTAACGGAGGCATATTTTCTAGAGAAATCTGTTCAAAATAAGCTACCACCTGAAAAAAAAATTGAAAATTTAAAAAATATTTTTAATATTTTCCAGAAACATTTTAATGATATTACAATTACAAACCGACAGTTTTTCACAGTTGTCAATCTCTTTGCTCAAGGTTCCGCTTGTTGTTCGTGGACCAGTGGTTGTAGATTTATCCAAACTGTTAAACAAATGGCTTAACGGGAATTCGTTGAAATGAAGCAGGCATACGAACCAGTGTAATGGTTTTTGTAACTTGTAACGTGACGTTAAAATAATAACAATAACATATATAAACAGTTTCAACATTTATATATATATGAGTTTTACTTTTGATTCTCACAACTGTACTTATTATCTTACTACATACATAAACTATTATAATATTTATATAACTTTTTTAATTACATATATCAACAGTTTCAACATTTATATATATATAAGTTTTACTTTTGATTCTCACAACTGTACTTATTATCTACTACATACATAAACTATTATAATATTTATATAACTTTTTTTTCACAACTGTACTATCTATTATAAGTATTATCTACTACAACAATATTATACACAAACTGTATTAGAATATTTATATATATATTACTGTTAATACGATTTTGTCAACTATACTATAAGTTATACATGTTACACATTTACTTGATTACCACTGTAAGACAGCTGCAAGAAAACAGAAAGACAAACAACTAATAAGTACCTATATACGCAACAACCAAACACATTAATGACACACAATCAACGGCGACCCATTCAACTAGCCCCCATTAAGAAAATATAAGAGGAATCATATAATTCCCAACTAGTTTCTACACCGAAGTATATATAAGGGTGACGTTGAGTCAGTACTAATCAGCCTTCCGTCTAGGTAAGTGCTCAGTGTGTGTGCATTGCACCAGGCACGAGGTACGGACCAGTCTATGGTCATTGAGCCTCAGCCTTAGCACACACAACAGCATTGCTGTATAACATTTTGGTTGCGCTGACAACTAGTCAGTGCAGATACATACTGGCTGCGGTACGGATCAGATTCTGATCATTGAGCCGCAGTCTTTTGCTTAGGGTTTTCTTGCTGACTGCGGTACGGATCATATTCTGATCATTGAGCCGCAGTCTTTTGTTTAGGGTTTTCTTGCTGGCTGCGGTACGGATCAGATTCTGATCATTGAGCCGCAGTCTTTTGCTTAGGGTTTTCTTGCTGACTGCGGTACGGATCATATTCTGATCATTGAGCCGCAGTCTTTTGTTTAGGGTTTTCTTGCTGGCTGCGGTACGGATCAGATTCTGATCATTGAGCCGCAGTCTTTTGCTAAGAGCTTTCTTGCTGGCTGCGGCACGGATCAGATTCTGATCATTGAGCCGCAGTCTTTTACTTAGGTTTTGTCTGGCTGGCTGCGGTACGGATCAGATCCTGATCATTGGGCCGCAGCACTGTGCTTAAACTCTATCTACCGGATTGTCGCACGGATCAGATTCTGATCATTGAGCCACAATCTTTATACCCATCATTTTATTTATATATATATTTTTACTAATCAGCCTTCCGTCTAGCCTTCCGTCTAGAACTCATCAGCAGCATCAGAGAAACCAGTTTATCGAATACCGATTACCCGAAACCGATTACCCGAAACCGATTACCCGAAACCGACAACCTGATACCGAATACTGGAAATATTTGTGCCGAAGCGAGAATAAATTATTAAAAACAACCGACCGCCGACTAGCACCAGCTGACACTCTTAACCCTTTTACGGATACCCAGACCCAACTGCAACTGACTGCACCACCATCTTACGCTGTCGAAATATTATAATAAGCGATTGATAATTGTAAATAAAATTAAGCTTTAAATTGAAAACTGCGTCTTTTTATTTAATCAAAGGTTTGTGGATCCTTTGAGCGATCCTGGAGCGGCTGAGCTAACCTCAGCCTTCGATAAAAGCACTGTTACAAACTATATTTCAAACAGTCGCAAAATACCATTACTAACGCCAGTATTAGCAGGTTCGCCATCGCAACATATGCCTACCAGTGATTAAAGGGAAATTTTTTTGTCCATGAAAAATTCGTTGATTTTTGTCTGCTTGCTTGTGGCATCTTCAGCATCCAATTTTATGTAGCCTATCAATTGAGAATAAGTCTCTTTCAGAAGAACTAAATGAGGTTCCTTTACAATGCGAATATGAAATTTTTCATCGATCTTTTCTCTCGTCAAAGAGTCATTCTTTCGTTCATCAAAAAAGAGTGCTACTAAAGGCATCATACCTTTTCTGAAGTACTGCTTGTATACATTTTATTTTTTCTCGACATACTTTAGCCTTATCCATAACGACAAGTTCGCCACAACTATCTTTTACATTGATATCTTCGAAAAGTCATGTTGCCATCGCTGAAGCTACTCTGTCCGCCACACCGAACCGGTCGCATATCATAGCGAACTTCTGAGCATCATATCTTGGAGTGTATGGCCCTCGTTTCATCGGAGTAACAGCAAGACTTTCATCATCATCATTCCCTATTTCCGGTATATATAGTACAGTAGATGCTTCTGGTACAGAAGATGCTGCTTCAATATCTGCCATTAACAAATCCGGTATTGTTAATTTTCTTTCATTATTTTGGTTCAACATTAATTCTTTCAGGTGTCCTGGGATCAATCCACATGAACATAAAACTGTTTTTAAATTGCACTTACATTAACCAATAAAGAATAATTCTTTTGGTGATATAACGAACGCTCTAAATGTGTGGCCTTGTGTTCTGTTTTTATTCACTTTATAATATCTGTCAAGCAAATTTTTTAGTTTTAAGATAATGCTCTTTTTGTTAATAACTTCAATATTTAACTGATTCCAAGTTTGAAGCAATCTGTCCACAACATGTGGAGTAAAATTTTTATAAGAAAACATTTTACTTTGCCTTTTAGCTCGTTCGCCCAAGAAGATATAAAATCGTAGTATATCCTGTTTAGTTGGCAGATTTATTGTGGTTAAATCGCTAGATGTACCAAAAGCAACAACATCTTGAGAAGGCATATGCGACAAACTAATTTCATAGTTTGTTAATGATACTCTTTGTTCAAGTGATGTTGTCTGCATCGACTCCATAGTGTCGATCTAATAGTTAATATTAGATATTCAATGAATGTAATACAAAAATCAAATGGAATTAATTTAAATTATAGATTTATAGATTTTGTTATTTTTCTTCTTCTTATGAATTCAAAGCCAAACTGCACTTTTAAAATATTCAATAATTTCGACATTTTGTTTTAAATCTACGTTTTTCCTACGTTAAAATGCAACTACAGAGAAGAGTGAAATAGAATAATAATTAAACTGGAGTAGATCTGATTGTTACAACCAGAGATAACGAATTTTAAATATAAATAAAGCTCCCTGTAAAAAAAAGTTTTTAAATAAGCTTTAATAACATCAGCTTTAATTTTAAATAATTTCAGCCCCTAGGCCCCTACAATGACATGAGTGGTAGTTGCGTTGTTCAGGGATCCTTTCTAATATTATTATCCAAGAAATTTCCATAACACTTTTATGATATGTATCCCATTGTTACACTAATTTTTGCTTAATATTGATAAATTACCCGGTTTGGCCCAGTAAAATAGTTATTTTTAAATTTTCGGCGCCTCGAAATCCAATTTCGATCCATGGTTTCTTCAGAAAAATTGCTTTAAATCACCCATAGAACACGCCCTGGGGGTACGATTTATCACAAAAATAATTGATCCACCTTAATGAGCATACTAAAAATTTTACCCGTATAATTCTATTTTCTGAGATTTTTTATTCTACTTTTGAAAACGTGATACACCGCACTACACCGGTTGACACTCTTGTACACTGGGCCGCACTGTGGTCTAGATGAGGATGCTAGCGCGAATTAATGATAAAAACCGACAGAACTTGTTTTGCACAGAATAAGTTTTTTAAGTTGGTATAGAAATAAGAAATAAGGTATTTGTTGACAACTTTGAGCGATTTGATCAATGCGAACACCCCTAAATATGGACACTAGCAATGAGAAAATACGACACATTGTCGCCTGAGAAAATAAATGTCGTATGCGAAAATTTTCACTTTTGAGATTATTGAGAAAAAAGGGGGTATAAATTCCAAAAAAAAATAGCAGTGAGACCACAAAAATTTCGTAATCTATTGTGAAATGTATCTGCAAATAGGCCTGAAATTCTAAAGAATATTGCTCCGCTAGATTTTGAATTATAGCCCCTTTTTCTCAATAATCTCAAAAGTGAAAATTTTTACATACAAAATTTATTTTCTCAAGCGACGATTTTTTACAGTTTTTGAAGTTTACACCTTTAGAATCGATTTTATACATACATAAGGCCAGTTTCCAGCTTTCAAGTAAAGCATATTTTTCATATAAAAAACTGAAAAATAATCAAAAATAAATTGACTTTTTTCAAAATTACTTGGAAGCAGGGACCAAAAATAGCAGTTACTTCCAAAATTTCTATTCAATAATTCAGATGGAAAGAGTATGTCTGTTCGATATTTGAATAAAGCAATGTGATTCTTGTTAGCTAAGGAATAATACTCTTTAATGATTTTAATTATTCTGATTTTTTAAAAAAGTCAACACACAATCGTTATTTTTTGACCAATTTTATTTCGATCAAAAATAAAAGTTAAAATCTGACTTTTATTTTTTTGATCAAATATAAAAGTTGAAATTTAACATTAACGATGCGAAGAAGATTGATAGCAATGTTTGTATCTCTGTGCAAAAATTATACGAATATAAAAAAAAAGTGTGTAAAAATGTAAAAAATTTCCTTTATTTGTTGTTTTGAAAATTTACACTATTATAATAGTTACTAAGAAATAGATTTGTCAAATTTTTAATCTCTATTTTTGATCGGAAAATAAAAGTCAAATTTTAACTTCTATATTTGATCAAAAAAATAAAAGCAAAATTTTAACTTTTATTTTTCATCGAAAAAAAAAAATTAAAATTGTAACTGTTATTTTTGGTTAAAAATTAAAAGACAAATTTAAACTTTTATTTTTGATCAAAAACAAAAATAAAAGTTAAATTTTAACTTTTACTTTTGATCGAAAAATGAAAAGTCAAATTTTAACTTTTATTTTGATCAAAATGAAATCAGTCAAAAAATAACGATTATTTGTTGACTATTTTAAGAAAATCATAGCCGTGAAAAAAAATTTTATTTGTGCTCCTTTTTTTAACAAAAGTCAGGTACAGAAACACTATGAATGAAAAGGAATATATTAAGCTCGAGACATTGTTTATTTAAGTAAAGTTGTGAGAAGTAACTTTGCAGATATACATTTTACATTTTACATAAAATTTTTTATTTATTTTGAGCTATAGCTTGGTGATTGTTTACAAAAATGACGATGTAAATGCATTCAGGTAAGAGGTAGGAAACAATTTATGCAAGCTTTGCATAAGAAAAGATTTAGCAAACTCGAAAATGATTCAAACCTTATGCATGAGTAGGAATACAGGGTAATACAATAAAAGATACAGAAGAAAGGTCTCTGAAGAAAGGTTATATTACAAGTTAAGTCTTTGACATATATTAGTTCTTAAATAAAATATTTGTTTCGTAAACAAAAATTGCATCCTAGTCCAACAGTAATGAAATTACTTCGGTCAATTCAGGTCTGTAGCCAGGGGCAAGGCAGGCAATGAACCCTACTAAAACCGTTTTTCCCCCCTGACCAAATCAGACAATGAAAAACTTTAAACGAATAATTAATACGCATTTTGTTGATATATTTGTTTAGTGCTTTAAAATTAGTTTAGTTTAAAATAACAAAAAATATACACATTCACCTTATTCATGACTTGAATATGTACATGAAATTTGTTTAACAAAATATTTCAGACAAATTGTTACAATTTTTCAAATTTCTACTGGGTCGCCAACCTTTGCTATCAAAAAATAAGAATTGAATTTTAATAATTTTTTAACCCGCATCCATAGGAACTTTCTAGAAACGAGAAGCACATTGTACACGAGATTGATGCAGATACAAAATAAATATATGAATTAATGAAATTTGAATTATGAAATTTTTTAAATCTAAAATTTTTTATGCATGTTGAATGTTTATTAATTTTAAAATAAAAAAAACTGCAAATCTTAATTCTAGCAAAAATTTAAAGAGGCAAAAGATTTAAATCAAACATGCATGTTTGTTCTTAATATATAAATCTAAATAAAAAATTTGCAACAATTTGATGCAAACAACGGATGCGGAATAAATTAATTTTTTTAGTTGTTTTACTTTAAAAATGTCTTATACATATAGCAGCCCTTTTCGCTACTCTTTCTTATATTTCTAGCCACTTTAAATAAATCTTGTATTTTTACACACATTTTATTACAAAGTCCTTAATTAATTTTTATATTATTTTTTATGTATTAATCTTATGTATAAAAAGATCTACATATCCATGTATATATTCTAAAATTAACTGTTTTTTGAATAAATATGTGTAATGTATTCATTTTTATTGTTATTTTTTTATTTAAATGAAAAAACAAACAAATTTCCCCCCCCCCCCCAAGATTCATGCCTGCCCCCTTTGTCATCTTGATCTAGCTACAGGCCTGGGTCAATTAGATACCATAGCATTGTCATGGTAAAAGTTATGCGACTTTGTTCCAGTAGCCTAGGCTGCCAATGCAACATTAAAGACAGTGCAAGGAAGTATATCTGTATTATAAATTTAACGTCTGTTTTTTATCATTATTATATTATATTAGGGGTATTCACACTGACTTGGGTAAATGGGTAGATTGGCGAATGCCGTGCATTTTGTTTTTGTAAAGTGCCATTCTACCCAAGTACTCGTCTACCAATCTACTCTATCTGATCCCCTGACTTGTTTGGGTAGATTGTTTTCTTGCCAAATTGAGTACTTTTTCCATGTGTTGCCACCTATTGCAAAAATAGGCAATAATTGACCTAAGGGCATCAAATTTATAATATCTGTTGTCAAGGCTAATATGTAGAATAATACGCCAAAATATTGCCACACCCCCTATTTCTGCCCACAAGTTAATAAAAACGCTATATTTCAGTCGAATTCGGTTAGATTGGACTAAAATTTTGTAATTTAGTTCGTATGGCTACTATCAAAAATTCAACAAAAAATGGACGTGGTCGAACTATAACTACGCCTACTTTTCAGAAATTATAATTCCTGAGTTGTGCATGTTTTTATAATGAAACCTGGTTTATATTTGCTATGAGACCAAGTGGTGGTCACTAGATATATAAATTTTGCCACGCCTACTTTTACCGCCCTTCTATACATATAAATTCGTTCGTGCGGTGTCTCTTAAGATCTCAGAAACGGTAACACCTAAGCAAACCCAATTTACAATATCAGTTAATATCTCGGTTAAAAAAGTTAATATCTCGGTTAATAAAAAAAGCCACACCCTCTTTTACCGCACACAAATCAATAGAAATGCTATGTTTTGGACGGTTGTCATCGTATTAGACTAAAATTTAGTAATTTAGTTAGTATGGTTATTGTTTGAAATTGTATTAAAAATGGGTGTCCACTAGAGCTGTCCTCCAGTTGTATGGAGCCGAAATTTTTTTCGAATTTTTATTCATACTGCTCGGAAAAACGTGACACTTGACGTCAGACCAAGTCTCCAGAATTTACATACTGATGGCGTAATGCCTTACCCTGCCTAGTTGCACTCAAAGTTGAGATAGTGGGAAAGAAGGCCAAAATTTTCCTATTTTTAAGTTTTAGGTTATTTTTAGGGCACAAGACATCAAATTAGCCTTCTTACATAATTTTATCGTAAATTACACACAATTACCTTTCAAACAAGCATAAGATGTTCAAAATCGGTTGAGATTTTAAAAACCACTAGCCAGTTGAATTTGACGGAGATCTCAATTAAATTAACTTTATTAATTTATTAATTAAAATAATTAATATTATTTCCATTAATTACTGAAGTTATAGACGGCTATCATTGGTTAATCGCAAATGATTATCGTTAACAAGAGAAATGCTCGCTCTTTTGATTACATTTAAATATTATAACGATTCGTTTAGTTTGCTGGGTTAATTCTATGACAGTACTTGACAGCCGACAAATTATACGTGCAATAAATAATCTAAGCAAAAAAATCAAATTGGAATGGCTTCAACTTCAAAACAGGCAAAAATTAATCTTCGATCTTCAGATTCTTTTGTGTTTTTAGTGGGGAATTGTGAAGAACACATATTAGGATCGAAGCTGCCATCGAAACGGAAAGTGCTGCAAACGTTATACTATCATATCCGCAATAATAAATTGCAAGTAAATGAAAGTGCTCGTTTGGTAATTGATGAAGTACTTCAGTTTTGGAATAAGGCTCGACTACCCACTTTAAGTGAAGACAATTGTTTCAAGAAACTAAAGAAATTGTACGGTGACTTGAGAAATGTGCAAAAAAATAGTAAATCTAAGTATAGGACATGTCAACAAAAAGTGAAAAATTTCGAGGCCGATTTGGAAACGCTTTTCGATGTAGCTCATCTAGATGCACTTACACTTATTACAGTCGAGGAAGACAGGCAGTTTCTTCTTAAGCAACGTGAGCCAGGACTTGTTGGGAGTATGATTGGCATTGATATGAATCTCACATTAAAAGAGCAACGCAAAATGAAGCGAATGGCTAGTGAAGAACATCGGAAAGAAAAGCGATTGACGCAAGAAGCAGGTATTACTCAATGCAGTGAATTACAATGATAGTAATAGCTGCTCAAGATTTTGTGTTCATATTTTAATTCCAATTATAAATTTTGTCATTCACAGAGCGATCATCTGCATCTCATTTCACTGAAAATTTTGACTTTGACCATAGCGAAGAAAATGATTTTATCGAAGAGGCAATGGAGTGTAGTGGAAATAATGACGATTACGCACTCGCCAACGCTCCCAAATTAGAAAATACAGAACAAAGAATGCGTGGGAAAACATCATTTTATTGATGACAGAATGCTCGCATGTATGGATTTCGAAAATATGTCAACTCCAGGGGCGATTCGATTTATTAGTGCAACGGCGGCTGCATTGGGACACGATGGAAGCAAACTTGTTCTAAATCGCACATCCGTTCATCGTATGCGGACAAGTTTTCGTGCCAGACAAGCAAAAGATATGTTGGATAACTACGAAGTAATAAAAACTTAATTTTTAGTCAATTAATTTACAAGTAATATAATGTAGTATAGATATAGAAGATAGTAGTATCAGTTGTATATTGTTTTAAATTTAACTTTAATAACATAGATACCTCGAACATTCGTCATACATTGGGATTCCAAACTTTTAAAAGAATTAACTGGTAGAGGAAAACATGACAGATTGGCTGTTGTACTCACTTCCGATAGGAATGATAAACTATTGGGAATACCGATAATTAAAGATGGATCTGGAGAATCAATAGCAGAGGCCGTGTTCAAGCTTTTGAACAACAGGAAAATTGCAGATCTAACTGCAATGGTTTGTTTTGACACAACCTCTTCTAACACTGGCCGCTTAAATGGAGCAGTAATCCGCCTAGAAGAATTTCTTGGTCACTCGTTCTTGAAGTTTCCATGCCGAAGACATGTTAGCGAACTTATGCTTCGTGCGATTTTTGAAGCCTTTTTCGCTATATCATCTGCACCTGAGGTAACGGCGTTTGATCGTTTTGGCAAACAATGGAAAAATATAGATATTACCAAGTATGAGTCTGGAATGAGCGATGAAATAACTAAGAAAAGTATAAGTTTTGAAGAATGTGAAGAGCTGATAGCTTTCTGCCGTTTACATCTAAAGGATAGGCAACCGCGTGGTGACTACAAGGAGCTCTTGGAACTGGCAATTCTTTTTCTAGGCAGTGGTGTTTATAAACTTCGTACTCCTGGAGCAATTTCTAATGCTCGCTTTATGGCAAAGGCCATTTACTCATTTAAAATGTTCCTGTTTCGGAATCAGTTCCAAATGGCAAAAAAAGAACTGGATGGCTTACGTGAAATATGCATCTTTTTGGTTCGCATTTATATAAAATACTGGTTTCGATGTGACAAAGCGATCGAAGCCCCATTTCAAGACTTAACTCTCATCAAACAAATAGTTAATTACCCAGTTCCAAAAGTTTCCGCTGCTTTGGTTGACAATTTCCGAAGACATATGTCATTTTTATCAGAAGAGCCGGCAGCGTTTGCATTTTTTGATCAACAAGTGCCATTGGAAACAAAGAAGAAAATGCTGACAGCATTGCATCTTGACGACGAAGATTACACAGATTGTCGCACAAGAGATGTTGTTTCTATTGAAGAATTTAAATCGTTCGCTAGAAGAGATTTAAGTGATTTCATTACTACTAACAGCAAAGGATTATTTCATCGCTTGGAAATAAAAATGGATTTTTTAAAATGCGACCCGTCAACATGGAGTGATCGTGAAGACTTTGCCAAAGGAATTCTAATTTGCGAAAGTATTCATGTCGTTAACGATCCCGCTGAAAGAGCGGTTAAATTGATTACCGAGTACAATCGTACGCTGACCCAAGACGAAGAAGAGAGACAGTATTTGTTGCAGGTAAGAGAATATTATAAAGACAATTGGCCAACACACAAAAAATCTGATCTTTTGAATTAAAAGTGGGACTCAATGAGATGATATTCTATAAGAGGAATATATGTTTATTAAAGTTTTCTTGCAATTCTTTTTGTATTTCATTCTGAATAAATAAATAACAAAAATGGATTTTAGTAGTTTTTGCTTGTTTCTGCTGTCATAGTAAATTTGAATATTTTAAAAAAACCATAAATCTCAACCGACTTTAAACTTATAATGGTTTTTGGAAAGGTAATTTATGTGTACTTTACAATTAAAATATTTTTTTTATACTAAATTGATGCCTAGTGCCAAAAAAATCGCCAAAACCTTAAAAATAGTGAAATTTTGTCCCATTTTCCTTCATTCTCAATTTTGAGCCCAACTAGGCAGGGTTAGGCATTAGGCGATCACCGTGAAAATTCTGGAGCTTCGGTTTACAGCCCAATGTCACGTTTTTCCGAGCAGTATGAATTTAAATTTGAAAAAAGTTTGTTAGGACAGCTCTAGTGTCCACGCCCTCTTTTACAGCTCACAAATCAATAAAAATGCTTTATTTAAGACGATTTTTGTCGTATAAGACTTAAATTTAGTAATTTAGTTTGTATGGTTACATTCGGGAACAGTAGTAAAAATTGGCGTGGTTGCTCTATAGCAACGCCCACTTTTTCATACATCATTACAATTGACTACTGGACTTATTGCGCTGAAATTTTGGCAGTCGATTTGTTTCGCCTACGAGATAGTTTAGGAAAAGTTTGCCAAACCACCTTTAACCGCCTACAAATTAATGAAAATGCTATATTTTAGACGGTAAGCCGGTCTGTGACAGGACAAGATGCTGCGAAGTTCACGCTAAAAAATTGCTCTTATATAAAATAACTTTTTTTACGCCCACTTAATGGCCTAAATTTTTCGCACATAAAATGACAAAAATTGATTTGGTGGCAACTTTCTTCCAGCTGTCACTCATTTCTCATTATCTACATAAGCCAGGGAGATCAAACAAACATGCAGCACTGCCCAAAACTATTCTACAAAGTACTCAATTGCAATTTAGGGTGCTCGCAATAACCAAAAGTACTTAATATACCCATACCCAACTACCCAAGTTAGTGTGAATACCTCTATTATGTTTTAATTTGCCAGTTGAGTATATATATTTCTTAAATGTTTTTAGGTTAGGTTAGCGTGGCTGTTTCAAACTAGACACACTTAGGCCAATAAGGCCCATTATGATACCAAGGGTTAATTTTTCCTATCTCTATTTAAACCAATTTGAGCTGTTTACCGAAGCCTAGGATTCGGTAAACCGAAAATTTCGAGAGTTCGTCAAGGTCATTGAAGAACCAGCTACCTAAGTATAGGAAGCATTTTTGAGCCAGCGCTGGACAAGTGCAGAGGAAATGTATTGTTGATTCTTCCTCGTTCTCATCTCTTCAGCTTTTGCAGAACGCGTTGTGGGGTATGTTCAATCTTTGAGCGTGTTGATCAATAAGGCAGTGCCCTGAAGGATCCCTACTATGGTGCTCATGTGGTCTCTACTGAGAGAGTTTTTTTAACGCTAAGGTTAAGTTTGGGCCAGATTTGCAGCAAAATATTACACGTGTTACCTGCTGACAATCTGTTGTTGGTTTTGATGCCGGATAACTCATGTGTAAGGAGTTTGTGTGTGGTGAGAGGAATACCAAGCTTGCCTTATCTAAAGATAATTATTTGGTAGTACCTGTACGAGCGAGTTCATCTTCTTTGTAGTTATCTAAAAAATTCCAGTATAAAAGGATTTTGAGCGGTGCTCCCATCTCGTTTAGAGATCTGCGGCAGTTGAGAACTGTTTCAGATGTTATTTCAACAGTTCCTAGGGCTTTCAAAGCGGCTTGACTGTCAGATAGTATGCAAATATCCATGGAAGATATCTCTTTTGCCTGAAGCCAAGATAACGCTTCATGTATAGCAGCTATTTCAGCTTGAAATACACTGCAATCAGGTCAGGGAGCCTAAAGGCTTAATTAATGCTTAATGCTTCTGATTAGACTCCTCCACCTACTTTGCCATCTAGTTTTGATCCATAAGTAAAGATCTCAATGACATTGTGCGGTGAACGGTTTCTTAGTTCCCACTCTTCTCGAGAGCGAATGGATACATCGAACTTCCTTTCAAGGTATAGTTTTTGTGTGTACTACATGCCATGGGAGATATTTTTGACCGAGTGTCACATTACATTGACACCAATACACTTATCTCTTTTTCCAACATGTATCAGTTCTCGCAACTTGCACGTTATTACAATCGAGTATAAATTTTCAAAACTGTACATTACAAAGCTATCCCCAATTTTTTATCTGCTCTTCCTTTGGTTTATTATATAAACTTTTAATAAAGCAATAAAACTGATTTCCGATGACACATTTTTGTCGACGAAAATATGATTTTTTTATTGTAAAAAATAATTAGTTATACAAAACAGGCAACATCATAAATAATAATTAAAAATAAATCAATAATTGAAACTTTTAAACGAATTGCTTTTTTCACATGAGTTTTTAATTGCATCAATAATTTTTTTTTTAACATTTTTCAGGAAAAGAAAAAAACAATGCAGCTGAATTAAACAGAAATACAATTGGCATTCACAGTTATAAACTAGCTTCAAGTGTTATACTGTAGAAAAACAAAAACAAAAAACCTTGCTCATTTATTAATCCAAGTTTAAACTGTCAAAATTGTACTGATTAAACATTTATTGCTGACCTTCAACGAAAAACGCATGCAACACAATGTACTAATTGTGGAGGTTTCCTGCGTGTTCAGATCCTGCTGACAAGGACTTTAATAAATTAATATAAAATTAATTGAAATTTAATATCGATGCAATGTAAACACGAGAAATACATCAAAGTAATTATGTATTTTATGGTAGCAAAAATGCGGCTCACAACACAAAAAGCGAGGGGGATTCAAGGACAGGGAATAAATTTTGTTTTATGGAGTAAACTCATCAAGTTGAGACGGAAAAAACAACAATTTTATATCTCCCTTAATAATGAAAATAACAGCTTAGGAGTGGTTTTGACCAACTTCTAGGTAAAAATGATGCCATTATTCATCAAAAGTTTTTAAAAATATCTCCCATTAGATTTTTACAGCGGAAAGGAGAAATTTTAAAAAATTTTTAAATATTTTCAGATTACAAGTGCCATAAGTTCATTAATTTTTTATCTCCCTTAATAATGAAGATAGTCGCTAAAAGGTAGTTTTGTCCAACATCTAGGTGAAAATACTATCATTCCTCTTAAAAAAATTCTAAAAAAATTTCCCACATTAGATTCCTACAGCTTCAAACAAATGTTCAGTGGACCAGTGGCGCAAGTCCAAATTTTTTTACTAATATGCCATATTCTGCAGCATTATTTAGTATTATTTCGTTTATTTTTGACGATATGAATAGCTCCATTTATGCTCTTGTCCTAGCTTATAAGCAAAACTGAGTTCTTAATACTTGAAATTTATCATAAGAATTTTTCTAAATGTTCGATTTTCTCAAAACTTCCATAAATGGACTGACACCACTTATATTCTGAGCAGCTCGTTTGTGCTACTACGATAAAAAACAAACGTAAAAAATTGAAAAATTATTTCAAAATGAAGACAGTATAAAAATCTCTTTTATAGCTCTAAATGTATCAATAAAGGAGGAATCGTACATTGCTCTCTAAATAGGGAGTGCTCGGAGGTAAAAGGGAGTGCTCGCCTACAATGACACGCAATGCAAAAATGAAGTACAAAATACAAAGATTTTGGAGTAATAGAGAGTTCTCCATTACTCGCAGATTAGCGCTCAATGATTAATCTTTGGAGGATACTTTTTTCCACTGGAAAGAAAACATAAAAATCAATTAACAAAAATTCTGACGACATCGAGAGGTAAAACCAGTTGTGATGAATCGTCTACCCATGACGAACAGCTCTAACATGTAAGTTCAGTTGAAAGAGAGGCATCATTTCCTGCGGAACTAAAACTGTATTTGCAACAACCTTTGTTGCCCAGAACATCGCAAAAGCCTGCCTCATCCAATGCGGCTAAAAAATATCTTCTAGTAATGGGGAGCTCTGTACCTTCAGAGAGGTTGTTTTTCGTCGTCCATAAAGTTGTAAGCGATGAGAGAAGCAGACTAACAAATGAACACATAACAGAACGAGTGTTTATGGATCAGATTTCTAGCCAATACTGGGTTGATTAGCTTAGGTATTCATAAGATGTTATTTACTTGCTTGTAAAAAAATTAAATTATGTTTTGTATTCCTTTCAATAAAAAATTTAATAAAACAAAATCGGTTATTTGAAAAACCAGGTTATTTGCCTCGGTTTTAACCAGTAGATTTAACCGCTTAAAAAAAACCGAAAAAACCGAAAACCAGTTTTTTTTTATAAAAACCTCCCATCCCCACACTGGACAGTCACGCGAGAAATGAATCAAAAGATCAAGCGTCCTTTTTGTTTCACGTTGCTTTATTGATTTCTCAATTTTTAATACTTAAAATTACCCTACACTTTTAGCTTGCTGAGTTACCTTCAAAGAAGTCATTGACTTATATCATTAAAAGTTACTACTTTTTTTAATTAATAATTTATAAATAATAAATGATATTAATATGTACTGAGCTGCATTGAATAAAGTAGCTCAGCAGTTTCATATTACTTAATATTTATATTTGCTGAGCTGCATTGAATAAAGTAACTCAACAGTTTGTAATACTTAAAATATGGACTTATTGGTAGTTTTAGTTGGCAGCTCAACTTTAGGGCTTGGTGAGCTTTTATACGTAACTCGCGCGGCGTTCGACCTTCAAGGTATATCCATCACGAGACTGCTCTTAGTCTTCCAGAGATCGCTCCCGAAACTGCAAAGCCTCTGGACTTTGTTGGTATCACTGGCGTTTTTCCAACAAAGACAACAAATGTATTCAACCATGCAATTTTATCTGTTCAAAAAACTAAAATTCTTATCGACAGTCACTGAAGATGGTGGTTGTCAATCTGGCCTACTTTTAATAACCGAACGAAAAGCAAAACATAAATTCCTAATTGATTCTGGAGCGGATATTTCCTTTTTTTTTTACTTGAAATTCTTCTAAAAGCCCTGCCAAACTGGTACTTTACGCTGCAAACAACACAGAAATACCAACATTCGGTAATAAGTTGCTAGAACTTTATTTCAGACTTCGTCGTTGTTTTAGATGGAAATTTATTTTGGCCAAAGTGTCACGAGCTATCATTTTAGCAGACTTTTTTCAATTTCTTTCATGTGCTACCAGATCTCAATAACAAAAATCATGTTGATGGCCCTACCTTGCTAACTTCACTAGCTCACACTTGTCACGAACCTGTAATTAGAGTTAAATCATTAACTAGAGATACCGATTATTTTATTTATTTTTATTTTATTTATTTTTATTTATTTAAAGAAAAGATTCACAAATAAGACAGAGTCTTTTAAATGCAGTAAGAATATAGATACATAGCAAAATAACAAGCAGGGACCGTAACGGTTATAAGTGCTATCGAAAAAGTTATTTTTTAATAGTTATTTTGTTACTTAAAAAAAAAACTCATGTAAAACAGTTATTTTTCAACGTAAAATAAAAGGTCGAATGAAACTCTTAAAAAGAGAGTTTTATTTATCCGTCATAAATAAAAATCTTTTTAGGAGTTTTATTTTTTTCTTCAGAAAATAAAACTCTTTTTAGGAGTTTTATTTTTCCCTTCAGAAAATAATCGAACATTATTATAAAAACGCTAGGCTGCATTGA
The DNA here is from genome assembly GCA_963920525.1 of Dichetophora obliterata. Classification (NCBI taxonomy): domain Eukaryota; kingdom Metazoa; phylum Arthropoda; class Insecta; order Diptera; family Sciomyzidae; genus Dichetophora; species Dichetophora obliterata. Next base: position 193,971,603 of record OY986438.1, read on the forward strand.
GCTGACGGAGCGTCACACAAGAAAATACATTAATTACCCATTGCAAGTGAAAGCTATCCTTAATGTAATGTAAATTTATAGCTGAGTATCTTAAAGCTAAAGTTGAAAATGTTTTCGAGGGTTTCGGCATCGAAAATAATCAAATTTACACCATAACAACGGATAATGGCCGGAATTTGATTAAAATGGTAAGATTACTCGACGAGGATGATGCAAGCGAGTCTGATAATACTGTCTCAAGGGACCTTCTTCAAGAAATCTGCGTGTTCTCAGTACAATCAGTGAAGTGTGCTGCTCATTCACTGCAACTGGTTGTAAAAGATTACTTTGATACAATTGATAAAGATTTACTGACGCGCGTTCGAGATTTAGCGAAAGGCTTACGGACTCCTAGTTACAGGTTTGTTGTATACAAGATGCATATGATTGCCATTTTTAGACGATAAGTCAAAAATTATTTTAGGAACAAGACTAGTCATCTTAATTTACCCCAAGTTTCCATTGATGTCCAGACTCGATGGAATTCCACCTACTTGATGCTAAAAAGCTTAATGCATTACAAATCCTTCTGCTTGAGAAATGTCGGTGCAGCGCTCAATCTAGGTCAGTCAGAATGGGAAAGTATGGAAGCCTTATTAGCCCTCTTGGAGCCTGTATACGTCGCCACACAAATGCTTCAAGAAGAGCAATTATTTTATAGCGATTTCTTTAAAATATGGCTTCAAATGAAGCTTGACGTTCAGACGAAACCCGACAGCTCTGAATTTCTGACAATATTAGAACGGCGTGAAAAAGTGCTGCTAAAAAATCCAGCACTCCTTGCAGCTTTATATTTGGATCCGCGTCTTCAGTGCATCATAGCGAAGGAGCCTTTACAATTTATGAGTGCTCAAACACATCTTAAAGAAGTGGTCGTTCGGATTTTGCAGTTGGAGAATCAAGTAAGTTGTAAACATATTTTATCAATCTTTTTCTAAAAATGCCACTTATTTGGTTTTTCTCTTTGCAGATAAATAATAGCCAATGCGATGATCGACCGTCGACAAGCGAGGCAGCTTTACGATCTTCTCCGAATGTTATCACATTTTCGCCGGATGTTTGCGATACATCGCAATCGAATACATCGCTTTTGGGGCAATTTTTGAACTCCCTAAATGTATACAGGGAACAAGAAAGCGAAGAAAATGATAATGAGGAAGAAAAAAAGAAAGCTTTCTATGAAATCGATAACTTTTCGCCAAGGCCCTTGTCGATTGATAAACCTCTTTTTGAGTTCTGGGAGGCAAAAAAAAAAAAAAATTATCCGTATTTGTATATACTGGCAAAAACTGTACAGTGTGTTCCCGCAACCCAAGTAAGCGTGGAAAGAGCATTCTCTGCTCTTAAATTGGTACTGAGCGACCTGCGTTCAAATCTTTCCGCTGAAAATTTAGAAAAAATTATGTTCGTTAAATTAAACAAATAAATTAATACAAACTTCATATGAGATTAAACAAGAAACTGTAACAAAAAGAAAAACAAAGAAAATGAGTTTTATTTAAGACGGAAAAAATAAAACTCCTAAAAAGAGTTTTACTTTCTGAAGTAAAAAATAAAACTCATAAAAAGAGTTTTATTTACGACGGATAAATAAAACTCGCTTTATAAGAGTTTCATCCGACCTTTTATTTTTACGTTGAAAAAAAAACACTTAACTTTGGAATTGGGAGCGTTTTTTTAATATCACCATAGATTCTGAAAGAGCTTTCCGAGATGAATCTATTGGTATATGACAGTATAGGTCTCCGTTGACTCTAACATGAAGAGTTTTTGAGTTTAAATTTTCTGGATAACTGTTATTTACGGTCCCTGATAAGAAGTGATAAACAACAACAAAAAAATAATTTAAAATTTAACTTAATACAATTAATATCATTTAACTAAAAGATCTAATCAAAATAATAATTAATTCAAAATTAATTCAAACAAAAATCGAAAAATCGACAAAATCAAGAATAACAACAAATAAAGATTAAGTAATTTTAATTAAAGTAAGGTTTTTTTTAATACAATTGCATAGAATTAGTGAAAGAGAGATACTTAAGAGAAATGTTGGAAAATTACATGCTTAAAGTTGTGTTTAGTTGTAATACTTTTTAAACTTAAAAGCAGTGAATTCCACAATCTAATGGCGTTCACTTAAAAGAGTCTGTTAGAGTTTAAAAAATTATAAATAGGGATTAAAAGATTCAGATTTCTAGTTGACCTACAAAATTGTAGCTTTTAAAATAAGTAATCAGGAGTGCGAGTGCAGATCAGGTTGTGTAAAAAGATGCAGTTTCTAGCATCCAAATAGTTGAAGATGTTGCAACCGAGTACTTTGTTGCTCAAGTGATTTATGCGGTCAAACTTTCTAAGACCAAAAATGTATCTTACAGCATTATTAAACACAAGTTGTAACTTAAGCTTGGATCGGGAATCAACTTTACTATACACTATATCTGAGTAGGAGATAATTGGCACAATCAGCTGAATTACTAATTTTTTTCTAGTCTCTACAGGCATAACTGATGCAGTCCACCTAAGGTTTCGCAGTACATAATAAACCTTGCTAACAACGGAATTTACATGATCTTCGCACGAGAGTGAAGAGTTAATATAAAAACCGAGATTTTTAACCTTATCAACAGAAGAAAATTCGCGGAATATTAAGGAAGGAGTAACTAGATTTAAAAACAAAATGATTTAAGTGGATTAAGGATAAGGTTGATAGCATTAGCCCAATTTGTAATTTTGCACAAGTCTTCGTTTACTTTCATACATAAATCATCAACGTGACCAATAGGTCTGGACAGGTACAACTGAAGATCATCCGCATATACATGCATGGTAACATGATTGCATATTCTGAAGATATCAGGGTGGGAAATTGTTTGTCCGCTTTCAGAAATTTAACCTGTGGGGTACCTCAAGGCTTGGTACTTGCTCCGCTTTTATTTAGGTTGTTCATCAACCACCCTTGATGAACAACCTAAATAAAAGCGGACCAAGTACCAAGCCTTGAGGTACCCCACAGGTTAAATTTCTGAAAGCGGACAAACAATTTCCCACTCTGACTCTTTGAGACCTTCTGACTAAATAACTATATAACAGACGGACCGCCGAAACAGAAAAACCAAATTCTAACTCTAGTTTCCGACATAAAATTGCTTTCATATTGATTATTGATAAAATTGATTATCATATTCTTTTGAAACAGTTTCCAGAACTCTTTTTGCAGACGTTTCAACGTTTGTCTGTTAGCATCAGGTTTTACATCACATAACAACAAAAGGTAATGCTGTTAAGACTCGTTCAAGAAGACTGGATCCTCAAAAACTAACCACAGCGAAAAATTAATATCAATATCTCTCGGAGAAGGGTATTATTCGGCCCATTAAAAGCAGTTGGGCAAATGCTCTGGACATGGTTCAAAAGGCCAACGAATCTTGGAGACCGAGTGGATAGGGATCTAAATGACATCACCCTTCCCGGTAAATACTCCATCCTACACCTTACAGATTTCATGTTGGTCATGGCAGGAGCTAAAATTTGTGCTACATTTGATTTAACAAAAGCTTACTACCAGACACCAGTCGCTACAACAGATTATTCGCTGGTTTATTCGAGTTCTTTAGAATGCCGTTTGGCTTATGCAATACGGCACAAACTTTTCAACGGTTCATGGACGAAGTTGTAAGAGATCATGAGTTTTTCGTTGTATACTTAGTTGATATTTTGGTTTTTTCCAAGTCCTCTGAGGAACATTTTCAGCATTTACGTCTACGTTTTGAAAGATTTAAAAACTACGAAATTTTAATGAATTTTGGAAAGTGCGTTCTGGGAGTGTCCGAACTCGATTTCTTAGGACACAAAATTTCTGAAAATGGTATGGGTCCCATTCAAAAAAGTGTTGATACTTTTCAAGCTTATGTCCACTTGAAAGTCGCTGAGACAATTTTTGGCATTGATTAATTTCTATCGGAATTTATTGCCAAAAGGTGCTGAAACGCAAGCTACACTAAATACAGTGGCTCACAACGAAAGTCGGGCAAGTATTTCTTTGAAGCACTAACGGTAATTTTGTTATTATAACACTTTTACCATTGGAGATTTTTGTGTATTTAATTTTAAAAATGTTTTGTTATTTTGACATCAAAAACATTCACATATATTCAAAATTGTAGAAATTTTCAGTACAACGACTTATTCATAAAACATCATTACCTAAGAAAAAAACGACATAAAAATCAAAGTTTGGTCTTTCGATGCAAATATCTCCGCTGTTCATAAATATTTTTCATTCAAATTTTTTTTATTCAAAAGCTCAATAAAATCACTTAACAAAAATAGGTTGAACTGTAAAGTTACGTCAGTATAACTATGTTTTATAATTATGTTAAAAAAGTTCCAAAATATTGACTTTTTATTCGAAAAATGGCTCAAAAATAGTTGTTGTTGTAAAAATGAAATCAATTAAAAATTGCACATCTGGCTACCTTTCATATGACATAACATTTATTTGCAAAAATTCTTCCAGCTAAGCGCAAAAATTATTTTAGTGTTTTTTGTCATCAAAACAACAAGGGTACCCCCTTTGATTTTTTTCGCGAAATTTATTTTTTCCAAAATATTGTTTTTATATTTTTTACAAAAAAGTCAAGTCTCAAAAATAATTTATTTGAAAAAATTTCCCCAATATCTCTTTCCAATCAAAAGTTATGGCTTAAAATATATTTTTTCATACAATTGACTATCTATAGCAGTGGTTCCCAAACTATTTTGGTCGTGGAACCCTAAAATGTTTTGCCAATGATTGCGGAACCCTAAATATTAAAAAAAAAACGAATTTTCAAAATTTAATGATATATTACATAAAACAAAGACTATTTTTATATATCAGATTTAATTGAATAAAATAAAACTTAAAAAAGCGAATTCATGGAAAGAATTTATAAAAATACAAAACATAAACCAAAATAAATGAAAAATCTTTAATGCGAAGAATGCAGCTGCTTTTTTGATTCTATTATTCTCCTAAAATTGGGCGCTATGTTTGATAATTGAACTCTCATATCAGGTGCAGCATCAAGTTTGTTCCGATATTTGGTTTTTGTCGCAACATATTTGGAAAACCCAGCTTCACACAAATAAGTGGTTGCAAACGGCAAAAGAATTCGAATAGCCTGTTTTGACAAATTTGGATATTCATCGAATACATCATACCAGAATATTGTTACTGAAACGGTTGCGAATTTGGCTTTTAATTGTGTATCCGAACTCAATTCAATCAAACTTTCATAATCCATGGAATGAAGTTCTTTTGGTTTTTCTTTTATTTTGAAAGGATTTTGTACCCAGTAATTATCTTGATTCTGTAGGCTTGGAAAGTAATCACTGAGTGATTGCTGTAAACTGGACAGATGTGTTTTTATACCATCACGAATTTCCATGTCTAAATCGACTTCAGATTCTTCAAGAAAATCATTAAGAGTCTGGAAACACTCGAAGTTATTTTTCTCCACAGCTGATATCCAATATTGTATTTTTCTTGAAAAGGCAACCAATTTATCTTTTGCTTGTAATATGTTGACTTGTTTTCCTTGCAGAGCCAAACATACTTCGTTCAATTTTCCAAATATATCAGTATGCAAGTGTAGATAGCCATGTCATGTTATTTAATCTGTCTGATAATTCGAATTTATGACCAACAAAATATGCTAACAATTCCTTTCGCAATTCAAATATTCGCACAAGAATTTTACCACGTGATAGCCATCTAACTTCCGTATGAAGAAGTAAAGTGGTGTGAAGGCTTCCCATATCTTCGCACATGGCTGTGAAAATACGTGATTGCAATGGTTTACTTTTAATAAAATTTATAATCTTCACTGCTTCGTCTAGAACAGATTTAAATGTCACTGAAATCCTTTTTGTTACTAATGCATATCTGTGAAGAATGCAATGAGTACTGTTACAGTTTTTTGCAACATTATTAATCCGTGCTACAACACCACTCACTTTCCCTGTCATTGCTTTTGCTCCATCGCTGCAAACTTCAATACATTTTCCCCAGTTTATTTCATGCGTTGTCATAAAATTATCAATGCAGTTGAATATCTTCTCCCCCGTGGCGTTTATTTTCACATCTTCACATAAAAGCAAATCTTCTTCAATTTTTTTATTAAAATCATACCGAACAAAAACAAGCAAAATTGCTAACCCAGAAACGTCTGTGGACTCATCTAGTTGTAATACATAAGCGTTACACGCCTGCAACCGTGAAATAAGATCTATTTTAATGTCATCGGCAATATCGTTAATACGCCTCTTAACAGTATTGTTAGAAAGAGACACGCTGTCAACTTTTTTACTATACTCTTCGCCCAATACACACGAAACGATATCTTGAACACAGGGTTTAATAAGTGATTCACCAATAACATGTGCCTCACCTGCAAGAGCAATTCGGTAAGATACTTTATAAGACGCTTCCGTAATCTTTTGATTATCTGTTTTGAATTTTTGTACCATAAAACTCTTGCAATTATTATGGCTTTCAAGTTTTCTTTCAAAAAAAGAAATATCTTTGCCTTTATCTGTTGGGTGATTTGTTTCCAAATGTCTCTGTAGTTTTGCTGGTGCTAAGGAGCTATTTGCCAATATTTTGTTGCAAAGTAAACAAACCGCATCTGGAGCCTCCTCGTCACCAGTACTAGTAAATCCAAACGACAGGTAACTAGAATCATATTTACGTCTTTTCGTTGATACCACCTGTTTAAAATTGGAAGATGGCAGAGTTGGAAGATAAGGCTGTAGCTGTACGGAACTGGAAGTTGATGGCATTGCGGGTTCCAGAATGCCTGTATCTGTAGATTCTGAGATTTCTGCACTACTACTAACAACGTCATTTTTCTTTAACGACCCATATTTTAACCATCGATCCATTATAAGGGCAATTCTTGTTTATAGAAACAAAAATGGTAAATATATGTGGAAAATGAAATACACCATTTAATTCTGTATTTGTAGTTTATTGATAAAATTTCCAGAATTTAAACAAAGGTAGTTTAATTAGTTTAATTCTAACGTTTGTAGTTTTTAAGTAGTTAAATTTTATATGTTTAGTTTGTAGGTAGTTTTATTTTAACATTCATAGTTTGTAAGTACATAGTTTTACTTTAACACATAGTTTATAAATACATAGTTTTACTTTAAAACTTAGTTTGTAGATAGTTCAATTTCAACATGAATCACTTTAATTAGAATATTTAACTTCAACTTTACAACTTTTCTTTTGTGTAACACGTCCTTCTTCGTCGGCTTCTACGTTTCAACTTAACTTTTCTGTACCTTGTGTCACGTGTAGCTTTTTGTCGTTTTGTACGTTTAGTAGTTTCGTCCAGTCCGGGTTGTCTTGTGTATTATTTTAGCTCCTTTTTTCAATTCTACATTCGGCCCGCCTGACTCGTCGATCGACCCCGACGACGAACCCCATTTTTATGTGGTCTGCGACCGTATAGCAACTTCCAGATTCCTCGATTTCTCCTACCTTTTCTACGAAATAACGATCATGGTTCAGGATCTTGACAATCTTGTACGGTCTCAAATATTTGGCATTAAATTTAAGCCCTGGCCCGCCCTGAGTACGCTTTATTGCTACCAGTTCATCTACGACATACTTTCCGGTAGGCTTTCTCTTTTTATAATATGTCTTGCAATTTTCAGCCTGCAATAACTGAATGTTCTTTTGAGCTTCTTCTCTAATATTGTCACGTTCAGTTTCCAGCTCATCAATAATGGACCGGTTCAAGAGTTCTCCGAAACTGTCATCGCCCGAAACCCACATATTTAAACCAATCAAAATCTTAAATGGTTGTACGTGAGTACATCGAGGAGGCAAACTATTTATGGCTTTTTTTTCTTTTCCGACTCGCCCACGAGATTCATATGCGTTGACAAAACTTATAAAATCTGTCAGGTGCTGTTTAATCAAGAGCCTTAATTCAAAACTCAACTCAGAACTTAACTGTACTTCCGCTATGTAATACATATCTCGAAAGTATCTTTGTAAATAATTCTTCTTCTGATATTCTGCTTTATATTTCTTAAGTATTTTAACCGATTCATCTTCTTTAACATATTTGACTTTAACTCTTTCCTTACCATCTTTAAAATCTCGAACGTCTTTAATAACTTTATTAGCTTTACCTTCTTTAGCATCTTTAACTTCCTTAACATCTTTAAAATCTCTGGTGTGTTTAATAATTTCATCTTCTTTACCTTCTTTAGCATCATTAACTTCCTTTACATCTTTAAAATCATTAGCGTCTTCAATAATTTTATCTTCTTTACCTTCTTTAGCATCTTTAACTTCCTTTACATCTTTAAAATCACTAGCGTCTTTAATAACTTTATCTTCTTTTCCTTCTTTAGCATCTATAACTTTCGTAACATCTTTAAAATCTCTAACGTCTTTAATAACTTTATCTTCTTTTCCTTCTTTAGCATCTATATCTTTATTAATTTGTTTAGAATCTCTAGAGTCTTTAATAACTTCATCTTTGATACCTTCTTTCGCATCTATAACTTCCTTTACATATTTAAAATATCTAGCGTCTTTATTAACTTTATCTGCTTTAACGTCTTTAACTACCTTAACAATTTTAACATCTTTAGAGTTTTTAAAAACTTTAATTTCTTCAGCTTTTCTAGCACCTTTCTCCTTGCTTTTTGCTTCTTTAACTATAAATTCCACACTCTTCTTTGAAACTAACAGGTCTACCTTTTCGAGTATATTGTTACCCAAAACTGCTTCGAAACTTAAATCTTCTATAGCCACCACATGCAAGGTTAATGCCAAGTATATGCCATCTATTATGATTCCCGTTTCAAAACTGCCCAAGGTAAAAATTTCGGAATCTCCTATACCACTGAGACGTTTCTTTTCAGAATTAAGTTGGATGCCCCCCAATTCAAATATTTTGTCCTGCCTTATTAGACTCAAGTCACATCCAGTATCCAGCAACGCAGACATTCTTAAATTTTTCAGTAGAAAATCTTTATAAATCAACCCACCTGCAGCCACCATAATATTTGCATGTGTTTTTTCTACTTTGATTGGGTTATTTTGATTAAAATTCCCCTCCGTACATTCAAAAGATCTGTGACCAGGCTTATTACATCTGAAACATTTGTAAGCAGCTGATGGACAATTCTTTGCTATATGCGATTTTTCACCACACTTGAAACAATTTCTTTCGTTACTCAAAGAGGGTTGAAAGGTTTGATTAGGTTCGTCTATCCTAGGAGGACGGTCTTTAAAGTTTGATGACTCTTGACCCCGAACCTTTTCATACACCTTCAACTTCTCTTTCAGCTCAAAAATAGTCCGTGCCTGATATAAAACCATTTTATTAAATTTCGTGTCTTGAATGCCGTCGATAAAGTATTCGATTATACTTTCTTCGTCAACTTGTATTGGTTTTCCGATTTCAAGCAATGAATACAAATATTCTTTAAAAGTTTCACTAACCCTCTTACGTCGACTTCTCAAAGCACGGTGAATTTCAGCCGATGACAGCCCGACCCCAAACTCCCTAATCAGAGCACTCTTTAAAGAATTCCAATTTTTAACTGCAGACTGACTTCGCACAAAAATTTTTGCAGCACCTTTTAGCAGCTGCTTGCCATAGATGAACTTTTGCAAATCGTTCCAATGCACCGTGATCGCATTTTCCTCGAATTCTTCGACCCACGACGTTACATCCGGATAGCCGTCACCTGAAAATGATGTCAGCGAGTCTTCAATGTCCCTAAGTGAAAATGTTGCACGATTCATTATTTCTTCCCTTACTACAGTCCCAGTGCTAGCGTCATCATCCTCACTAGTATTTTCTTGTCCTCTAACAGCACCAAAATGCGTCAAGAGCCTATCTTGTAAGCTCTGTTTTAAGCCGTGACTTGACAAACCTAGCTCAGTCAACTTTTCTTTTAGTTCTGTCACTGTCAATTGCAAAATATCATCGACGTTCATAACTGCTTCTTATTTGAGTAAAATGCAAGCAAGAAATTTAGCAATAAACTTAAATCGTTTAACAATTAAAAGAATTTTAAATCGAACCAAATTCAAAATTATATTAAGATTTACTATTACGTAAACATGCTTAGTTTTATTGAAGTTAATATCATCAAATAAATAATATAACCAAAATGTAAATAAACTCTTACGATAATTTTCTTTGTTTATTTTTCTGCTTCTATTCGCTACTCTGCTTCAACCTCTTTCAATTTCAATGAAACTTTTTTCTGCTTTCACTCGTTTCTCCTTAATATTCAGTTGACTTCTGCTTCTGTTGATTAGTTGCTGTTCCTTTTGTTGGCATTTATCTTTGTTGTTGATTTTTTATTTGTTGCAATTTGTCATTTTTTAGAATTTTCATCGCTTATGATGTTCAAATTTGTTTGTTGTTATTAAATACATAATTTTTGTTCTTTCATTGACTTTGCTATGTTGAGTTGTGTTTTTTTTTATTCGCGCGCTGCATCAGTTTGCTAGCTGTTGGATTTATATTTCCTTGTTCTATCGTTGCTTCTTGTAAAATTTAACACCGCTTCTTGGTTGTTGAAATTTGCTCGTTGTATGCTTGTTCGTTCTTTGTGTTACAATTGCCCTTTAATACGAACTGCTTGCTGTTTCGTTTGTTTTGTTGTTACAATTTTTCTATATTTCTTGTTACTCGTTGTTGTTCGTCGTTGTTCTTTTTTATTTCTCCTTTTGAACTACGTGCTTTCTTCTTGTTAAAATTTTTCGTTACTCGTAGTTACCTTTTGTTATTTCTCCTTTATACGAACTTTGCTCTTCTCTTCGCTAAACAATCTGTTGCACGTGCGCTTGCTCGAACTGCTGTACTGAATTGAATTTAACGTGCGCTGATTTACTTTGCACTGCTGAATTTTTGTCTTTACTGCTTTTACACTTTCGTTCACTTTCGTTTTGCTTTCGATGTGAAGTCGTAAAGCTTAGATTTATTTATTCTTTTTCAAACAATTGCTGTCTCATTTTCACCAACGTTGTTTAAATTTTGTATTCAGAAATTTTACTCGTTTGACGACAAGTCACACACTGAAAGCTGCTGTTGGTGATATTTTAGGTAGTTTTAAAGCTTCGTTTTTTAAATTACACAACGGTTTTGTTGGTGAAGCATTTGAAAATTCAACAATGTGCACTTGGATTTTTTGTACACTAAAGTTAGCAATTGCAATTTTACATTAACTGTTATCAAAATATGCTCACATTAATTTTGTATTATATCAATCTTTTAAATAATTTATTTTACTGAATGTATAAATTTCACGCACATACACAATCCCGGTTGAGCCCCCATTTGTGGAAAATGAAATACACCATTTAATTCTGTATTTGTAGTTTATTGATAAAATTTCCAGAATTTAAACAAAGGTAGTTTAATTAGTTTAATTCTAACGTTTGTAGTTTTTAAGTAGTTAAATTTTATATGTTTAGTTTGTAGGTAGTTTTATTTTAACATTCATAGTTTGTAAGTACATAGTTTTACTTTAACACATAGTTTATAAATACATAGTTTTACTTTAAAACTTAGTTTGTAGATAGTTCAATTTCAACATGAATCACTTTAATTAGAATATTTAACTTCAACTTTACAACTTTTCTTTTGTGTAACACGTCCTTCTTCGTCGGCTTCTACGTTTCAACTTAACTTTTCTGTACCTTGTGTCACGTGTAGCTTTTTGTCGTTTTGTACGTTTAGTAGTTTCGTCCAGTCCGGGTTGTCTTGTGTATTATTTTAGCTCCTTTTTTCAATTCTACATATATAACATACTATAATAAATAAATTATAAAAACTATTTATAGTCCTACCTGATTTATAAAAGCACAAGAGGAATAAAAAAAAATTACTTTTGTTTACTTAAAAAAATTCACTTAAAAAAAGTAACAGCCTTACGATCAGACTACGAAAATTAACTGATTTCTACAGAACCGTTCGCTGACTGGGTGTTACCAATTCAATATTTTTTAAATCAGCGTGTGCCGTTTCCTATGCACACTAGATTAGTTTTTAAAAATGAAAATCGGGTTAAGCGGTATCTACACGATACAACGGCTGTTCCAACGGTTGGTACAATCTTGCGACGATTGTATTGTGTGGACGCTGTGTCGAATGGAAGAAATCGCCAATTTACGGTCGTACGTACAACACAGATTGGTACAGCCGTTGAATCGTGTAGATACCGCTTAAGAGTCACGAGTCAAACGGAAATATTTTCTATATGCTCTAAAAATGTAAGTCCCCAAGTATCATAGAATTTAAAATAGGGTAAATGCTCCCGATTGGCGACTGAAAGTGGAAAAGTCATTTATATGGAAAAATGTGCTAATTTTTTAAAAAATCTTCATAATTTTTTTTAAGTAAAAATTTTTATAAAACTGGTAAGCAATTCTTTTGTTATTTAATTGTTTGTTTAGTTTGTTATGCTTTGCATGGTGTCCTATAAAAGTGCGTACACTTATCAATTTCTCCAAACCCAACTAAAAAATCATATAAGAGGTGAGATGTCCACTTGTCTGGCAACTATCTGCAGACTGCCATGTGGGTATGACGTGTTATGGGAGTGCGCACACTAGTCGATCAAATAGTTTGCCAAACGTGAGCCATGATAATTTGCAAACAATATCGAACATAAACTCGCTAACTCAGCGAGAGTGAAACATTATTGTTTAGGTTTGTTTATTGTGTTTTTTGTTTATGCTTGTGTTTTCAGTCGCCATTTTTAAAAATTTTAAATTACATTTGGTGGTCGAATGTAAACTTTCCGAAAAAATGCTTGTTTTTTTAATAAAATAAAATTTGTCACGCGGAACCCCTAAATTATTTCGTGGAACCCCAGGGTTCCGCGGAACACACTTTGGGAAACACTGATCTATAGTAATAAAACTCATTTTCTGTTTGTTTGTTTGTTTGTTTGTTTGGCCTTTATACAAATCTAAACGGCTCAACGGATTTTTCTCATACTAGGTATACATATTAAATGTATCCCAACTTAAAATTTTACATACTTAGTTTTTGCCACGCCCCCTCTGAAATTTTTCAACTAACGGTAATTTTGTTATTTTAAAACTTTTAAGTATCGGAGATTTTTGTGTATATAATTTTAAAAATGTTTTGTTATTCTGACATCAAAAACATTCACATATATTCAAAATTGTAGAAATTTCAGTACAACAACTTTTTCATAAAACATCGTTACCTAATAATGAGAAAAAAACGACATGAAAATCAAAGTTTGGTTTTTCGATGCAAATATCTCCGCTCTCCATTAATAGATTTCATTAAAAATATTTTTGTTCAAAAGTTGAACTGTTGAACTGTACCGTTTAGTCAGTGTAACTATATTTTATAATTATGTCAAAAAAGTTCCAAAATATTGACTTTTTACTCAAAAAATGGCTCAAAAATAGTTGTTGTTGTAAAAATGAAATCAATTTAAAATTGCACATCTGGCTACCTTTCATATGACATAGCATTTATTTGCAAAAATTCTTCCAGCTAAGCGCAAAAATTATTTTACTGTTTTTGTCATCAAAACAACAAGGGTACCCCCTTTGATTTTTTTAGCGAAATTTATTTCTTCCAAAATGTTGTTTTTATATTTTTCACAAAAAAGTCAACTCTCAAAAATAATTTATGTTAAAAAATTACCCCAATATCTCTTTCCAATCAAAAGTTATGGCTAAAAATATATTTTTTCATACAAGACTATTAATAAAACTGAGTTTTGTTTTAAAATTCTCTATTTAGTTTGAACGTCCCCATTTATCTCTAAGAATGCAGTTGTGTGTCTAGAGTAATTACGAACATTTTGGATTATATAAAATCTTCTTTATAGTAATCTACTTAGTTTTTTGTAATTAGAAAATTTTAAACTTTTACTTAAATTAAAAGTATGTATTTTTTTTTTTTTTTTTTTTTTTGTGTTGACCTATATGTAATCAAAAAGAGTTAGAACTTTAGTCCAAGATTTTCAACCGCGCACTTCTATTATAAAATGATACCAACTGAAGAAGACTAGATCTAATTCAAGCACTGATAGTATTTTTCCAAAAGTATATTATAAGTAATTTTTTAATCTAAGATTGTTTAAAATTTTTTAATGTAGATTTATAAATGTTGAATGAACTAATATATGCGATAATTTCAAAAGATTTACTTTTATCTTTTTGTTTAATAAAAAATCAATAAATTAAAATTTAATATGGGACAATAATAATTATTTATACGAACAACCAAGTTACACTGGGTATATTAGCTACACTCAGATAAAAGTTTATCGGAATATGAGAAAAAAGACATCATATTAAGTGAAAAATGGTATTGACTTTGCTCCAGAGAATGCTTTTCTCTAAATATGATCCCAAAAACTCCCTAAAAATGGCAAAAAGCTTAAATGAAAATGAGAAATATTTTGTCATTAATAAAAGACACCTTCTCTTTAATAGAAAAATAATTCCTTATAATACGTTCAACTGTTTTCTTTATTGTGTAAATTTTTCACGAAAACAAAGAAATATTTATTTTATTTTAATAAATGTTTTCTTGAAGTTGCGTTTATAGTTTCTCACAAAAATTAACACTTTCTTTGAAAGAAACATATATTTTCTTAACATTGATACAACATATTAATTTATTGCGTACATTTCTCTTTAAAACACAGAAGTATATCCGCAATTACGATTGAAAAATTATTTTTGTCAAACATTCTAACTCAGTTCTACGCAAAGTAGAAGTATTAATATCAAGTTGTGATTCGGTTCTAAAATATTAGTTAAAAATGTGTTAGGAGGTAGAACTATTGTTGTGTCATTGTTTTTCGGGACTCTTTTTAAATATTCCAGAAATTTATTCTGAATAACGATTTTGTAAATGTATCCAAAGAAACAGTAGTAATAGACAACATCACTTTGTGCAGCTATGTTAAGTAAAAGAAAACCTTTTGAAGGAACAATCGTCATAATATGCAGAATATGCAACACTTGCTTTTCACAACATTAATCAACTGCTCTCACGCTTTCTATTTTTTAGTACCTTATTCAATATAAGAAAAATATATCGATTTTTAGAAGAAGCCTTTTTAATTTTTGAGAAAGGATTTGTTGTTTTTGAACAAAATATTTCGCATAGTGAATTATTTATCAACAATAGAGAACATTTTTCATTTTCTATAAATTTTTCTCTATAAATGACATTTTTTCAGTGAGAGAAAAATACTTATCATTATTAGAGACATGATATATTTTCATTTCCCACAAGGAAGGAAATATTTCTTCGAATATGTGAAAATTTATTATAATTGAAGTAAATTTTATTTGAAATAAAGAAAATTTCTAATATCGAGAATAGAGAACTTTTCTATCACAAAAAGATAGGTGTTTTTTCTGAGTGTAGCAGGGCTATAAAGTTAAAAATCCAAAACAGTTTTTCTCATACTAAAAATAGTATTGAAATTTTTATTATTTATTAAAGCTTAATGTATTTTTTATTTCAAACTTAGTTCTGACACATTTATTAATTAGTAAAAAAGTTTATGAAAAGCTTTAATTGAACTTGATTGGTAACTCTGACATATATAACGAGATCAGCAGTTAATCTGCGCGCGGCTGGATTGGACTCGGACAATAACGTTTATATTCACGAAAGTCTGAGTGTTGAAAATCGTAGAATATTGCAGGCAGCGATTATCTACAAACGCCAGAAAAGCATCTTTAATGCGTTAACGTACCGAGACGCTATTCATATTCGACTGGAGAGAAATGCAGATTGCCTTCGAATTTGCAGTATGGAGGAACTGCACAATGCAGTGCGCAACGCTACCGAGGATGCAGATACACTTACAACATAGTTTATGTCTCCTTTTAACATCACATCTGTCTGTAAAACATTTTATTGTGTCAGTTTGTTGTATAAGTTGGTATCTTAAGATGTCTCAATTTCTAGCTTTACCTTTTTTCTATCTCTTTTCTGCCTCGTCTATTTCTTTGATTTACATAACTTCTACCATACTTTATTTCCTACTTTCTACAGCTTATTGTTTTGTTGTTGATTTGGAAAACCATAGTGTCCGGGAATAACTCCAATTTAGACGCTAATGGAAATCAGAAGGCTATGATTGATATCCTCTGTAAACAGAAATCTGGTTTGAAAATAGCACATTTTAATGCTAGAAGTCTTAATAACTTCAAATTAGACTGTGCGAAATATATTTTTGAAGACTCTGCTGTTGACGTACTCTGTATCACAGAGACTTGGTTCGAAAATAATATAGAGGACTCACTGCTAAATATTAATAACTTCAATCTGTATCGGCATGATAGACTAAATAAGAGAGGAGGCGGCGTTGCAATATACTGCAAAACTAATTTAAATGTTAAATTTTTGAGTGAATCTGGTGGATCTGAGGTTGAGTTTCTAAATATTGAAATTTATGATTGTAGAGTTAAAGTTTTTCTATCATGCGTTTATAATCCTAATCACACCTCTAACCTTGACCCATTATTTTCCTCCATACCCAGATGCGTAATTGACTATGACCATTTGATAATTTGTGGTGACTTTAATATTAATTTGCTATGCACTGATAGCTTAACAAATAAACTTCTTGACGATTTGTCTGAAGTCGGTCTTTCCATTGTTAATTCGGAGGAGCCAACTCGCTTCGGAAATAATATTACTCCTAGTCTGCTCGACTTTTACGCAGTGTCTGATATTTCAACGGTTTTGCTTTTTGATCAAATATCGTTTTTTTCCGATCATGACCTTATTTTTTGTACGCTCAATATTCACCTCTCGTCTGTTGATGTGAGCAGAACATTTACATATCGTGATTATAAATCAATTAATCTCAACGCTCTATTCGCTGATGTATCTAGAATAAACTGGATGGATTGCTGGTTCTCTAATACAGTGGATGATAAACTTAACTTCTTCTTGTACAAAATATCTGAAATTTTCGACATTCACGTGCCTCTTCGTACATCCCGAATCGCAAACAGTTCTTGTCCTTGGTTCACGAGTTCTATAAAGCAGGCACTAAGAAAACGACATAGGGCTTACTCTAGATGGAAACGAAATCCGACTGTGCTTTACTGGGAAGAGTATAGGAGAGCTAGAAACGAGGCTTCATCCGCAGTTAAGTTGTCAAAAAAAAGGTTCTTTTTATCGAAGCTAAGTTCATCTCTACCGTCTAAGATACTGTGGAATAACTTAAAAAAAATTGGAATAGGAAACATTAAAGTTGGAGGTTGTAACTTAGACCCCGATATTTTAAATGAATATTTCGTTTCTAGTCCATTCACTGAATCATCTAGTACGTTTAGTATATCCACCCCCACCTTGTCTCAGTCATTTTAATTTACTGCGGTAAATGGGGTGGATGTTGTGAAATGCATCTTAAAGATAAAATCACATGCTATCGGCATTGACGGGATAGATATCAGGTTTGTCAAGCTTATTCTGCCTTATGTTATTAGCCCTCTTGTGCATATATATAATCATTGCCTAACAAGTTCTAAATTTCCATCAATCTGGAAAATTGCGACGATAATACCTATTGCCAAAAAACCGTCAGCAGCTATACCTTGTGATTTTCGCCCTATCAGTCTTCTCTCGTCACTCTCAAAAGTTCTTGAATACCTTATGGCTGAGCAGATTTCTTACCATCTTCATGCAAATAACCTTTTGTCGCCTCTACAGTCCGGATTTCGCCCCGGACACAGTTGTTCCACTCCTGTTGTGAAAATCTTAGAAGACATCAGAGCATATTATGATAAGGGTCATATCACCTTAGTCAGTCTCTTAGATTTCTCGAAAGCCTTCGACAGTGTAAGCCACCCTTTGCTTTATAAAAAGTTAAATACACTCTTCAGTTTTTCGGATACTGCTGTTCAACTCCTGAAAAGCTATTTGGACGGTAGGACTCAAAGGGTTAAGGTAGGAAATAGATACTCGGGATTCCGATCTATTTGTAGTGGGGTACCCCAAGGCTCTGTCCTTGGGCCGCTTATGTTCACAATGTTTCTCAATGACATTTTTTCAATATGTAAAAATGTTACTATGCATGCGTATGCAGATGATATGCAACTCTATCTATCCCGACCAACATGCCTTATTGAGGACCTATGTGCCAGGGTAAACGAAGACTTGACTGAAATCAGCAGATGGGCAACAGAAAATAAACTGAGGTTGAATCCTAATAAATCGTATGTTCTACCAATTGTGAAGTCCAGAAACCCGTTTAATGATCTGTCTCCTATCTTTCTTAGCGGAACAAAACTTGGACTTGTTCACAAAGTCGTTAATTTAGGATTTGTTATGAACACTTCACTTACGTGTGAAGACCATATTAATAGCGTGATTAGCAAAGTTTATTATTCCTTAAGAAATTTGAGAAAAACTGCTTCGTTTGTTCCCACTGAAACAAGGCGAAAATTGGTGATACAATTAATCGTGCCAATAATAACTTATTCCGAAGTAGTATATAGCAAGCTAGACTCAAGGTTATCACATAAACTTTTAGTGGCATTTAACAACGCAGCTCGATATGTTTACGGTATTAGTAGATTTGATCATATATCTGAATACAGTAATCGCATACTTGGTTGCAATATCATTAATTTTCTTAATGCAAGAAACTGTATTTTTCTGCACAGATTTTATAACTTCGAAAGGTCCTAATTACTTGTTTGAAAAACTCCAATTCTGCAGATCCATCAGAAATTTTTTCTTCCTAGTTCCCCAGTTCAGATATAATGAATCTAGTCGGCTGTTTTTCATTAACGCAATAAGGCTTGGGAATTCCCTACCAAATAACTTAAAACGCGTTGACAACGAAACAAACTTTAAGCAATCAGTTCTTGAATACTTTTCTTAACTCTTCCTTAACTTTCTCTTTTTTACTCATTTTTCCCATTTACTTATTTTTCTTATCTTACGGATTACTTACTTTCAAATTAAAATCATTTTTATCTTCAGCCAAACAATCATTTGCATAAAATTTGTTTACTATTTTTTCCTCTTACGTTACGTTTAAATCTCAATAATTTTTAATTTTTATCTTTAGCCACATAATCATATAAATTTGTTTATTATTTTTTTTTTTTTCTTTTTAAGCTGTTGTTATGCCAGAAGTTGTTATTTGTAATTTTTATTTAGAATATCTAAATTGTTGCATTTAAAAGAGCTTTTTCTTGTATGCTAATATTCTTTTTCAATAAATACAAAATTCACTTATATGTGTACTGCAATCTGAGCTGCACAATTTGTTTGTCGATTTTTCACCAACACTAACGTTCGTTGTCATAACTAACGAAACCAAATCAGCTGTTCCAAATGAAATTTCTAATTGGATTTAAAGATGAAAATATAAGAAAGTTTTTCATCACATCGTAATTTTAACAAAAAGTGTAGTTTTTGCAAGTTTTTCACGTTTTTTGCGTTCTAGGTCAATTTTCCCGAACCCTTCAAACTTTTGGCAAAAACTATTAAGTTCACGTAATTCTAGATCAAAATACGAAAAAAATGAGCTCTCATGGAACCTTCAAAATCACACTGTGCCCCGAGATATGGGCCCTTGAAAATTTAGTTTTTTCACCCCACAATACAGTTCTAGGGTTAAAATACACACATACATTGCTTTCTGGGGCTTTTATAATCTGTTTTTCCTTAATTCCTTAAAGCTCAATTTGCATTTAATTTGCATAATAAACTCCTTTTTTCATCATAGTTAATTGAAAACACACTTTTTTGCAGCCTTACTGCTGTGCTAAAGAGTTTTTGTATTGCAAAATTGTATTAGTTAGAATATTTTAGCAAAGGATATAAAAATACTTCTCCCCCTTAAAATACCTGAACACATTAGTATCACATAAAGGTATATAAAAACTTTTTTACATCATTTCAAAGCCAATTCTTATCTATTTTAATATATTTATGATTTCATTTTATTCATTTTTTTATAAATGGTAAAGATATTTTTGTTCATTCAGGAATACATACATAGATTTAATAATTTGCAGGATGAAAAAGGAAACAAATCAAGCAAAAAAGCTAAACTTCCCTCCAGCACAAAATCTTCTTTGTACCAATAATAATAGCATTCTTTAAATGTGCCGCTTATCCCAGCAAATATTTTCCACTCACTGCAATGCATAGAGGATGACACAAATAATAAAATTAAATAAAAATGAAAAAAAACTTCATCATGAAAATTCTTGGCTGCTGTAATAAAATTCAGAATTTCTATTGAAATGTTTTCAACTGCAAAATATTTGTGAATTAAAACTCACAATTTATTCATAATCTATAATCTGAGCAGCAGAAGAAAATAAATCCAGCAGATACAAAACGAAAAAACAAAAAACATTAAAAATATCAGCTATGCACTTGAGATATTGAAGAATGCACAGACAGCGTGCCAGACTGGCTCTTCTGAAGCTTTGTTATATCTTATTTATGAAAATTTAAAGACTCACCAGCAGACAGACAGGCAGAAGCACGGACGGACAGGCGGATAAAGTTTTACTTTGTCAAACATTTATGTACACAGAGGCATGCAGACAGCCAAAAAAAAAACACAAAAAGTAGAAACAAATACACACAAAAAAAAGTACACACACACACAAGCACATTTATATCAATTTAAATAATGAAAATATCTTCTGTTCGCACGAACTCAAGATGTCTGTCTGCAAAACGCCGAATTTCAACGGAAATGGTGGTTACCCCGTCCAAGTTAAGGGTGTACTACGAATATCAAAATCAAAGAAAATTAAAAAAAAAAATCAAAAACTTTTTCATCTTGCCTAACGTTTTCATAACAATTGCTTGCAAATTTGCGAAAAATTGTAGAACTCTAGAAACACAAAAACAATATAAAAGAAAGGAAAAAACAAACACTACATGGAATGACATGGATCAGTGAAGAAAAGGAATCTTCTGACTGCTAGAAAAGAAAGAAAGCAAACAAAGAGGTCTTTAAATAAAAATGCTAAAAAAAACACAAGCATTGCAACAGAAACACAACAACACAAAACCAAATATCAAGAAAAATAAAGGAAAACAAAATCACCCATTCAACAACGGAAAAGAAAAACATGCCGAAAATTAAAAAGAATCCGACTCCATAGATTAAAAAAGTAATGAAATTGTGTTAAATGGGCTTCAAGTCATCGACATTGATATCCGCATCCGCACGCTTCTTGGTATTTATGCACACTCTATTCTTTTCTACAGCCATTCCAGGGCTGGTGCAAATAATTGGAACATTTATATTAGATGCCAGCTTGAACAAATTTTAACCGGAAGCGGAAATTAAAATTTATTTCAATAGCTTTAAGTACAGCAACAGCAGCTAGGTGTTAAATTGAATAGCGTGTTTTTGCTGCGGGCGGCAAATAATTAATTTGCAATACTTTCAATACGCTTATTAGCATTATTAATGGGCTATGATAATCAATGAAATATTCGGCATACGCTTTGAGGCACTTCAAATGTAACTAACAATAATTAATTATCACAATTACTGTCACAAGCAAATGAGTTAGCGTTGAGGTGCTTTTAATTTAACAAATTTTGCATAATTAATTTAATGGCTACATACTCGTACTCCATTCACAAAACAGAACACACTTCAGAGCACAAATTTCGTAGCCAATTGTAAGTGCTCAAAAATAATTAGAAAAACTAGTAAGTATATATTTTCGACTAGGCCACAATGAATATATCCTTATAGCAGTGTTTTGTTGGTGAATTAAAAAGTTTTGCCCATGAGAAGACTTCGTTGTACTATTTTACAGCCAGTTTTACATTAAGCTGCATAATCTTAATATATAAAAGGCAAGCACGCTGCTCCGTGTCCAACATTTCTCAAACTGTTCTGCCTGAAAGTATGCTCATATTAATGCACAAAAGGCCAGTATGCTGCTCCGCACACAGTATTTCTCAAACTGCAATTATTTTTTGACTGTAAAGTAATTTTACAAGACCCACTGTTCTCAAAAATGTTCTCAAACTGAAAGTATGCACAGAAAATATATTTGATACTTTTTAGTGACAATATTGGGTATTTACAATGGTACGTGTTTGATCTAACTAACTCTTTTTTCATCCTTTTATAAAAAAAGTTATAACGAATTTAATGAAATTCTTTTGAGTCGATTTGACTCGATTGTAACCAAAAATATAATTGTAACAGCCGCGAAATGACATCTGAGTTTTTAAGTATATGAAGGTTGCAAGCCTAATTTGCAAAGTTGTGTATGAATGTGATTGTTACCAAACTCAATTTTTTGCACCACTTTTACACCTGAACTAGTTTTTAACACTGCTTCAATACGAAAAATGTTATTTAAAGTGGTACATTTGTATTTTGCAAAAATCAAGTTAATACAAATTGAAGCTTTAAAAAGAGAATAGGTGCTTTCGGGAAATGGCTCCAAAAATGAAGTGTGCGGAGGACCTGTTGTAGGCTTTTATATTATTAATAATAATTTGTGCCTTTATTGTATTAGTACAATAAGAACTTATTTAGTTCTTTTAAAGTACAAAGATCAATGACAAAGAGTTTTTATTACAATAATTGATTTAGAATTTAAACTTACAGCACTATCCTAGAAACTTGACAATAGTCAACCAGTATGTTTATTATTCGTATGTGTTTGTTGTAATTTTTTTTACTTCAAAACAAAATTTGAAGCTCAAAAATAATAAATTTTGATAAAAATTGTCAACTGCTTTTCAGATATTGACAATTTCATTAAGAAATTTTGTTTTTTGAGCTTCAAATTTTATTTTGAAATAAAAAATTACAATAAACACATAGAAATATTAAAAATACTGGTTGACTATTGTCAAGTTGCCAGAATAGGGCTGTTAATCTGAACTTAAAATTAAAATAACTAAATACATGAATAACAAATATGATAGAACAAATTATTAGGCAATAGACAAAGGAAAAAAGAATGTAAAAAGTAGAATGAAGAGATAGATATTGAGATAGAGCGTAAGAAAGAGATGGAAGAAAGCTAACATTTTATTAGAAGTAAGGCCATGAAAAATGTTTTAGTATTGAATGTTTGAAAAGCGTTTTCGACTCAATCGATTTTAATTGACTAGGTAATGAATTCCAAATTCGAACGGCGTTAATAAAAAATAGTCTTATTGAGTTAAGATAGTTAAAAGTTGGCAAAACTAGCACTTGGCTTCTATGTGTTCTACTAGTCATTATATATTTGGGCAACTAACGATCTATTTGCACTTCTTTTCACAATTTTCTTTGAATTGTGAACAGCTTTTTTTGAGTTAGTCTTCAACACTTGTTGCAAAACTAAACACAACTGACTGCTAAGCGGTATATGCAAGCATATTTCTTACCTCTATGGTGCAGCATCCATGTTAAGATCTGTACCAAGGGGAACCCCTCAGTAAATGAGCAGTAAATGAGCGGTTAGTCAAACTGAAACTAGAGGGGTGTGGGGTTATAGCTTATGCCGATGACTAAGCTATTGTTACCTCTAGAAAATGCATATCTACTCTTCGAGACATTATGCAAAATTGCCTAAATGCTCTAGTCAACTGGTATATCAGCTGTGGACTCAGCGTTAACCCAAACAAAACTGAGTTAGTGGTTTTCATCAGAAAACACAATTTACCTCCAATTAGTCCTCCTAAACTGGGAAAGACAAGAATTAGCTTCTCAGATCAAGCAAAATACCTGTAGCGGGATTCCCAAACATGTTAACGTTATTTACGTTAACGTTAACTGGTCTAAGCTACAATTATCGTTAACTCGTATTCCCAAACTAAGCCTA
Source organism: Dichetophora obliterata (assembly GCA_963920525.1). Lineage (NCBI taxonomy): Eukaryota > Metazoa > Arthropoda > Insecta > Diptera > Sciomyzidae > Dichetophora > Dichetophora obliterata. The sequence continues at coordinate 193,995,520 of OY986438.1, forward strand.
AGCTATTTTTGACGATAACTTTGACAGTTATTTAACAATATCTGTTGCTCGCTTAACGACGAATTTTTAGCCGTTGTTAACTATAAAAATAACAACGTTAAGAAATTTAGTGCCATATTTTTTTACTTTAGGGACTGCGCGACCGCGCAAGGGACTGTGCTGATCTTCGCCAAATGGACAGCCCCTTTGATTTGAAGCAATCCAAATTTATAAAGCTTTGCCGCTTGACCCCCGAGACAGCTCACAGCCTTATAGGGCCATTTTGTTCACAGAGAGATAAATTTTTCCCCGAGTTAATTCCATGATTTTTCCAGTTTTTCATTTGTTCACAGTGAGTTAAGCATTTAACTCTTCAGGCTGGAGATAAAAATGGTGGCGAGATAGCTTAACCCCAGAAATATGTAACTCGTGAAAATTGTTGAGTTAAGATTTTTAATTCGCTCTCATACTCTCATTTAAAAATTTTTTATTTACTTGGTATCCAAATACTGAAAATACAGATTTTTAAACATAGGGAAACAGTATTGGGGGTTACTGATTTCGAATCTGGTGTCAGAATTTGAAAATTCAAGATGTTGCATAAGGTTGCCACCTTAATTTTTTAATTTTACGAATTCGGGGCTGGCGTGAACTAAGGGGTAAAAATGGGTCGCTGAATCCGAATCCGTTGTCAGAATATCAAAATTCGAAAATTTTTCTACACATAGGGCTGCCACCTAAAAATGTTTTATTTTAAGAATTTTAAACATGAGGGAACAATAATGCGGGGTTAGTGATTTCGAATCTGTACTCAAAATATTTAAATTCAAGATGGTGGATAAGGGTGTTGCCACCTTAATTTGTTAAATTTTTACGAATTCGGGGCTGCCAAAAAAATGGTATACCAAAAATGGGTCGCTGAATCTGAATCCGTGGTCAGAATTTCAAAATGATAAAATTTTTTAATAATAGGGCTGCCACCTAATAATATGTATTTTGTGTGTATATAAGGTGGCAACCCTATCCTCAATTTTGAATTTTAAAATTCTGACCTCAGATTCGAAATCAGTGACTCCCTAGTACTGTTATATAATGTTTAAAATTCTTAAAAATACAATTTATTAGGTGGCAACCCTATTATTTCAAAATTTTATAATTTTGAAATTCTGACCATGGATTCGTATTCAGCGACCCTTTTTATCCTTTAGTTCGCGCCCTCAACGAACGTATTTTTCGATTTTTATTTCTAATCTAATATTTTTCTTTCATCCCTTTCCCAAAATTTTGCTGTCAAACGCCAGTGCTGTTATATCTTAAAAAAATTTTAACAATATTTACGCTAACTTTTCTAACGCAACTCTTAGCTATTGTTGTAGCTAAGCTTCGAAATGAGAATACGGCAAACGTTACTGCAAGCTATAAACGTTGTTAGTTAACGTTAGCGATTGAAGCACGTCAAGATTTTGGGAATTCCGCTACTGGGCCTTATAGTGGGTAGGAAACTATACTAGCAGCCCAATCTGCTCGAGAGATCCAAAAAAGCGAATATTGCCCTGTACTCATGCAAAATGGCGGTAGGTAGCAAATGGGGCTTACAACCAAGTGTTACTCACTGCCTATATACAGCAGTTGTAAGGCCAATATTGCTATATGGTGCTATTGTCTGGTGGCATGCACTCGATCTAACAGACTCACCTAAACCTTACCCGTAAAGTGCAAAGATTATGGGAACTGTTCAGTGCAGCCTTAAGAACCACTCCAAAAGACATAATGCTCCATCTTACACCACTTGATATCCTAGCTAAACATATGGCCCTAATACAGCCATTCGCCTAAAAGCCACCTCCCAATGGAAAGAAGGTACACTACGACACTCTTGCATCAGAAAAATTCTCTCTCCTATAGGTCCATCGACTACATCACACAAACACTATCCTTTGAAAGAAAGGTCGATGCATCCATTCCCTCTAGTGAAGAGTGGGAACTAGGAAATTGTTTACCTCACAATGTCATTAAGATCTTTACTGATGGATCAAAAATAGATGGCAAGGTAGGTATTCCTACCTGAGGTATTGCTAAAGCATTTTGCATTAATTTAGCCTTCTGGCTCCCTGATCATTGCAGTGTATTTCAAGCTGAGATCGCTGCTATACATGAAGCGTTAACTTGGGCTTCAGGTAAAAGAGATATCTCCTATGGATATTTGCATACTATCCGATGGTTAAGACACTTTTAAATCCCTAGGAACTGTTGAAATAACATCTGAAACAGTTCTCAACTGCCGCAGATCTCTAAATGAGATGGCAAAGCAGCTCAGAATTCTTCTATGCTAGATTCCTGGACATAAGGATTTCCTAGGTAGCTGCAAAGCAGATAAACTCGCTTGTACAGGTACTACCAAACAACTATCTTTAGATAAGGCAAGCCTTCTTATTCCTCTCACCACATGCAAAGTCCTTATACATGAGTCGGCCTTTGTAGTCTAGTGGAGAGTGCGCTAGACTCTCAACCCAGAGGTCCCTGGTTCGAGTCCGGGCTCGGGCATGGTTCTTTTCACTTTCTTTATTCTTTCCTACATTTAAGAACTATGGAAAACTAAAAATCCACAACTTAATTGTGGAAAATGTGGAATTAAAGGAATGGAACAACTGTAACAGCTGGAAATGCTTTCCGAGGTTAAGGCATCTCACCTGCCTCGGTCAAAAGCAATTCAAATTGTCTTTTACGGTTGTTTCACCTAATCAATAATTCGCGTATTGTTCCAATCAATTCCTCTAAATAGATCTATGCCTTTCCTTTCAGGTCAAAGACCAAACCTTGTTTGTGTAAGGCGCTTGCCTTGGTTCTTTGATATTTAAAAAAAAAAAATCAAAACCAACCACAGATGGTCAGCAGGTAACACGTGTAATATAACGCGGCAAATCTGGCCCAAACTTAACCTTAAGCGTTAAAAAAACTCTCTCAGTAGAGACCACATCAGCACCATGGTAGGGATCCTTACAGGCCACTGTCTTATTGGCAGACACACTCAAAGATTTAACATACCCAACAACGATTTAGGCAGCAGCTGGTTTTTCAATGACCTTGACGAACTCTTGGAATCTTCGGTTTACCGAATCCTAGGTTTAGTAAACAGCTCAAATTGTTTTAAATAGAGATAGGAAAGACCAGCCCTTTGGTATCACAATGAGCCTCATAACCTAACCTAACCTACCTCTATTTCCAAAGCTTCTTTCAGATAATGCAAAATTATTTTGATTTCCTCATCCGTCCAATTTCTGTTGGACTTCTCCATTTTAATTTTCTTTTTTATTTTTTTTTTATTTTATTTTTTATTTGCAAATTTTTTTCACATGCATAGCATTTATAAGCTACAGGTTTTTAGTGATGCATTAGGGCTGCAACGTTGCAAGTGAAAATCTGTACATTTTGTAAGTATCATGCAAATATGCACTCTTGCAGATGCACTAAATCGTGAACTTCACTATTTTGACAACTGATGAAGCAAGGCTTAATTGTGAAAAAGTTCGATTAATTTTATACAAGAGTTTTTGGTTGGTGCCCTTTTAAATATGTTAAGCAAGAAACAGCATTTTCGGCATATTTTACTATCAAAAAGTTAAAAATTCTACTCAAACAAGATGAAATGCATTCGATGTGTATAGATAAGGAGTATAAACAGAAAACCAGTGAAAAAACTGATTTCCAACTTCGATCCAGCGATTTCGTTGAATTTCGAGTTGAAGGTGCACCACGTACTGAAAGGTCAGGTTAAGCTGATTAAGAAGCCACAATAAAGGCATTACTTGATGCAAACCTTCGTGCAATTGCTGATAGATTTAATTTATCGGATTTAACCATTCATGTTCTTTTGAAACGCCTATGTTTAGACTCAAAGCTCGACAAAAGAGTACCTCAAGAAAATTGTCCATTTTTGAGGCAAATCAACACTGGTGACGCTGACAAGAAATGGTTTGTCTACAGCAATTTAGAACGTAAGAGATCATGAAGAGCAAAGAAGATGAATCGGCTTGAAGCACTTCGAAAGCCGATATTCTTAAAAAAAGGTAATGCTATCTGTTTGATGAAACATCAAAGGAATCGTTTTTTATTTTAGCTTTTATTAGACAAAAGAATGATCTAAAGTATACTGCAATCAGCAGGACAAATTGAATGATTCACTTACACATAAGGAGCTAGAATTGATCAATAGAAAAGGTGTAGTGTTCCATCAAGGTAATGCAAGACCTCATACAAGTTTCTTAACTCGCCAAAAGCTTTAAAACTACATGGGATATACTGCCACACTTACCATATTCTTTGTATTTGGAACCTTTTGATTATTATGTTTTCCCGTCTCTACACTGAGAGAAGAAATCAAGCATAATATGCTTGAATCAAGCAAATAGGCTATTAGTATGCACTCATGTGAAAATTTCTAAATTCAAGCCTTACTTATTTTTATTTATTTAAATTAATGTTTTTATGTAAGACATAGTCTTTTAAATGCAATAAGAATAAACAATTGCCAACAATTTATAGAAAAGACAACAGAAAGACATTAAGACATTATTTTGCTAGTATTGAGCTAATTTAAAACACATGACATTAGGAAAAAAATTTTAATTTCAAGAAACATTTGCTTAAAACTCTAGAGTACTTTTTCTCGATTCAAGTCTGATATTTGCTTCAAGTGAGAGAAATTTGCTTGATTCAAGTAGACAATTTGCTGAAAACTAAAATGATTTGCCTGATTTGAGAAATAAATTTTTCTTGAATTGAGATGATGTACCTATGTGCCTATGCAGATGATGTACAAATATATATTTTCAATAGAGTTGGTCTTCTAGATGGCTTAGTCTACAGACTAAATGAGGATATTGAATCTATTAACAAGTGGGCAATCTTGAATTGTCTTAAGCTTAATGCTTTAAAATCTACTGTGCTATCTATTGCGAAAGATAATATTTCTTACGAGGAAATTCCGGGTTTATTTTTGGGCTCTGAGAAATTAAAGTTAGCAAGCTGTACAAAAATTCTGGATTTTTACACAAACTCCAACCATTGGCTTGTGGAATAGTTTGCCAAGTCATATTAAATATATTGTTGCAACCAGAATGTTTAGACAAGCCATTTTTTCTTATTTTTCAAGTTAAAATACATACATTGTAACAAATTCTCCTTCTATCTCTAGTTTTTCATTCTATGCCTCCCTCTGCTTCCCTATACTAGGTTTCTAACCTTATTTCCCAATTCTCATTATGAGTTTCTTTGCTCTTTCTAACAATATTCATTCTATCTAGTACTAAATAGTTTTTAAGTAAACATGTCTAAATCTTTTCATTTTTGTTAATACATAATATAATAATTTGTTTTCTAAATTTTTTAACTTTGCTGCAGGGCATTCCCTTTTGGAGTGTCGGGTATGACGATCCCGCAGATCCTGAGTCACTGCTCTTGTTTTTAATTCTATGTTATCGTTATGATTTAGTAATAATAATAAATAATTTAAATACAAATTCTAAATGTTTGATAGTTTAAATCATACTTGATTTTAAATACAAATTCTAGTTGTTTGATAGTTTAAAATCGTTTATCGAGCTTAAGGTCAAAGTTAGAACAATTAATTGTTCTTTATTTAAACAATTAATTGTTCTCGATAAACGATTTTAAACTATCACACAACTAGAATTTGTATTTAAAATCAAGTATGATTTAAACTATCAAACATTTAGAATTTGTATTTAAATCATATAAAGTCAACATAATAAATATAGAGGTCATTTAGAAAAAACTTTAATAATAAATAATAATAATAATAAATCCATTGATAAAATTCATTTATAATGTTATAATAAGCATATTATTTATTTTTTGGGCTTAAGTAGATACGCTTATATTGTAACATTGCCATCTTTTATGTATTATAATATAACTTTTTTTTATTATACAAGTAATGTTTTAAAACGAAATGAATAAATTGAATTGAATAAATTGAGAAATCTTTTTTCCTTTAGCTGAGAACAATTTGCTTGATTTAAATAAAGAATTTTCATAACACTAGAATGTTTTACTTGATATAAGAAACGTTATTTTATTATTTAGAGTTGAATATGCTTGATCCAAGTAAATAATTTGCTGAAAATAATAATAATTTGCTCGATTTAAAAATGTTTTTTTCTGAAATTGAGAAGAATTTGCTTCATTCTAATTAAAATTTTCTCATTATAAGAATGTTTGATTTTTATTTTTCTTATAAAAAGAAGAATTTACTTAATCCAAGTTACTAGTTTTCTTATAGTTTTAACTTATGATTTCTAGTTATCTCTCGGATAAAAATAAAATAAAAAAGTCGGAAAAATGGTTGATTAATATTTAATATAGGGTCTCTAAAGTTTATTTCAGAGGATGTTTACGAGTTTGGAATTTCTCATCCTCAATAATTTCTAGTTCTCCCTCAATCAAGTAAAAGAAGTCGAAAGGTGGTTGATTTTTATTAAAAATGGTATTAAGTTTTTACTAAAAATATATAACGATTTGGAGTTTATTTAAGACAACTAAACACGAATCTATAGTTGAATTTTTTTGTCACATTACTTAAAAAATGGTCAAGTTATTTAGAAAATTAGGTTTTCCGGCATTTAAAATTTAAGTGCCAATAGAATTTCATTGGTGGCTAATCGTTTTGTGGCTTTTATAAAATGACCTTGAAGAGTTACTTATAATATTTTACTGAGAGCAAGAGAACAAAAAACAAAGTCAAGAGCCATGCATTTCTCCTCTTCAGTTAATTCACTTTAAAAAAAAAATCCCCAATGCTTTGTTCTATGTTTTGAAACCAGATTTGATTTGTGAGTTGTACTGAGTATACCCAAGAAAAAATCAACAAAAAAAGCAAAGAACTAACAAAAAATGCATTAGCAAAGCAAACTTTGAAAATTGTTTTATCTACTTCGATAAGAAGGGAAAAACAAAAAACACAAATGGAGAAAATATCGAATACTTCAAAGTTATCATGATCAAAAGTAACGTTACGACAAGTAATGCCCGCCAAAACAAATATTTACGCACATGCACACATGCATGTATGGCTTAAAAAGAAACCAAATTTTCAAGGACTTTTCTTGAAAGAAAAACCGGAACGAAAACTGGCAATAAGAAATCGTAATCAAACTAAAAGTTTAAAGCTGCAGTTATTTCTTGTCTACAGCCAAAGATACACACACATAAAATAGGTTAACACACACACACACACATACAGACAACAAAGCAGTAAGCCTCTAGCACACTCATGTTATTTTATTTTGCACAAGTATTTATTTTTTTTTGTCCCTTTCTGTTTTTGTGTTCTTATATATATATATATTAGGGCGGGTCATTGTATGGACGAATTTTTTGGAGGTCTGGCTCAGCGAAATTCGTAAAATACATGTAATTTCAAGACTTTTTCTCCACTACAGCATATACAAATTCTGAAAAAAAGCTGTGCGGACTTTCGTAAATAGATTTTGTTCTCAATTATAAAATATGAATGTATGAATGTATGTGTATGAATCTATTTACGAAAGTCCGCACAGCTTTTTTTCAGAATTTGTATATGCTGTAGTGGAGAAAAAGTCTTGAAATTACATGTATTTTACGAATTTCGCTGAGCCAGAATTTGACCCGCCCTACTATATATATATATACATATTTATATCTATTTCTTACAATTGAGTGAATTATACCCGAAAAAAAGAAAAATTGGGCCAAAAACAAAGTGCAAAGAATTCTAAACAAAACCCAACTTAACTGTTACAGCTTAACTCAAAGTTGAAAACAGCAAAAAAGAATTTACGACAAAATATTTTTTTAAAAAGCAGATAAAAATAAAAAGAGCACAGCAAAAGCAAAAAGAAAAAACTACTACTGTTAAAATGTATAAAAAAAAAACTACATAAAAAATCAATCTGCTAGACAAGAGAATATAAACACGGAAACCCATGATACAAACAAACAAAATGATACGACTGTGTTCAACAAAACTAGCGGAAATGCAACGAGTAACACAAAGTTATCACTTCAGACTAGAAAAAATTGCAACGTATTGAAAATTTTTGTCTAAATTTTTTCATAATTCTATTAAACTACTTTAAAAAATGTTCATAGCTTTAAAACAAACTTTAAAATTATAACATATTTTGAGACTATTTAAGCTGTTTTTAATATATACCCAGTGGTAAATGAATGCATTACAAAAGCCACTGTTTTGACAATAAATCAAATGTAGCTGAGAGGTCTTATGACATTGTAAGCGAAGAATGGAGTAGGTCTGCACTTATACTCCCCGTTAGAAAAATGTGCCCATGATGGCATGTAATGCGTAACATAAGCAGGATGTGACAAAATCCGATTTGTGTTGTTAGGGTCAATCAATTTTTTCCTGGTTAACGCAACAATTTGGCGTAATTTGTGTGTGTCCATTAGAGTGTATTGAAATTCTGAACTCCACTTCCGGTGCCAAAATTAAATAGTATATAAAAAATCCTTTCGACTGGTATACTTTTTTTTTATCTGAACCAATTTTTGCGTCACCCGGAATGCATTTTTGTGCACTTTTAAGCAAATTTTGTACTTGAGCCCCACTTCTGCTTGATTTAAAAAGAAAATTAAGCTTATCAATCACTTCCTTATGTACAAAAATATAAAACTGCAAATTTTTACCACATTTGACATATGCTCTAACGAGATTTGATGTTTTTTTCCAAAGTTTTTGGAGTTTAATTATGTTTTTGTTTTTTTCTATGAAAGTTTCCGAACACTTTAAAATTAATTTTAACTGAGAAAATGGCGTTTATTTTGGGGACACCCGTGTATTCTTAATGATGTGAAACTACCAACAGAGGCAGATGTTTTGCGAAAGCACGATCTTTAATGCGCTATCAAATGTTGGAAACCCTTTAAGTACTCTATATGAAAAGTTCTCGTTTTTTATTGTAATTTTTCTTTGTTGTAAAATAGATAGTAGAATATCCACCAATTCTGTTTGTTGAAAATAGCATGCCACCAAACATCGATAATATTGCCACAAGCACGGATCAAAAATATTTTATCGACATATTAACAGCAAGAACGATTTCACGGAACCACCGTACACTTGTTCGTTACCGAAAGAAACAGTTGACAACTTAAGCTGCTTCTAGACGACGCTACAATTTCTAAAGAAAAATTTTCATGTGACTGTCAAATTTTGTTCGATTCAGAGACAGAAAACCGTCTTATTCTAAAAAGAAGAAACAAAATGAAAAAAAAATAGATACAGAGCATTGTGGAACCGTGCATGGCTTTTGCTAAGAAATAGCCCTATGAGCTTAAGGAATCCTTTCGTAGGCCATTCTAACTGAAATAAAAGAAAATATGTTTTTACATATATGTATATTATATAAGCATTTTATTATAAAATTTACTTTTATGCAGTTTTTCGCCATATTTAAAACCAATATTTTTTGCAATGAAACGTTTAATTCATATGTAAACAAACCACACAGATTGTTTTTCTTTGAAATCAACCCTGTGTTTCATAGAAAGTCGTACGAAAATAGAAACAATTCTTAAAATTAATGTGTCTTTGAAAGTCACAAGATATTGTCACAAGTTCTGTTTTTGAGCTTCCACACGATGTGACATCAAATATGAGACGACTTTTTTGGCATGTCTTAAGACAATGTCATGTCGTCTAGAAGCAGCTTTAGCCGTTTCTGGTGACACGATAGACGATGTCGAAATTCGAGAGATACCTTGCCACATTCAAGATACTGAAGGACATGTTAAGCTCATCACGGAGGTGTCCGTGGCTGCTGCTTCTGAGAACGAAGAAAAGGACTAATGTTTTCTATGTTGGATAGCCGTTCAAAAAGGCCGAAATTTGAAACAAAAAGTACTTTTTAGTCCTTTACAGGATCTAGAAAAAAATGCATTGTTCTTATTTTGATAATGGTAACAGTTTCAATATATAGGTAACTTTTGCATTAAACAAAAATAAACCTTAAAGTATTCAAGTACTTTATTCTTAAACACAATAATATAATAAAAATAAAAAAACAAGTAGATTTCATTAGAAAAAACCATCAAATCTTGATACAGCATTGGTCAAAGGGGATGAGAATTTGCCTTTCTATATTTTTATATGTAAGGAGTTTATTAGTAATCTTTATTTTCTTTTCAAATCAATAACAAGTAGATCTCTAGTACAAAAGTTCCTTAAAAATGCACAAAAATGCATTTCCGTAGACTCCAAAATTGGTTCAGACCAAAAAAAGTATACCAATCGAAAGGATTTTTTATATAATATTTAATTTTGGTACCGGATTTGGAGGTCCCATACAAGTCGATAAACTCTAGTTTCCATACGAATCCGTTTCGAATTCGAGATGGACTCACTTAGCCGTATATTTTACCCGAAACTGGTTGCATTTCGGAGCCGAAACTGATCTCTTTTTGTATGAAATTCCTCTCAAAATTGCGAATCGCTTTATCCAATTTTTCAGATCATCTCGGACACTGACGCTCGATTGAATCCGTTTTGGACACTCTTTTTCGATTCGAGACAGACTCTTTTTTTTTTTAAAATGCGAACTCGCGACGGTCTCATTTTTTTTAAATAAATCGGTGTTAAAATATATATTTTATGTTAAATATAGGAATTTAGCTACAGATGTTAAAAACATAGGTTTGCTAAAAAGGTTTGATGTATTTCAATTCAAAAACTTATTTCAGGAAATCAAACGTATATGAAAACAAAAAATTATTTTGTAATCACATTTATAAGAGAATAGTAGAAGCAAGCTTAAATGGTAAGACTATTAATTCAATTTGTCAACAATACAAGTAGAATGCTGGTGAGTTCTAGGATGACTCCCACTTTCATTTTCAAACAATTGATAAGTATTTTTTCTTGAAACATCTCAATGAATTTTACAGCTGCAATAACAAAGCATACAAAAGAAACGCTATTAGAAAAGTTTCCGAAAAATATCTTATGTACGGCTATTGAATAGTCACATGTTACTTGTTCACTCATCTAAATTATTTCAAAATGCTGCCAAGTAGTTCGTGACCTTGAATGTTCGAATAAGCACCTTTCTTCAGAACTCACGAATTTCATTATGTGCATACTTTTACAAATATCATTAAGCAGTACTTTTTATAAGATCGAAGCTTTTAAACTTTATCAAGGCTTTTATGGTCTAAGTTGTTGCTTTCTTGCATAACTTACTTGACCTAAAATTCTAAATTATAACCTAAATTCTTAAATTCTGGTTAAAAATATAAAAAATTATTCTTGCTCAAAATTCTTGTGAAAAGAATTTGTGGCGTCATTAGAATTAGTTTGTTTCTTTTCGGTGTGTTCTATTTCGTTATCGCTGTGTTTCTCGCTGCTACAGCTCAGTAACATCGAATTTAAAAAATAGTCGGTAACGTCATTTGTCCATTTACCACTCTGGCAGAAGAGAGTACAAACTTTGAACAAAATTCTCTGTATCCCAAAAGAAAAACTAAAAGTAAATATAATACACCAAAACAACCCGCTTGTAAAAAAATGTCGGTGACGACATTGTAATGCAGAACTGTAAGCGAGTTGTGATAAAATCTGATTTGTGTTATTATTATCGACAGTTTTTTTTTTTTTTTTTTTGTTAAGACAACAGTTTGACTTTATTCGTCTATGCAACTACATCGTGATTTTCTACAAGAAATCTTACAGTCGAATGTAATTGGTAAAATGATTAATCTTTATGTTTGAACCTTACCACAACCACCCTAACTTCCTACCCAGAGACCAGAGACCTGCACAGAGACCACAAAATCTGGAAATAGGCACTTTTTTTTTTTATTAGGAGCAATAAATTGACTAAACTTAGGACCGAAACAAGGAAACTAAATAATGGAGTCAAATCAACAAAAATCCACAGAGTCCTATCTAAAATTCACACAAATAACATCGGCCTGCTCAAGAGACCGGATGGCACATTTACAAATGATCGCCTTGACACTCTAAAGCTCCTTGCCTGTACCCATTTCCCGGGGTCTACTACATTGATTGGAACTCTAAGGAACCTACTACAGACAGGGCACAGAAAACCAAACATAATAGATTGGAAGTTATTCAGATCAATCTTTAACGAGGACGGGATAAAATGGGCCCTAAGCACATTGCACCCTTATAAGGCAGTTGGAGCAGACAGCATCTTTCTTGCACTCCTGAAAAATAGCCTAGTACCACTAATGCTATTATATAAAAATAGTGATAGTACCACTTCCTTATTACTATTTTTAGGACGAGCTTCGCACTATACGCAATGCCTTGAGAGAGGTTATTGTTAGATTTATTCCCAAAACGGGCAGTAAACCTTCTGATTTAACGAAATATTATAGACCAATAAGCCTCACCTCCTGTCTCCTAAAAACTATGAAGAAAATTGTTGATTGGCATATTAGAGAGGGTTGTTTTAAAGACCACCCGCTGCACTCTCAACAATATGCATATTAACCAGGGAAATCAACGACTCATGCTCTTCAGATTCTTACAAACAAGCTTGAAAAATCATTGGGGAACAAAGAGTATGCAATCGGGTGCTTCCTAGATATTGAAGGTGCTTTTGATAACACCGAATAAGCTCAAATAAGCTAATGCATCCAACGCACACGTGTTAATGGAACAACAAGTACTTGGGTGCATAACGTGCTGAAAGTCATAAGTATTAAATCAACTTTGGGCACGGCAGAACTTAGAGTCTCCGCCACAAAAGGTTGTTCACAAGGAGGACTTCTCTCTCCAATATTGTGGTCTATTGTAGTTGATGAACTCTAAGAACTTCTTAGCTCAAATGGCTTCGATGTGCAGAGTTACGCTGATGACATCGTGATCCTTATCAGAGAAAAATACGAGGATACTTTATCGTATCTAATCCAGAGAGCACTCAACATAGTAGCTAAATGGTGCAGGGAAGCAGGGCTCAATGTCCACCCTAATAAAACCAACATCACCGTTTTCACCAGGAAAAGAGTCAAAGAAAATCGAACTTAATCTACTCTTATCGGTGGAACTATAAACTTATCAGAAGAAGTGCAATTCTTAGGTGTGACGCTTGATGATAAACTCACATGGAATCCACACCTAAATAACACCATACACAAAGTAAGAGCGTCATTATGGGTCAACAGAAGTTTTATAGGTAAGAACTAGGGCTTAAGCCCCAAACTAGCCATGTAGATGTATACTTCCATCATGAGGTCTATCGTCTATATGCTGCACCAATATGGTGGAGTAAGACAATCCAAAAAACAGCTCAAGCCAAGTCCAGCAAGTTCCAATGTCTAGCTTGTGTCTGTATCTCTGTATCACACGAGCGATGCGTACTGCTCCCTTGGTACTGCTGCCTTGGAGATTTTGCTTGGTATACCACCATTGCATTTTCTTGTCAAGAAATAAGCTCTGATCTTTACATTCAGGCTCATTATTGACAACAATTTGTATTTACGAAGTAACACTCACCAAGTGTTATTAGACGAAATAACTAAGGACGAGAATCTAAGGTTATTACAATGCGATCTCATCAGTTTCTTCACAGGTCATTGCTCACTGAGATACCATCTTAAAAAGATGGGTCTTTCTGAATCAGACATCTGGAGACTATGCGAGGAGGAAGAAGAAACCCCTGAACACATTCTATGTGAATGTGCGGCAATTCACAGACCAAGACGCCTCCATTTTGGAGGGAAAGTAGTGCCCCCGTCAACAATTTGGAACACTAAGCCAGAGACAGTGCTAAAATATATCAAAAGCCTAAATCTGGAGTGTTAATTAAGGGCATGCACAATAGATCCTATGGGTCGCGGTGCACATGGGCTCACTATAAACTAACTAACCCTGCGATCTCTGCCTCCCAAAATCCAACTTCTGCAAAAACTTCCAAGTCTCCTTCCCAAACAGAACCACGTAAGAAGCAGAACGGCCACGGTTTGCTGTTGACTATAAAGCCTGGTATACTGATGGCTCAAAGACAAATGAAGGCGTGGGAGCTGGCGTTCTTGGCTCAAGGCAGGGAAAATCTATATGTGCCAGCATAGACACAGGTAACTCAGTCTTCCAAGCTGAAGTTCATGCAATTGAGATCTGCCTAAAGGAGTATGTATACAGTCCCACTAGGAAAAAAAACATTTACGTTCACTCCGACAACAAAGCTGCTCTACTTGCACTTAGCCCTTATAAAAGCACGTCCAAACTCATATGGGAATGCCTACAGCTGCTTGTCAAAATGTCTACCCATAACAGAGGCCACCTCATTTGGGTACCAGGCCATAGCAGCTATTTAGGAAAATAGATTGCGGACGAACTAGCCAGGAAAGGAGCTGTAGGTTCTTCATAGGCCCATAAACATGCTGCGGGCTACCATGGAGTACTATGTGCCATAACATTAATATGTGGCTTAACAGAGAGCTACTTCATTACTGGAGAGAAACCAAAGGTAACAGACAGACAAAAACTCCAAAGAACGAAATAATTCCTCACTTTAAGTGGAACATCTATCAGACTTGTCACAGGCTTCCTAACTGGACATTGCAAGGTAAATAAGCACTTATCAACCAAGTTCAGGAAGATCTGTGTAAAATATGTAACGAAGATGAAGAAACAGCAGAGCACATTTTGTGTCATTGGTACGGTCTAATTAGGACCCGACTTCGCTACTTGGGTGCATTGTACCTAGAACCGCACCATACAGCGAATAGTTCACCCAAATACAACGCTCTGTTCCCAACGAACTTAACGATTAAGGATGAACTATAACTTATAGAGGTTTGTTACAATAGGTTCTTGAGGCTGCAGTAGCTAGGTGACTAGCTCCCTCCTCACTTAACTATCTATCTATCTATATATCTATGTTTGAACCAAAACAAAATTTTTATAGAAAACAACTAAGGATATGATCGAGAAAAGGTAATTAATCCCCCATAAGAATAAACTAACTTGTTTTTAAAAACAACTAATTAAAGAACTAATTTAAAATAAACTAGTTTATGAACTACATTCAATTACATTAAGGTGGCATCCACTTCAATTTTGAATAGATTTAATTGCATTATATATGAAGTAATTGAAAAACTACTTCAAAACAAGTGGCTTAAAAACTACTTTAATTATTATATTAAGGAGGCGACTACTCTGATTTTGACATGTTTTTATTTCAATTTTTTATTAGCTTACAAGTTTATATATATTTTACCATGCTATTTCATAACATATTATTAACTTTAGGCTTTCACTAATGTGAATTTATGTATTTTTTTTTTTCAAAACAATAAAATAAATGATTTCTTTGATGTATAGAAATTTAAAAATTTTATGCTTTTAAATTCACCTTCAGTAAGTGGAATATTAACTAATTTTCAATTAATTTATTTAAAAGTAATTTAAAAAAAATAATTGAAATTTATCTAATTTAACAAGTAGTTGAAAATATATGCGGTTTTCAATTGACTTATTTTAAAGTAGTTAAAAAAATAATTTAAACTCAACTAATTCAACAAGTAGTTGGAAACATATGCAGACGAAAGTCAACTGACTTATTTAGCGGACATTACCATACAAAATATGCTTGTTCGTTCTATGGAAAAAAGTCAGAATCTCAACTAGTTGTGGTTGACAAAAAACTACTTTTTCAACTACTTTTTAGTTAGTTGATTTTCCTACTGGGTCCATTCAGTAAATTATAGAAATATTTGTGAAATAAAATACTAAATATTTGTGATGTCATTTTCTTTCGTTTGTTCCTTTTTCGTTTCTGTTTTTTTTTTGTGTGTTCTTCTTCGCTTTCCTTATGTTTTTGGCGTAGAGAGTCGTTAAATTTTGTTCTCGTACTCTCCTATATTTTGCGTTAAAAGCGACTTGCATCGTCGCCTACTGCGTAAGGTAGATGTCATCAGTTTTTTAGCAACCATATCGCACACCCTCTTCAAAAGAGGCTCAACTCAGAATTTTTACTTTTCTAGGATGATTAAAAAACAATTTTATTTTCAAGGGACTTCATACAAAGAAACAAACGATTATTTTTTTAATTAAAGACTAAAAATATATGTACAAAATTAAGACAGCCGATGTAGATGATAACTACAAACTGTTTTACACAAAAGAGGAAAAATTGGAGAATTAGAGTTAAGTCTCTTTTGAAGAGGGTGTGCGATATGTAACTGAGAAATACCCAGTTATGGTAAATGAGCATGTGACGTAACCAATTAGTTATTATATGCAATGTAACTGCGAGGCCATCAACGCCTGTTTACAATTCTCAATTACATTTGTTCTGAACTGGCTGCTTAAACACTGATTACATCTATCTTACACAGTAAGCGACCAAGCGAATAGGTATTTTGCTCATGACGCACAAGATATAAGAGAACTAAAAAATTTGCATAACTTTCCTCTGTCAGAAGTACAAAAACACGAAAGAGAACACACCGAGAAGAAACAAACGAAAACAAATTCGTTTGTTTAAAATCATTTCAACAATTTTATGATCGGGTTTGTTCATTTTGAAAATGCTCGGTTCTGTATACAATTTAATTTTTTTTTTTTTAAATAAAACAAACACCTGTATACAATTCTACATTGCATTTCGTCACTTGAGAAAATTAATGTCGTATCAGAAAATTTCCACTTTTCAGATTATTGAGAAAAGGGGCTATAATTAAAAATTTAGTGCAATATTCTTCAGAACTTCAGGCCTATTTGCAGACACATTTTACAATAGATTACGAAATTTTATGGACTATTTTCGCTATTTTTTTTTTAATTAATAGCCCTTTATTCTTAAAAATCTCAAGAAGGCAAATTTTCACATACGACACTTATTTTTTAAGCTACGATCTGTTCGGACATGGCCGTTCAAAAACTGATGACGTCTACCTTACACAGTAAGCCACATTGCGAGTAGGTACGCTACTAACGAGGCACTAGCTTGAATAAAACACAAAAATTTAATGAAATTCCTCACTATCTAAAAACACAACAAAAAGAGTTAAACTATGTTAATTACACTCCTATCGTACATAATCGTACAAGAATTTCTATGATTTAATGAACGGATTTTTTAATTTTTAGCTGCATTGTTTCAATAATGGAAAAATTATGTTTCAATCGGGAAGTGTATGCATGAGTTAAAGCACATAGATTTTTTGCTTGGTTTAGGCATCGAATGCTTAATTTTTGCTCTCTGTGCAAAGAACTGTATAATGTTATGAGAAAAATAACTACTTTAATTAAAATTGTTTTGAGATGGCTTGAAAAGTTTAAAAAAGTGTAGCGGGAAAAACCGTCTGAGAGTCTAGGAACCTATCGAAAAGTAATTCGCCATAGGAGTTAAGAAATTTAAGTATTTTTTTCCCACTATACAACCAATGTGCCTGAACAGGACGTTTCATTTTAAAAAGTTCAAGTCACTTAAAGCCATTTTCGAATGGGGTCAAAAATGCAATATTGTATAGTTAAGAAAAAATTGCTATATTTAATTTAGTACTATTTTGAATTATTTTATTTACGACATTATGAATAAATACTGTTGATCTTGTTGTCTTGGACAAAAGGAAAGTCAGCTCAGCCATATGACTTTTCATATTCAACAAATAAAAACTTATTAACACGGTGAAAGTAAACAATGATAATAACGAAATTGAAAAACAATGACTTGACTTCAGACAGCTTTCCAAAGATACTTAAACAAATGTCAACAGACGGTTAAATACAAAAATATTAAAGTCATCACTTAAAAATAATGAACTTAAACAGTTTATTGCAGCAATCGTACAGAAAAGTTTTCAACGATCTGAACAAAAATATGTACAAATCTTGCGAAACAAAGAGTGCTCAAATGTTGTTTAAAAGCTACACAGAAATTTGGTTCAAGCCACCTGTCAACGCAATCTATGCCCTTTAGAGAAAAATCAATCAAACAACAACATTGCTTACCACAAAAACTTATAAAGGCCAGCAGAATGCCATAGCATACATTTACAACTTGACCATGATCGAACAATAAAGGCAAACGAATAACAACAAAAACATCAATGGCATGAACAGCAGTGTAAACAAAATACGTTTCATTTGCAACAGCTGTGTGCACTTTTCTCAATACTCAATGGAAAATGCAACAATTTTTATTAATTTTTGAACAACTTCATTTGTGCTATAGTAAAAATGCGAAGCTATAAAAATAAAATTATGACAGACCTCACAAAAAGCATGACAACAACAAAATTTGCTACATTTGTGCAATCATAAGAGAAAAAAATTAAATTAAATAACAACAACAGCAGCAGCAATGGCCAAGCAAAACGGCCCTGAGCTTGGGTTGACTGAAGTTGAGTTGCTTCCAATATATTGAGTAATGCGAACAAAGAACAAAAGTCAAGTTGTAAGCATGTGAACAGCAACAACAACAACAATAATGACAATGACTGTGGTAACAACAAATATGTATGCAAATTGCTTTTAAAAGAATGCAGACCAAACCAAAAACTCTATTATAGCAAATAATGTTATAAATAGAGAACTCAATGATTTAATTGTAGAGCCAAGTTAAAAAATCAACAACAACAAAACACTCACAACGCTTTGAGCCAACTCAGTAGCATGCAGTTGAAAACATTTACAAACCGGCTAAAACAGGTTTAACAAAATGCTGTGGCAACGCTTCAATTAAAAATATATACAATTTATTGATACTTTGCTGCCAAAGGCGCAACATGAGTAGTAGGCAGCGCAACAAATGTTGCGCACTTTCAAAGTTTGATGTTGCTGAAACCTTTGAAAGTGCAAGTTTGAGGAAAATAATAGCAAAAAGTAAAAAATAAGCCAAAACATATAAAATAATAAAAAAAAAATGTGGAAAATAGCTTTGCTGCTGCAAGCTAAAGTAAGCGTGGCTCGTAATAGCCAGCGTTTATTGCTGAATGTTGACTGCAGCAGCAGCTTCAACTGGTTTTGCACTTTTAACTAGTTTTTGCGTGTTTTTTATTTTTCTTTCTGTCACTTTTAAGTGCGCAGAGTAATTGGCATTTGCTGTTTTTGTTGTTTGCTTTATTTTGTTGTTTACTACATAATCGTTTATATATGAGTTCAACTAATAAAGCTGCTTTATAAATTTGGATCTTTATGCTGCATTTTATTGACTTCTCAGCAGTTTTTTTAATTAGTTGCGACTGCGCACACGGATAAAAATGTTGGACTACTTTTTAATATAAACTTTGGTTTAAAGGGTCTCGAATTGACGTTTCTGCAAAAAACTTACTTGCATTCTTAATCAAGCAAAATAAGCGAAACCTTGTAAACAACTGAGTTGGACGAGTGAATCAGGTTTTGGACCTTATTTTACTTGTGCGAATGGATAGTGGATTTAGATGTTCAACATATTGTTTTTATTAAAATTTGAAATAAACTTTAGCAATTTTAAAGGTTAGTTTTGTATTAGAAATATTTAAATCAAATTAGTTAAAAAACTTATACGTACTAAGTAATTCGTTCATTAACTATTGAAAATATTTTAATAATTTGTGAATAGTTGTTGTATAATATTTCTTAGAAATATTAATATAGTATGTTTTTAATTTTTATCATTATCCTGGTTAAAAATGTAATCGATCGAACAGCGGTCAAACAAGGATCGATTAGGCAAACAAGGAACGGACATGATCTAATAGTAATAAAAAAAGCGCTTACAAAGTACAAACAGCGGCCGAACATGGGTCGAACAGTGGAAATTTTGAAACAATATTCTATTATTAATTTTATGCAAAAAAAGTACATAAAAAACAACACATACAGCACTCCAAGTTTACGTATGCGCAACTTCAAAAGCGATTACATACATACACAAGCATGCCCAAATAATAAAAAAATTGTTGGACTGTTTGGTGCTGTCACTGCTTGCTGACACTGTTTGTTGCTTATGGTTGCGTAACTTAAGATTGCTCTTGAATGAATTAATTTTGCGCATGTACATATTTTCTTATTTTTGTGCATTGAAATTCAGTACAGTTATAGTGAACTAGAATTTATTTGATTTGTTAGCAATCAACATTCGTTGTGCCAAATTTCTTTAATGCATTGAAGATCATGCCGTTGCTTGTGGGCAATGAGCTTTCTCTGCCATCAAGCTTTTGTTATGCTCGCACAGAACGCTTTCTGCTTGTTTATGTTAGAATGACCTTAAATCACTATTCGACTCTGGTTCAGCCACTGTTCGGCCGCTATTCGGCCAAAAAGTATTAAGATCAACTGATGTGCGGACGCTATTTGATTCTTGTCTTTGCCAAGAAGAAATACCCGCTGTTCAAAATACCCGCTGTTTGACCCTTATTCGGCTCTAGCTACATAACTTTATTAACACAAGGGTAACCTCTTTTTTTAAGTGTTAATATGAACGGGAGTTCACTTTTGATACAAATATTTCTAGTTTTCATTTTTAAAATAAAAATAAATAATTTTATTTTTGTGTGATATCAAATTTACTTTTAAGCTACTTTTTTTTCTATATTAGATATATATTTATATGTTTCTTAAGTTTGAGAGATTGGATAGAGGCCTTTTAAAAAGTTGGAAATTTTAACTTTTTTTTGGATAGAAGTTGATAAAAGTTTAAAAGGTTAACTTGAATATTGAGCCATTATATTTGCAAGTCTTTATTTGTGCATAAAATCATAAAAAATCTTGTAAAAATTGCAAATTATGCACGCTTAAAAACCTTGGACTAAATTTTAAACATTTTTGAATTACAAATAGGACAACAGCAACAAAAGATTACGTTTTGATCCAGGGAAAAGCTTAAAATATTCTAATCACAAAAAAGTTTATTTTTTAATCCGCAAAAAGTTTAAAAAAGCAATATAATTATCAACTTAAATAAAAACATTACTCTGACCATTTCATGATTTGAACAGACGTCTTCTGTTGTGCAACGGCATGATCTTCAATGCATTAAAGAAATCTGACACAACGAATGGTGATTGCTAACTAATGAAATAAATTCCAGTTCATTATAACTGTACTGATTTTCAATGCACAGAAATAAGAAAATATGTACATGCGCAAAATAAATTCATTGAAGAGCACTTTCAAGTTACGGAAACATAAGCAACAAACAGTGTCAGCAAGCAGTGACAGCACCAAATAGTGCAACAATTTTTTTATTACTTGGGCATGCTTATTTACGTATGCAATTGCTTTTGATGTTGCGCATACGTTTTTTATAAACTTCGAGTGCTGTATGTGTTGTTTTTTTTATGTAAACTTTTGCATAAAATTAATAATAGAATATTGTTTCAAAATTTCACCTGTTCGACCCATGTTCGGCCACTGTTTGTACTTTATATGCACTTTTTTCTTTATTATTAGACCATGTCCGACCCTTGTTTGCCCAATCGTTCTTTGTTTGACCGCTGTTCGAACAATTGGATTTTTAATCGGGATAATAACAATGATAAAAAGTAAAAACAAACTACATTAATTTTGCTTAGAAATATAATATAACAACTTTTTACAAATTATTAAAATATTTTCAATAGTTAATGAACGAAATACTTAGTAGATATAATTGTTTTTACTTATTTGATTTAAATATTTCTAATACAAAACCAACCTTCCAGATTGCTAAAGTTTATATCACACTTTAATGAAAAAAATCTGTTGTACATCTAAATCCACTATCCATTCATACAAGTAAAATAACGTCGCTAAAAATACTGAGCTTTTGAACTTAGAAAAAATGTATATACCTTGTGAGCAAATTAAAAAAATTATTTTAAAAAATTATGGATTCATATTCTTTTGCATATTTTAACCCTTAACTGCTAATTCCGGTCTGAGGGACCACAAAAACAATTTCAGAGTATATGTCTCCAATAATTCAATGCAAAATAAAATTCGGGTTAATTCAATTATTCAAAATAATAAAAAATAAAAGAAATAAAAATTATTTTTCAAAAAGCAGAACAAACTTTATTAAAAATACAACATGCATTTCTGACTAAATTTTGTGGTTTCTTAGCATTTTGGTTGGTGTGGTCTCTGGGACCAGATGTACTTTAAAGTAATTTTTTTGAGGTGTACCAGTTAAGGGTTAAAAACTCTTAATAAATGGTGTTCAAAAGGATTAAAGCTAAAGTTCTCTCTACATTAGGTCATAAAATCAGGTACAACGCACACATTTTGTATAAAACTATTGTAAAAATGTTTCATTTTCCGATAAAACATTCACACCAGAAAGGAGTACTTAAAAATAAGTAGTACGCGAGTACTATTCGTTCACAACTCAGTGATTCAAATAAGAGATTTGCAAAGAATCACATTTTTGAATCATGAGCCACTCACACAAAAATGAGTGTGAATGAACATTTGGTAAAAATGGGTCGCTAAATCCGAATCCGTTGGCAGAATGTAAAAATTATTTAATTTTTTTATAATAGAGTTGCCGCCAATTTACCATATTAAATTTTAAAATTCTAACATCAGATTCGAAATAACGGCTCCTTAACACTGTTAAATTATGTTTAAAATTTTTAATGATACATATTATTAGGTGGCAACCCTATTATAAAATATTACATAATAAAGAAGTTCTGACAACGGATTCGGATTCAGCGACACATTTTTACCTAGTGTTCGCGCAAGCACCAATTTCGCAAAATAAAAAATAGCTGGCAACCCTATTAACAATATTGAACTTTAAAATTCCTAACACTGTTTAAACCCCCTAAAACTGTTAGTCATTTTTAAAATTCTTAAAAATACATATTATTAGGTGGCAACCTTTAATATTTACTCCATTTTATACCTTTTTGATTCACTTTCTTCGAATCAATCACATATGAGTACTACTTTGGAAACTATTTATACTTATTCATACTCATTTTTGAATAAGTGGCTCATTGATTCAAAAATGTGATTCATTGCAGATCTTTGATCCACACACTGCTCTCAAAATCTCGAAAAAAAATGTTGATGTCCATATTTTCGGTAGCACTAAAAATTCATTAGTTTTTCATAAATAAAATTTTCTTTTACGTAATTTAAAATTAAAAACTTAAAAAAATCCGAAAATTTTCAAATCATTCTTAATCAAACAATAGTTTAAATGGAATGCTTGCGTTTTTATGATGTCGACTAAAAATTTTTTTAAATTTTAGCAACAAAATTATAATGAAATTAGTTTTATTTGAATACCTTTCGTTAATACCAAATTTTTATATGTTTCTTAGGAAAGTAGTAAATTTATGTCTCACAAATAAACTTTCCGTTGATTTTGAGAAGCCATTTTTGAACCATCGATTGAGCACATATTAAAAAACCAACCTCAACCTAATATTTTTTCCACTTTGACTTATATGAAAATCATTGGGAACCTTTCGCTTTAAGTTTTTTTTTTCAGTTTTTTGAGCCTATGAGATGCTATCTATCAAGTATTTCTATTTTTAATTAAAATAATCATTCTTTTTAAATATTTCTAATAACTATTTTTTTGCCAACATCAGCAACTGCTTTTTTGGTTAATTTTTACTTAAATTTAAAAATTGTGTAGCTTAACAGTAAAAGAATTTAACGAATTTCCTTAAAAAAAAAAACATTGCTAAGAAATTACAATATTTGAGTGTGAATGCAGAGTTAAAAGATTCATTGGGGAATATTTATCAGCATTTATTTTTATTTTCACAATTTTCATGATATAACTTGGCTACATTAATTAATGCCACCCAACAGAATTGTAAGCAAAACTTTATTCATACATCATATAAGGTATATTTAAAATTCAGAATATTTTGTCAGCTAAGAAAACTCATTTCATAAATTAAAAAGTTGCTGTTTTTCCACTACATCACACAGCAATTTTTTTAACATTTCACATAAAGAAATTATTGCG
Organism: Dichetophora obliterata; assembly: GCA_963920525.1. Lineage (NCBI taxonomy): Eukaryota > Metazoa > Arthropoda > Insecta > Diptera > Sciomyzidae > Dichetophora > Dichetophora obliterata. The sequence goes on from OY986438.1 coordinate 194,019,444, forward strand.
TTAGGAAAAAATTTAAAATACTAAGCTCATAGAGCTTAAGTCGTTGTGAATGAAGCTTAAGCCTAGGCCCAGCCAGCCCAGCTAAAGTGACAAAATATACAAAAAAGTTTTTAAAATTGTTTGTTCGAAAAAAATAATTAGATTTTAAAATAGGGCAAATTAAATAGACTGTAAAGCAAGACAAGTTAATGTACTGTATCCTTAATCCTGGCATTTATCTAGCGACCTCTATGCTCAATATACCTACTCTATATTCATCCTTTTGACCATAACAAATACCTTTAAGCCAAACCAATTTCGGTTTTAGTGGTTTGCTTCTTCATTATTTTTGCAATATCTGCAACATAGAGCTTACAATAAAATTGATGGAGACAACACAAACAACAGCAACAACAACAAATACACAAAAATCTTAAATTCACATAATACCAAGCAAGCATATAAATTTTAAGCAGATTCTCGTTAATTTTTGAGGGGAGAAATTTTTTTATGTACAAAAAATGTATGCAAAAAGTGCGCTGTTTATGTTGTTTGTATGTGTGTGTGTGTGCGTGTGTGTGTAAATGTGTGATTGTAGATTTGCTTGTGTTCGTTCAGCAAGTGAACATTAAAATTAATCAACTATTAAAAGCTTGATAGTATTAAAATTTTATTTTCTTACTTCATTTTATTTTAATGATTTCTTTTTATTACATATGATTTTTATAAGATTTTCAATAGTCACTGTCACTGACTTCAAGGAATAGCTTGCAGATAGTTTGTATAATCTTATTAATTATTGATTGTTAAAAATACTAAATCAATCATCAGCAATTCACGAAAGCCTACAAAACCGTAGTTTAGTAAAATTCCATTCATATTAACACTTAGCAAACGAGGATATCCTAATGTAAAAAATCTGTAATTAAGTCCGAACAAGGGTTAAACGGCCATTTTGAAGTAATCTCGGCCAGACAAGAATCGAACAGCACCCGTACGACGAGAAATTGCTGGACTTTTTGTCCGAATAGCAGCCGAA